>CM067373.1:24581262-24953762 GCA_034401795.1 Chaetoderma sp. LZ-2023a
ACTTGTTTCAATGGGATTAATATGTCTACGGTTGTATTGAAAATCTTTCATAAAGGAAATTAATAAGGGTAATATACTTACATTTTTAAATTTATAAATAAAGTTATATATGCCTTATAATTTGATGTTTGTAGCTGTGTAGCAAATATCACTTTGTCAGTCTGTTGACCCATCAAACTTTTACATCTTTCTGTCATGGTCGAATTGTCACACATATAGGACAACAGCACTTATTATAGTTTATACTCATGTTGGTTGTTAGGGTTTCGTAGTTGTTGTTAGAGCGTGTATTATGTGGTTTTTGTTTAAGGGCATGATGCTATTACATGTCATTCATTGTATGCTCTTGAGTCCATTTATGTTTCCGAACATGGTCAATGTTATAACATTTAAAAAATAAAACTAGGTGAATGAGCTTGCGTAAATGATGGATATTAGAAATAGGGGTAACTTTTCACATACAGGTAGTTTATAATTTTGTGTTGATAGTTTATGCTGTCATAAGTGTTTCATAGTTTTGGTTTCCAAAATTCTCAGCCACGGGTTGTCTGATTATTTTTAAGTACATGTATAGTATAATATTACATATCATTCAGCGCAATCAAATCTCGATTTGGTTGTGTGCTTTCGCCTGCCTATCGGTCTTTATTACGCTATCCTAGGAAACCACATTTCTATATAAGGCAGTAACCAAGTACTGGGAGTCCATAGATTAGAGCTTAACAGAAACTACATATATCGTTTATATATCATTTATATGATTGTCTTTTAGTCCATAGCAGTGTTTAGAACTAATTTACTCGCCTAGATGCAGTGGGAAATGTTTTATAAACAAAATTTCAAGGCTTGGAACAAATAAGTTTCTTTAGATTTCTAACGCACACGCACACCCCGGCCTTGTCGGCAAATCCACCCCCACCCGCCCCTCTTTTTTCAACAGGAAATATCTGTTTTTAGAATATGAACCATTAGTCAAAATAGAAACATGATTCAACAACATGGTGCTGATTCAATTGCTAACAATATCTGACCAATAATAATGGTGAAGGGGCAGCCATGCACTTATATCGGGTATAGCAATGTAATGGTGATACTAGAACATTTTTTAAAGAGCTAGAAGCTGAAAAGGGGATTTGAACTTAAATACAATTGCTTGAAAAAAAGGAAAATTGTTAAACATGGCGACGTGACTCAGAATCAGGCGACGATAACAATGAAGTATTGATTTGTTTACTTAAGACAGAAAAAACTAAAGAAGCCATTATGAAGAATACGATGAATACGTCTTCTTCTACTTTTACATTCATGTCACACGCACGCACGCACGCACGCACGCACGCACGCACGTATGCTCACATGAAGAAGCAGATACATGGATTCACTTCCACGCACATGATGCCATCAGGCAAGGGTATGCCATCATAGCGATTGATAGCCCCTGGTGCAGATGCGCTAGTATTGTGTTTGGCACATCTTTCAATCTTCCAGGGAACCATCACGTTTCAAACAGGAGTTGGGAACAGATGACGCTCGATTGAGGTGGACTGTGTTTTCGAGGCCTTGGGTCCTGGTGTCACCAATACACGACTCGGTATGAACGCTCTTATTGGACTTGACACCACATCGAATTTATGGAATAGGGAAAGTAATCGCTCTTCAAAGACTTAAGAAGCTCCAACATTTACTCCTTGGATTAGGTGAAACATTTAAACCAACTGATGAAATTCCTAAGATATGCAGAACAGTTTATTGTACATCGTTACTCTAAGACCTATACTTTCATACCTATTAACTGATTACAATACTTAACTTAGAATTTTTGAAGAATCAGAAACAAAATACGAATTTGCCACCATGCCAAAATACACTGTTCCGTCGTATATTGATAGTTAATTATCAAACAGCGATTTGTATGAGGGCATTAGAAGCTTTACCGACCATAACATTACTAACATTACCGGAACATCATGTATGGGGCATGGGCTGTTGCCCAGATTTGACAAAGGGTCTTCATGCACCAGCAGCATCTTGCACCGCAAGCTTGCAAGTGCTAGAGCAGTCTTACAGCGATATGCAGCTGCCAGAAGAATGATCTTCGGTGCACAGCAGCACATGGATGTGGTCCATAGACATGTAGACATGGTGAAGTTCGAGTAGATTAAGTGTGACTACCTTTTCGTCTTCATATTCACAAACAATATTGTAATCTGTTTGCTAGATGGTTGTTGGAGGAATACTTCTACGTCACAGCTTTGATGCAATCAAACTATACTGTCTGTTTAGTCATGCATTGATGTCATATCTCATGTATAATCAGTTTTACATTGTTTCATGTTCTTCATCTAAGCATGGGTTATTATTAATCCATTGTTATTCCCATTCTCTATGATATTTCACATCCGTCCACAGTCGCGAATACACATGCCACAGATGTAGTAATCGTATTTAAGATAGGGCAGCTTTCATTGTTTTAAAGCGAATCGTCCAGTTTAAGGCTAAATGGTGATATTCCTGAGATACTACTTAATAAATCAAGGCTTGAAAGCAAACAGAATTCGCTTTCTTGACATTAAATCCCAGAATTAGATTTCAATTGGGCAACTTACCCTCATCCTTATCTAACATTTTTATGCTCAATACACAATTGCATCCTCACAACACAAGAACAAGAGATAACCTCCATTCAACACACCACCAAACAAAAGCAGCACAACAAAAACCCTCATACAAAGCAATTCAGTTATGGAATAATACAGACACAAGCACACGCACAGACATCATAAAGCTACAGTACTTTAAGCAGAATATCAAAAAGAAGATTATAGAAACCTACTAGACTCTGGAAAACACACACCATCATGGCATGCTATTCTCATACTTGCACCCAGTCACCAGAACAAATAATAATAATAATAATAATAATAATAATAATAATAATAATAATATTAATAATAAGAAGAATATCTGTCATATTTGGTAACTACCAAACAACTAACTCTACCATCACAGCCTAAAAAATACTTTGTCATTGATAATAAGAATATGTAATATAGAATTATTAACTTAAGCAAGATAAGCACACATCCCTCTGTCATGTCTTTCCCTGTAAAAATGTAAATTGTCATACGTCTATTAACTGTTGGACTGCTGGAAGCAGACAATAACTCCAATTGGCAATGACTCTGGATTGGCTGAGTATTTTAGAAAAAATTTGACTGAAAGTTGCTTGTGGCTTAGCCACCGACAACGTTCGGTCAAATTGTTTTAGAGGTACTCAGCATACCCTGAGTTAGGCTCCATGGAAAATGTAGACTGCAGAGGCTTGGCAGCGAGACAGTTAACTATATGTATATATAGGACTATAACATGTTAACCGTATGTATTCAGTATTCTCATGTCCTATACTGTTGTTGTTATATGTTATATGTTATATGTAGGGGTCCACCGCCACATAGGCTCTGCCTTTGGTGGACTACCTGTTGTGAAACTGTAAATGTATATTCTATATCAAAATAAATAATCTTGAACTTGAACTTGAACTTGAACTTGAATTGTACCTCTGTGTGTTTCCGAGAAGCTAAGAAAAGACAAATTCCTCTGTCGTTTGGCAGCCATTTCGAATTCTGGTGTCCATTTTGAAATTTAGTGTATGGATTAAAAACGTCCATAGAAATGAATTGGAAAGTATCCATGTATATTTGTTCAAAGTTCCATTCATGTATCATGATAAGTAGGAGCATGCCGGAACTATTACCATTGCTTACCGTAAATAAACCAAATAGGATGGGGGAGGGAGGGGTTAGAAAGTGTGCTGTATCACATTTTAAATGGCAGGGTTTTATAACTTGTTTAACTATATCATAGAATATATTACTCTATGCTTTTTGTCCAGAAAAATGCTGCATTAATAATAAAAGATTTTAGAAAATGGAAATGGCATGCTATCACACAGCTAAAGCAGCCAAATAATGATCACTTATTTTGTACTAAAATTCTGATAATTCTCGAAATTTTACATTTTAAGTTATTGATGATGTGTTGCTCTGATCATGGATATATAGCAGCATACACCAAGCAGTTATTTGAGGCATTGTTTTGAAAATATTTCAATCTTATTTCATTCCGGTGGCTACTATACTTTCTCTCTTAATACATCTGTGTGAGACTTTATTGACAGATTTACAGTTGGCAACATGCATCTTTTAATGTGTCAAAGTGTCTAGTTTCATGGGCTGAGTTAAGAAATTTGTTGCCAGGAGTGGACCACGAAAATGAAAAATAAGCCCTTCTTCACAATCTGGCTACTGGACTAAATATGGCTCAACAGATGTTAGATGCAAGAACTCAACTGCTATCTGTTAGAACATTACATAGACAACAAAACAGTAATGTTGATCAAATTTTAATCTATTGTCGCACCGCATGTCTGTCGCCGGTATGAGATAGAAAAGAGCTGCGTTCATTAATGGAGTATTTCAGTTTCTCAGTCAATTATGTGACGACATAATCAACTAGGTCATGAATGACGTAGCTAAGTTAGTCACGAATACATAATTGACAGACTAAGTGAACATTGTACGAAGGTATATTATGAGGTCATATTTAGGTCATGTAGTCTTAAGTACGTCATAGTGTATTTTCAACAGCTAAATTGATTCTTTGGTATCATGTTTCTATCTACTTATAATACATTTATAGTGGACTCAACCAATCGTTTAGGTGATACAGGGTCTCAAATTTGGTTTTGTCAGCCATATTAGATGTTTTCTATGTTATTCCCTTTCCCGGTGTCGGATTTTGTCGGATCTTGGATATAATGTTCAATGCGGTCGTATTAGTAATATAAAACAAAAAAATCTTTTATGGCAATTTGTTCTCGTTTCATCAAAATTTTGGCTTAGATTTACTGGGCTATGTGACATACCAACTTGTTACTAAATCTAGCATATTATTATTATTATTATTATTATTATTATTATTATTATTATTATTATTATTATTATTATTTCAGCTGTGGCACCATTATGTGAAGGTCGTATGTTGGAAGTAAGTTAGTAATCAAATCACTCACTCACTCACTCACTCACTCACTCACTCACTCACTCACTCACTCACTCACTCACTCACTCACTCACTCACTCACTCACTGACTGACTGACTGACTGACTGACTGACTGACTGACTGACTGACTGACTGACTGACTGACTGACTGACTGACTGACTGACTGACTGACTGACTGACTGACTGACTGACTGACTGACTGACTGACTGACTGACTGACTGACTGACTGACTGACTGACTGACTGACTGACTGACTGACTGACTGACTGACTGACTGACTGACTGACTGACTGACTGACTGACTGACTGACTGACTGACTGACTGACTGACTGACTGACTGACTGACTGACTGACTGACTGACTGACTGACTGACTGACTGACTGACTGACTGACTGACTGACTGACTGACTGACTGACTGACTGACTGACTGACTGACTGACTGACTGACTGACTGACTGACTGACTGACTGACTGACTGACTGACTGACTGACTGACTGACTGACTGACTGACTGACTGACTGACTGACTGACTGACTGACTGACTGACTGACTGACTGACTGACTGACTGACTGACTGACTGACTGACTGACTGACTGACTGACTGACTGACTGACTGACTGACTGACTGACTGACTGACTGACTGACTGACTGACTGACTGACTGACTGACTGACTGACTGACTGACTGACTGACTGACTGACTGACTGACTGACTGACTGACTGACTGACTGACTGACTGACTGACTGACTGACTGACTGACTGACTGACTGACTGACTGACTGACTGACTGACTGACTGACTGACTGACTGACTGACTGACTGACTGACTGACTGACTGACTGACTGACTGACTGACTGACTGACTGACTGACTGACTGACTGACTGACTGACTGACTGACTGACTGACTGACTGACTGACTGACTGACTGACTGACTGACTGACTGACTGACTGACTGACTGACTGACTGACTGACTGACTGACTGACTGACTGACTGACTGACTGAATCAATCAATCACTCACTCACTCACTCACTCACTCACTCACTCACTCAATCAATCAATCAATCAATCACTCACTCACTCACTCACTCCCCCCTCTCCTCTCTCTCTCTCTCTTTCTCTCTCTCTCTCTCTCTCTTTCTCTCACCTGGTTATGGTATTTTAACAGGTCTCCCACCAGAAGCAGTTTGAGCGTCATGGAAAAGTCTCTTATGATGCTGACAATCAACGAATTCGAATCCTGGAAGAAGTGTCTGTCGGATCAAAGAGAGACTATTACGATGATTTAGCCCTCTACAAAACGGTAAAGGTTTAATAAATAAATTTACATTTGAAAGTCAAAGTTATCTGCGCGAAAGCCGAAACTGGCACTTCTGATACCCGCAAAGTGTGAAATGTGCTGATACGTTTCAATACATTTCGTTATATTGAGATAAAATAAATGAGACAGCTTCCAGTCAGCAAATTACTTTCGAAAGATCCAAGCACTTGCACATATTGGTAGTAATTTGCTATAACGATAATTGGCACTGCCGGGTGGGGCTGGGGAAGGGTACGTATCCCGAGTGCCCCCCCCCCCCTCCCCCCACACCCCTTAGATCGGCCACTGTATTCGACGTCAAACTCCATAGTTATGGCCCTTGAACATTTTCTTAAGTATTGCAAAAATATGGATAATTGATACTTAATGAAGAAACAGTCCGCCATATTTAATGTTTGACCTCATGTATGACTGGCGTGTACCTTGGGGCATCCTCTCCGAAACACATAAAGACCCAGCCTTACTTTCTGGAGAATATAGGTCAAAGGTCTATTTTTTCATTGCTACCTACAGTAAAAAAATCAGCCAACAGATTTTGTCTTATTTTGAGGTATTTGAACCAAGTCATGGTCCAAATGTTCCTATTAACACTTTATATATGCATTGTGAAGTAAAAGTTGATACTACGTCCGAGTCCCTGAGTTATGACCATAGGAAGTTTTCAAAAGTCATTTGGGAAAGATAATATTTTGGTAGTGCCTTTCTTTCATTATATATTTAGAGCTGTCACTGGCCAAGATACAGATTCACATCTCTAAATGCAACGCACATATTATGTTTCCCAACTTTAATACATTAGAAAAACCCTAAGGGCCATAATCCTGGAATTTGTCATAGAGTAAACTTGATATACAGTGAACATTTTGACATGAGTTGGTGCAAATACCTCAAAATACAACACAATCTGATGGCTGAATACTTTACTATAGAAAGATGGACCTTTTGACCTATATTCTCTAGAGATTACGTCAAACGGCCTATTTTTTATGCGGTTGGCAAGAGAGGCCCTAAGGTACACAACAGCCAAACCTGAGGTCAAACACTCTAAATTTGATGCAATAAGATACAATATCCCACCAAAGCATCATTTATCCACATCGGTTTCAATCATAGACTCCTTAAAGTATGTTTTCTGAAAAGGAATAAAAGAAAGCTTCACCAGTAACAACATACAGTAACGACCATCCGCTTTTGGGGCTACACGGTGGACCTCTTATCTTTAAGAACTGCCATCTTGTGACCACAACAGTCATTTAAATTGATAAATGGTGTATTTGTGCCGGGAACGTATCGTAAGTGAACAGGTTTTAGTGGTCTCTTAGGTGGCCAATATAAACATAAATTAATTGGAAGAAACTATTCTCTCATTAGTTTATTGATAACTAAGCCCTAAAGGCGCTCAGACTCAACTGCAACCGACTAAGCACACACTGGCACGCACGCACGCACACACGTACGCCCGCCCGCACGCCCGCCCGCACGCACGCACGCACGCACGCACGCACGCACGCACGCACGCACGCACGTGAAAATGCACCTTTTGCCTACATTTTACATACTGTGAGTCACCCTGACCTAGTACTTATGTAGCTGGTAGTTCATGTCAAAAGCTAACCAGCAGACAACATAAAGATCTCTGACAGCTCTAAATATAATGAAAGGCACTGCCGAAATAATTATATTTCCCAAAAGACTTCAATACTTTTGAAAACTTCCTGGTGTCATAGCTCCGGGGTTTGACGTAGTATCACCCTCTATTTCACAATGCAGATATACAGTGTTTGTAGGAACATGTTGACATGACTTGTCGCAAATACCTCAAAGTAAGACACAATCTGACGGATCAATATTTTACTATAGGCGCCAATGGAAAAATTAACCTTTGACATATATTAACCAGAAAGTAGGTCATACTGACCTAGTTTTTATGTGGTTGGTAGGGGTGCCACAAGGTACAAACCAACCAAACCTGAGGTCAAATTTTCTAAATATGACGAAACAACCCATCAAAGTATCATTTATCCCCATTGGTTCCAATGCTTCAGAAAATTTCCAAGGAACATGGCTCTAGTATTTGACATCAAATAAACTTTATTTTCACAAGACTGACATTAGATGCCAGTAGGAACATTTTAATCTGGTTTGGTTTCAATCCGGCAAGAAATCACGAAATAGCGTCAGAATTAAATAAAGCTACCATAGGACCCAAGTTTCCAGACCCGAGTAATAGCACATACCGTCCTTACTTTAAGGCGTCTATGAACCGAATAGACATATTATTTAATAACTACAGTACATTTCAGAGAAGAGATTTTGTTTCATTATATTGATTCTCTCTGTGTCTCCTTCTTTCTTTACAGGAAAAGTACTACGAATTAAACCTAAAAACTCGAAAGTGCACCGTGTCCCCACTGACTCGCGCATTTCGCCCATACCACGTTCCAGATTTTGCCAAATTCCTTGGCGCCTTCTACATTGGTTCATCGGCACCAAATGAAGGAGTTCTTGTGAACGCGTGGAGTGGCGAGCATCCGGGTCACGCAGGTAAACACGCATGCGCATATACGAAGATCCGGATTATGAATGTAACACATTCTGGTTTTTTCATTCCCGTATCCAGGGACGAGAGGGATATGGTGGGTTTGGGTGATGGATTGATGGTATTGAGAAAAGGCCGCGAGAAAGAAAGTGATAAAGTAGCGGAGAGAAACGATGACTATAATAATAGATTAAATACCAATGTCAAGATGTTGAAGATGGAAATCGGGCAGTTGCTTACACGTTCCTCTTTTTCTGATGAAACAGGCGGGCTGTTTGTCTTATGAAACACACCTGCGCTTTTTCTATGCACCTTTTCGCATGAGAATGAAAGGCGGGTGCATCTGGGGGACGATGGTTGATCTACCGTTGACCGATTACCTCCACCCATTGCTCACTCACTCGATCGATGAATGAACGAAGGAACGAACAAATGAATGAATCAATCAATCAATCAATTAATTAATCAATCAATCAATCAATCAATCAATCAACAGACCAACCGACCGACCAACCAACCGACCACGAACTAACCAATCAAACAATCAGCCACACATTGATGGCCGTTTTCCACGACACACCCGCATTCCTTACCTTGCACAATGCGTTTGTTTAATGACTGTCAAATGCGTATTGCTCATCCTATTCCAGGTCGGTATTTCGGTATCTGGACTGATACTGGTTGCTTGCCAGTGTATGACTTCTTCAGCAGCAATGCTACAGGGTTTCTACAGACGAGGTAATCAAGCTGTTGTATGGCATATATTAATCTTGCTGGCCAGTGCTTATGTTGATCACGCTGTGTCATGACTACGCTAATATACCATTCATTGCACTAATCATAAACCTATCTGTCGTTAGCGTAACCCTTTATTGTTCAAGTTCGCCAAAAATGTATTTACAGCAGTTGTGAGGAATGTTGATTTGCACGCCAGGAAAGAACTATCTTTTAAAAATTAACACGAATGACTGGATCGGTAACCGTACAATCGTACATTTTCAAGAACTAGTCTTCTCTTGACCTACAAATGGATCTACAAATTTACGCTGAAATTGTATATCTTCTCTGCCATACACCCTTTAACGGTTAAGCCGACTAAGCACGACCTCTGCAGGGGTCACAAGAAATATCAATTTACACGCCAACAGAAATTAAGCGATTTCTGTAAATTTAAATGGTGAATTTACAAAGATACTTTTTCTCTTGGCATTGCCCATTAAAGCGCTAATTAATATGATTAACACTTTGAGCGCTTTGAGGCGTCGTAGACACACGCGGGGTTAATGATACGCCAGGATTCAGTAGCACTTGTCTTAAATGACCACCTGTGTGGAGAGCAATGGACCTTTCCAGTTTTAGCTATGCCCCGCTCATCTCTATCTAAGCTCCACCCGCACATCGTCCGTGTTGGGATCGATCAATCTCTGAACCCCATACAGGTAAGCTTTTGATTATTTTGAAACCAATGTGAATGAGAGCTGTTGCTGCTTATAAATTCAACAAAACATACAAGTCAGACTGTTACCATCGGACATTTTGTCACGCTTGTGACGGACCAATGCCATTTGATTGTGCCGTCAACAAACCAGTGATATATTTTGAGTTTGACGTCTGATAATTTAAACCCAAACACGGTTCACCCATATACACATACCTATCGAAAAAGCTAGAAACTAAAGAAAATCACGATCTATTTCGTGGCGGCGAAACATAAAGGAAAAGTTAAATCCTGGGCTCACTGCTCTGCAGTATTGCTGACATGGGGAACACAGGTTTCCAGTCCTTCTAGAAGCTATGGATTCGTAGATCAAAGACGCCCTTGACAAAAAGACTACGTTTAGACAATGCAACCTGCGTATCCTTCGTGCTGCATAAGTGCAACAGTGGGCCATCTCTAAAGGCAGCTCCAGATAAACTTAATTTACAGCATAATTTCCAACGATGTACTTTACAAGATGTGTAACACATCGCTGTTGTCCGTAAAAGTCGCCCAGCAAAGATGGCACATGTTTGGCCATGCGCTAAGGATGTCAGAAGAAACACCAGCACAGAGAGCCGTGGAATTCGCACTACTCGGAGCCAGCAAATACAAAGCCAGGAGAAGACGTCATTGCAGAAATCTGTTAAGCATGCTACGAGGTGACTTCAAGAAAGCGGGAATCTGTACACTCAAACCAAGAATGGACCTGAGGAAACTAAAGATTTTGACTGTAGAAAGTGGCCAAAAGCGAAGAAGGACTGATTGCAGATGTATGGTGTTTCTACTACTCCTACAGCCGCAGAATACATTAATCACCCATTCATAAATACGGCAGCTACTTGAGTGGCAGATCGGATCCCTCAATTGGTCCTTCGACCAGTGCTCCTTTGCGCATGTCTGGCGGTAATATCAAATGTACCACAGAAATCACTCACGTTTCTCCTCGATTCACCATCAAATTCTGAGATTATTTTCTGCTTCCATGATGGAAAGTCCGCTGCCATATTGGCCTCAAACCACGGTCCGATAGAAGCTGAATTGCGAGACGGTATCGTATAGAAACGCTCTTCATTTGTGGGACGGTTAAACGATGGATAACAGTTTCTATAGTCATGGAACTAGCTAGGGTTGGATGAGTGCTCAAATGTAATTTATGTTAGAGTTTAGTAAACGCTCGATAGAACATACACCATTTGGTCGCATGTTTGAGATTGTACTGTGAACTCGCCATATCCAGCGCATATAATTGCCATCCATAAATTCAATGTCACAGGTGCGGAGAAAACCAAAACAGCGAAATAACAAAACATCACATGCGCAGACGAACGCTCGTACACAGGCACGTGAGCACTCGTCATATACATCACATATTATTGACTTTATTTCTTAATTATCCATTGTCTTAGTGTCGCATTCCTGTAGTCATTTTCATAGTCAACGGTGTTCATTTCTTATTTCAGTTTCTATGACATGACTATTGGTATTCAGAACCCGAATGTATTCATCCCAGCAAGAGAATGTGAAGCATAAAGCTAAAGACTGACTACAGCGTTGTACACCACATAGGAGCAATAAGACTGAGAAGACAATGTTAAAAACGAACCCCATATCTCAACATCTATATTGCCATTTTATCATCATGATTTGTGACAAACAAGAATAAACGTCTACATTATATTATATGCTTTGTTTACTATAACGACGACCACTACCACCAACACAACCCGCACCACCACAAGCCCACTCACGCACACGCACAACGCACGCGAGCGAGAGAGAGGGGAGGGGTGGGTGGGGTGGTGAAAGAAGGCACGAAGGAAGCCATAACCCGTTGGGGAGGGGGAGGGAAGGAGGGAGGGAGGGAGGGATGGCGAGAGAGAGAGAGAGAGAGAGAGAGAGAGAGAGAGAGAGAGAGAGAGAGAGAGGGGCACGCCAGTTCGAGGGCTGCTGGTGGTGGTAATGAGAGACATGATCAATGCAATGGGAAAATTAACAAATTCTTATTGTAAAAATCTTCAACAACATGTTTCTTCTATAATATTTTCACAGCAAATTTCTTAAATGATCACAAATTGTCGTTATCAAAGAAACTATTCAAGTACGCTTTTGGATATATTGAGATTATTTATAAATCTGCTGTTGATTTTTTGTCAAAGTCCCATTATTTTCTAAAGATCTAAAAATAATATTTTCTGTAGTCAATCTCAAGAGCGCAGCACAAGAGTGAAACCCCCTAAAAGGTGGAGGTAGACGTAGAGCTGTAGATGCATTTATGTTAATCATTGATGCGGCCCTATTGACCACCTCATACCTCAATGGCCTCACTACGCTTACCAGGTCAAGGCTGTTGAAAAGCTATGGGTGTATGTAGGCTACTCAATTTTTTATTTTGAAATTGAAAAATAATAAAATTTGAATAAGATTTAGTACTTTAAGAACTAACTGATGGTTCACATTTACCTTTAGTATTATAGCAGAGGCCATCTGAGAGCATCTAGATATCAAAATATTCGGGTGGGGTGGTTGGGGAGAACCTCATGAGTACGCAGCAGTTGGCAGATCCTCAGAGCCTGTGATGACACCGGTGCCCAGAATCCCCCCCTCCCCTCCCCCCCCCCCCCCCATGGACCGTTCGAAGATGGTAGTAATGAGGTTAATGGCAATGTTAGTGAAAGTAATAATACTATATAACGGTGGATGAGGGGATTTGAGGAATATTGAGAAGGGTCTCGGACTTATAGGCCCTGGTCTACTGAAGTCACGTGTCCTTAATGGAAGAGTGGATTCCCATGGCATGGGCTATCACCATGCCCCGGAATTTGTCTGAAGTTACATCCGAATTCTGACGAACAAAACTCAGATAATGTACTGTGTGCGCATGCCCATTTGTGGTTAACTAGTTCATTAGTCTCAAATATCGACCTTCACGTGACCAATGTCATTGACGAGTTGAATATATGGGGAAACAACAAGATACCCGAATTAATAAATGTGGTATATCGCAATGTTCTGGAGTCTAATATTGAACATGTATAACAATGTGTTAGTTCATCCGCTTATCGGGCTCAATCATTGTCTCATTTAGATACTGGATTTGGGATGAAAGGTAACTAGACTAATCACTGTGGAGATAAATATTTCTCAACTGCTCTTCATCTCTTAAACCTTTAAGCCTTAGAATTTTTTCTCAAGGAAAATGTCAATGTGCAGACCAAGAGAAGACAATTATATCAAGCCAGTCAGTCCAGTTGCACATTTTCAAAAATAGTCTTCTCTTGGTCTGCAAATGGATATTTCTCAAGACTACTGCAGATGCCATTTTTGGCTGATTTGGGTGTTAAAGGGTTCAACCTTTCACGGCATATACGTGCAGCTGGTTAAATATGGGCAGCGGGGGGGGGGGGGGGCATTTGTCCTATGCCCCAAGATCCTGTCCAGTCCCCACTGTTTTCTATTAAAAGAAAATTTGAGTGAATAATGTGTTTTATGCAGTCTGACTTTAAACAAACGAAAATAGGTGCATTGACATGATCTCCAGAGATATATTTTCGTTAGTAAAGGCAGAAACTATAACAGGATATGGTCCAAACTTGGTAATTTATTGTGTTCTGTATCATAACATAAATATAGTCATGATTTGACCTGCTAAATATTGGGTGAACAAAAATTTAATTAAATGTCTGAATAATTGCCAAATGATGGCCCATAATGCAACTTTTGGACATATAACCGTGGGCCCCTTCTGATTTGGCTTTCGCACTCACCACCCCACCTCCCACAAAATAACATTGCAGTAACTCCTACAGTAATAGATTCTATGACTGTGGATAGGCGTCACCCTGGCAGCGAACCCATATTGGATATTATAAAAAGTCCAAATGATAGTATTATGGGCTTTTGATGTTACATATTCGCTGCTGAATGCGGCGCTTTATGACTGTCTCCATCGTTTTACATATGATGGAGGTAACTGCTCAGCCACGATACGATGTCGGATCCACTTTCTTCTTAAATACTGGTGTTAGCGGCCGCATGTTCATAATGTCTGCTACCATCTCCAATCATGCAATGGATGAATCCAGTTTTAGCTTTGCTCCGCCCATCGCTAGTTATGCTCCATCCACGCTTTGCCCGTGTTGGGATCTATAGACCTACACGCACTCCATAAATTTCAATTTCCAGAAAACTATACAGGTAAGCTGTTGAATATTATGAAACTAATTTGACTGTCCATCTCTATCTTCTCTATTTGACGTCCATCTCTAGCGGCATACCCAGTATGAACCCTGGGGTGGGTGGGTGGGGGTGGGGTGGGTGGGGTGTTGCTCTTGTGGTATTTTCCCGCACGGATTCCAATGCAGCCGCAAGGTAACGGTTGAAAAGCATAGGGAATAGACCATCTCCCTGTGGGGAACCGACTGATGTCTCAAACTCTGCAGACTTCACTGACGTGACTCATACTCTCAGCTTTGTGTCTGCAAGTAGTAGTCAAACTAGTCGCAGCTCATCATCATTACAATTGGCCTGACGTAGTCCATCTAGGATCTTTGTCAATGTCCATTTTGTGGAAAAACCCGTGTTTGGACATGACTACTGACACAACCATGCATTTAGCCTATAAAATGTCTGCGCAGCTGCATCCACGTTTAAAGTCACTTTGAAATGATCCAGTGAAGTCACAGATCTTGTCTCGGATGCGGCGTAGAGTAACATTGGATATGATCTTCAGTATGCTGTTGAGGTGCACAATGAGCCGCAGATTGGCTGGGGGGGGGGGGGGCGGCACGTGATTTCTTGAGCTTGAGTAACGGGATAAGGGTGTCTGGGCCTACAGCATCGGTGGGAAGGTGGTACATAAAAGCGGAATTGAGTAGGTGCATGATCGGTTTCGAAATGATGTTACTTGCGTATTTGAAATTTTGAATAGTTCATTGCTCATGCCATCAGGTCCTGATTCACGTCCATTTTTCAGGGCTTTGAGTGCCTTCTCAACTTCTGATGTTTTAATTGGTGTTAATAATGGCATGGGGTCTCCTGAGAACTGGTGCAAAGGCTTACCATCCTGGTCAGTGAACTGTTCCTTGAACCAGAATTCAACAGAATATTTATTAAATAGTAAAGACATGCATTTCGTGCAACCTGACGAACTATTAAGCGTTTATGACTGACTTAATCACGTCATCCGCCTTGCCATTGTTCAGATGTTTCACCCAACCCTGGCAAGGCTTAATCCGGCACTGTCCATATATACCAAATATAACCAATTCTACATGTTATACCTACCATTTGAATATTTAAAATCTAATGGAGTGATCCGATCTGTCAGTCATAGATCTGACGTCATAATCAAATCCGTCACTTGTTAGATGCTTTACAATCATTAATGATGGGCGACGGCTGCGGCTGCGGCTGCGGCGGCGACGACGACGACGACGACGACGACGACGACGACGAATGACTGCGTTCAGAAGCTGAAGAAGTCAAATCTTATGGCGGTTGCCAAGAAGTTTAAACTTCTCTATTGCGTCTTGACCACTACGAGCGTCCTAAACGCCTTTAGGTTCTTTCTCCTCTTGTTGTCCAACACCAACGGGGAAAAAGTCAGACAATAACAATGTGTATGTCTTTGGTGAATTTACAATTTAATCAACGTTCTGTTGACCATTCATAGCACATTGCCGGTGATAATGATCCACAATAATGTGAGTTTCTGTATGCATATGCTTAGCTCGATAGGGAATACGCCCAGAAGGAATGATGCTCGAAATGCTACTCTGTATGGTAGTGTATGATAGATGTTTTCCATCCGCTCAATTTCTGTTTTCTTTGGAATTGTGACATCCATCCCGTATAGGAAAACCACTTCAATGAGATGCAATACAGAGATCTACCTCTAGCTATGCCCGGCTCATTTCTAGCTAAGCTCATACACGTTTTGCGCGTGTTGGGATCCATTTAAATACTTTGGACCCTGAATCCCAGAATGCCAATATCAAGGTAACTATACAGGTAAAGACCCGTCCAGTTTATCCATCCATCGCATGACGTCATAATCAACTACTTGACGCGTATGATGATGTCATAATCAAAGACGTCGTGAATGACGTAGATAAGTTCGTCACAAACGCATACTTGATAACGTTCTAAGTGTTGTTGTACAAATCGTATGGCTTTACTATTTAATAAACATGGGAAGCAACAGCACACAGTCAAATTAGTTTCAAAATATTTAACAGCTTGTCTGTACAGTTTTCTGGAAATTGAGAGTCATGCAGTTCAGGGATTGATCGATCCCAACACGGGATAAGTATGTATAGACGTTAGTTAGAGATGGGCGGGGTATAGCTAAAACTGGATTCCACCATTGATTATGACAGCAAAAACTTGAGTGACAGACTGGATCTTTTCATTGGCGTAACTCCATTGATCCGTGAAGCCCATCACCCATAAGGAGTATGCTGCTCTACTGGCTTTACTAAGGTTGCACCCCACTGTTGATCTAGCCCTATCAAGTTGATTGAACCTTTGGCATAGGAAGCGCCTGTTTCGGCTTCGTACAATCTGATGGGATGGCTTATTTAAGTGGTTGAACCCAGAGAATTCGCATGTACTGTAATACTCTGATACATCCAACATTTTCTCCGCCGCTGAAGTGCCTCATTAGCGATTAGGCTAACGTCATTGGCACATATGGATGCAGGAAAATGTATTGTACCAATTTGAACGTCACCGTCCAGGTAATTAAGCATGCCATCGATACACAACTTGCGCAAGTTAGTAGACACGACACCCACACCTTGCCCGCTCACCTTGCTGAAATGGAATTGGTTCTGAGTTTTGAGCAACCCCCACCCTCCATTTCACTCTTGTAGAGACATTTCAAATCAGGTATGCTAAAGCGTCCACATCATCTCATCTATTCCAGAGATATACATCTTGCCTACTTGGCGTAGGTTATTGACAACGTCAGAACTTAGCTAACATCGAGTAGTGCGACATAGATATGAAGATCCAATGACTTGGATCCAAGGCAATACGTTTGCAATAACAGTGCACTGTACATAGGGGACATGGTTGGCAGTGAAGCCAAACTGTAGAGAATACTGGATGTTACATATTCGCCGCTGAGTGCAGTACTTTATAATTGAGCCCAGCCTTTTGCATATAGTAAAGATATAACTGCTCAGCCACGATAGGGGGTAGCATGATTGTCATTCCTTTTCTTCTTATATACTGGTGTTTGCAGCCCCAATTTCAGAATGTCTGGTACCATCCCTAATTGAGCAATTGTGTTTGCCATGCCTGTAAGTAGTTGGATTACTGTAGACGCATTAAGGTGTTCTGCCGTTAAACCATCGGATCTTCCACTCAGTCATTGCTCAGCTGCTTCACTGATTTGCCTACATGACACAGAGCCTGTAAAATGGAGGTTTTACACTGGCAATCACTTACCACATGTGAACTCTCTACTAACGGGCATTAAAGTTTTGAAGTTGTTAAAGGCAGGTAGGTAGACTATATATGGCAATATGTGTGATCATAAACATCTATCCGCTGGCGTGTGCTTCAGAAAGATGTCAGATGGAACCTTCAGAATCCCACTCTCCCGACTCGAAGAAAAAGTAGCATCATATGCACCGACATCATGCACTGCTGCATGTAAGGTACAATTGTAGGGTGTGCTGCTGATTTTATATAAAATTCAGGCAAATTTGTTTTCAAATCGCAACTTGAACCTTCTGTTCCTCTATTTTATCTAAACGTTCTTCAGTGCCCATCACCCACAAGAGATGCTGCGAACGTATCTACCGGACCATTTAACTGGTCATCAGAGACAGCTTAATTTTCATGAAGCCACTTATAAGATTGCTTCCAATAGAGTAAGTAAAGATCTGACAGTAGCATGCGATTCGTTAGAGTTCTCTTTCACTGCTTTCGATAGAGGAGGCTGGTAAAATCGCAGCCACAGTAATCGTCTTTATTAGCATGAGTGGCAGGTCACCCTTACGTCATCTTGATGCGCAGGACATCAGGGGTAATATGCCTACATACCGAACTAGTCGACCAGAAGGGAAAGATGGGGCTCATCCTCAGGCCGTGGGGTGAGGGTATAAGGTGGAAAGCATCACGTGACACAGATTAACACCATTCAAATGAAACAATATGTCACATGTATATGGGAACATAAGGTGAATAATCAGACCAACCTTTCCATACCACATCAGGTGAAAGATAACCTTCAATGTTCAATATTTTAAAATTGATATGACGGTAAGCCTATTGTTGCATAACTCAGTAGCAATTTACAATCAAACATACCTCGCCACTGTCAACAATTTTCTATATATATATATATATATATATATATATATATATATATATATATATATATATATATATATATATATATATATATATATATATATATATATATATATATATATATATATATATATATTGATTCAATGTTTAAGTGATTTGCGTCAGGTCTATACCCGCCCTTGCCCTATCGTAGCATCCTAATGTTAAAATGGCGTTTGCTAGTGTATTGCCATCGTTATTTTGTTCATTACACCTACATCGTGGCTTTGGACCATGAATGACGTACCATGGGGATACACTTTGTTCCACTAACACTCGCCAATGTCGATTGTTTTTTTACACCTAATATCACCTGATGCTAATATCTAGGTCCAAATATACATTGATCAAATCTATTTTATCCTGACGAGAGGGATGACAAAGGTTACTCGTTGACTCCGTGGCACGTGCCTATGAGGTACATGGTAAATCGATAGATAATCCTAGATGTATGTTGACTTGTATAAAGCCTCACGTCGGAGATACCAGTTCCACCTATTTCTCGCGGTTCACCCATTGTCGTCAAAGTCACACCAAAAAGAAAATTCACCATTTTTCATCCTAAGTTTCTGTAAAAAAGCTAAAACTGGTACTTTGACCACAATTTTCACATGTCGGGCAATTAAAAAAAAATTTTTTTACAGAAAAATCCTAACCAAGTATGTTAGTGATTCGATCAACACTCTAGGTGTAGTCGCAGTTCAAAGATCCATCCTGAAATTCCATTTCATACCCTATGAGGCCATATTCCATGCATTATGGGGTCAAAGGTCTGGCGGCCATCTTGAACAAAAAAATTCCTTTAAAAAAATCTTCAATGGTAACACCCTCACCAAGTAGCACTTCAAAGATCATTGTTGAAAAAGAAGAAGAAGAAGAAGATGAAGAAGAAGAAGAAGAAGAAGAAGAAGAAGAAGAAGAAGAAGAAAAAGAAGAAGTGATTTTAATAATAGATTATTATTAATAATAATAATGTTTCTTTTCTTATTTTTCAGTTTCTTGGACCTGACTATTGGCATTCTAAATCCGAATGTGTTCACCCCACCAAGTGAATGTGAAGCATAAAACCACAAGCAGTACAAAACACATAAACATGTCACTCATACATGAGTAAGCTAAAGAAGTTATCAAGGAAAAATGCATGGACATCAACAACCTGTATTGTCTTTTATCATTAATTCATTATGATCTATGGCACAAAAATAAAATAAGTTTTATACCGTCAACGTGCCTTGTTTAATGTTATTGCTGTTGGGTGGGTACTTCTTCTACCACTAGGCCTACTATTAGCACTGAAACCAGCACCACCACCACCACCACCACCACCATCGCCACCACCACCATCACTACCACGACCACCACCATCGCCACCACCACCACTACCCCGACCACCACCATCGCCACAACCACCACTACCACGACCACCACCACCACCACCACCACCACCACCACCACAACAACAACAACAACAGTAGCAAATAATAATAATAATAATAATAATAATAATAATAATAATAATAATAATAATAATAATAATGTGATCTTCATAGCCAATCAAAAGCCGCGCATATGAAAATACCTTACTACTAATAGTTATGATGAATATATCCGGCGTCATGTGATATCTGGCCACAAATGTGAACAATATAGCTGCAAAGCGGATTCATTTATAACATGTCAGGGTAAAATTATGTTGCTCCGGTGCCTCGTTGTCCCGTCGTTGCGTCCTCTGGTTCGGACTCTACCTCGTGGTACGCGCCGACCTGACGATGCTGGTTAGCTGGCCTCGGAAATTTTGGAGGGGGACTTCGGGCTACAAGGGTGTACAAAGACCGACCTCATGGGTCGGTGGAACGATCACTTTCCAGTGGGGCCTGGCGAGTAGGCCCGCCAACGCCAAACACCACTATCTCGTCCCAACCATTCGTTATACCCGGTGTGGCGTTGTATCTGTGCCTTATCTTATTATCGGTTTTATATAAATGTGTTCCTATTTATAGGGATGGCACATCCAGTCGATGCTGGCATTTTGAAGAGAGTATTAGGGACTAACCGTGACTGGTTTACGACGTACCTTTATTGTATTGTGTGACGATACTGCACCGTCTTGGAAATTGAAGCCGCACGTTGCCAGTGCGTCAATAAAATACATATACTGCCAGAGCCGTGCTGGAGTCAGAGTACAATAGGCGTAAACGCCTAGGATTGAATTGTGGCGGGTGCATCCACAGATAGTCCCATATGAATCGTCAGTGTGTCAGTATATCAGACATGTGAAAACTGGTCGGCCAATCCTTGACTCTTAGACTTGGTGCGGTGGTCCAGTGGAAAGATGCCTTTTTGCTGATGCTATGCGGAGTTGCAGAATGGCGGTTCGATCCCCCGACCGGGAGATGGTGATCAACAAATTAAACTAATGGGTGCATCACTGTCGGCTAAGTTAGCACATGGAAATTGAAGCCGCACGTTGCCAGTGCGTCAATAAAATAAAAATACATACATACATACATACATACATACATACTCTTACACGTTAGGCCGCGCAAGGGTTTATCCCTCACTTGGATAATAACGTGTAAGAGTATGTATGTATGTATATATGTATGTATGTATGTATGATTACTGTATTCTGCGGCTGTAGTAGTAGACACATCCTACAGCTGCAATCAGTCCTTCTTCGCTTTTGCTCACTGTGTCTTGTCCTCAGCCAAAATTCTTAGCTTCCTCAGGTCCATTCTTGACTTGAGTGTACCTAATCCTGCTTTCTTGAGGTCACCTAGTAGCACGCTTAGCAGATTTATGCAATGATGTCCTCTCCTGGCTCAGTATTTGCTGGCTCCGAGTAGTGCGAATTCCAAGGCTCTCTGTGCTGGGGCGTCTGCTAGCATCCTTAGCACATGACCAAACATGGACGATCTTTGCTGGGCGACTTTTACAGACAGTGGCGGCGTATTATACATCTTGTATAGTGCATCGTTGGAAAGTATGCTCTCTGGCCATCGGTGTCCAGTGATGGTGCGTAGGTGTTTGCGGTGGCAGGCGTCAAGTTTGTCTAGAGCTGCCTTTGGAGCTGCCAAGCTATTACAGTTATAGATCATCAAGGATACGCAGGTTGCATCGTATAAACGTAGTCCTTTTACCAAGGGCATCTTTGATCTACGAATCCATAGCTTCCAGAAGGACTGGAAAGCTATGTTCCCATGATGCAACGTGTTGCAATGACAGCAGTATTGCAAAGTAGTGAGCCCAGGATTTTACTTTTCCTCCATGGTTCGCCACCACGGAGTGGATCGTCATTTTCTTTAGTTTCATGCTTTGTAGATAGGTATATGTGGGTGAACTCTGTTTTGGATTCATTCATGAAGAGATTCTCAATTTTTAGTTTGTTTGCAGCTATTGGGAGAAGTTCGTCAAGAGGTTTCTTTTCCTCAACTATAATGTCCACATCGTGGCATATTCCATCTCTAGTGGCATGCCCAGTATTGACACCGCGGGGGGGGGGGGGGTTGGTCTTATGGAGTTTTCCCGCACGGATTTCAATGCAGCAGCCATGTAACAGGTGAAGTGCACAGGGGATAGACCACCTCCCTGTGGGGAGCCGATTAATGTCTCAAACTCTACAGACTTCACTGACTTGACTCGTACTCTCAACTTGGTGTCTGCAAGCAGTAGTCTCACTAGTCGTAGCTCATCTTCATTGCAACTGGCCTGGCGTAGTACATCTAGGATCGTTGAGCGTTTAATTGTGTCGAAGGCTCGTGACATGTCAATGCCCATTTTGTGCAAATCTCAGTGTTTGGACACGACTGCTAACACAAGCATGCGTTGAGCCCATACAATGTCTGCGCAGCTACGTCCATGTTTGAAGCCACTTTGGCATGACCCAGTGAAGTCGTCGTCGATCTTGTCTCGGATGCGGCATAGAGTAACATTGGATAGAATTTTCCGTATGCTGTTAAGGAGCACAATGGGCAGGTGGATTCTTGGGCTTTGGTAGCGCGATAAGGATGCCTTGGCCTACAGCGTCGATGGGAAGGTGGTGCATAAAACTTGAATTGATTATGTGCGCGATCGGTTTTGAGATACTGTCACTTGCATATTTGAATAGTTCATTGCTCATCAGGTCCTGATGCATGTAAATTTTAGGGCTTTAAGTGCCTTCTCAACCTCTGCTGTATTAATTGGTGTTAGTAATGGCATGGGGTCTCCTGAGAATGGGTGCAAGGGCTCATCATCGTTGTCAGTGAACTGTTCCTTGAACCATTCTCGAATGGCATCGGCTTTGCCCTGGTCAGTCCCGATAAAGTGTCCTTCTGAGTTGTGTACAGTTAGTGGTGGTGTGAAGTCAGTAACTCTCAGGGCTCGGGCTGCCCGAAACATTTTGTGGCAGTCTTCCATGATTTCATCTGCTAGGGCATCTGTTTGTTGGATAGCAAGAACTTTTACGCGTTTGCTAATGTCGTGCAGAATGTTATTGCGTTCCTGGCATAGTTTGGTGCGATCTCCACTTTAGCCACTTTGATAGATGCGCAAACGTAACGCTTTCTGTTCTGTTGACAGTTTTACTACGAGAGGGTCGTCAGTATACCTAGTTCTGTTATTTTTAGAACACCTATGGTGCTACTAGCTGATGCTTCCTTAGATATCAGTATTTTGGTTAGGGTTTCGTTTGGATCGGAGCTGACGTCGATGTTAGCTATCTGCTCCCCGAGGGCCATTTTATATGACATGTGGGTGTCAATGTCGCTGATGAGCTTGGGTAAGTTGTAGGTGACTCTACCCTCTTGCCTGGTATGGCGTTTATACACTAGGTAGAGCTGGTCCATATGGAGGCGTATAATGACTGGCTTCTGGTCAGAATTGAGGTCTGTGCCTCCATAGGAACGAGCATCCAGAAGTAGGGATTTTGCTGCTGTCTTGCATAGTATGAAATCTATTTGGTTGAAGACAGCTTTTGTAGCCTTAGAACCTTTTGGGGCTTTGCGATCAGCAATGTGTCCAGTCTATGTTGTCCGGTGGTGGCTTAGGTGTTTGAAAACCGTATTTGTGGCAAATAGGCCATTGGAACTAAGGAATACCACCAGTGTATCTCCATTGCTGTTGCGTGTGCCCTCTCCATACGATCTCATGCATGAGTCAAGTCCTGAACTTTCGTCCGCAATGCCGAGTTTACCCAGCCTGGAGTTGAAATCGCCACGCACGAACAGTTGCCATCTAGCTGGGATAGTAATGGCGGAGCTCAGTTCTGCATAGAAGGAATCTAATATAGCTGGATTCTCTTTGGCCCTTTCGGTAGTTGGCCCATATGCATTGACTATGCGACACTTAGTGGTGGTGCGCTTTCGCGTTCATATAGCCAGGTCGATAAATGCAACATGATCTCTGCCTTATCAATGGTAAGTGGTCTGTTTTTGCTCCATGAGTTCTAGCTTAGAGCCTGTCTGAAGTTGCCGCTCTGAGTTTTTAGCTACTTTAGTCTCCTGAATGCATGTGATATCGATTTTAAAGTGTTCACAGTCTGCACCTAAGGTTTGCCTCTTTGATGTTGCAGTCAGACCATGTACATTCCACGTAGCTATGGTAAGCTCCTGGGAAGATTGCGTTGTCCGAGGATGTCGAGCACAGTTTCTTGTTAGAAGGTTAGACATAGTCACAGTTGCCTCTGTATGCGTAAACGAGTTTAATATAAACTAAATGCCTCACGCGGGCCAACAAATTGGTTTTGCAAGAGGAAAGTGCCTCGATAGGGCCTCACAGGAAAATGCCTACTACACCGAAGCGGAGGAGGAGAATCAGTTTAATACCGTTCTCCTATTTAGAAACAATGCAAGAGTGCTGAATTATCTATGTGTTATAATGTGGTTTTATTGGAGACGTATTCAACAGAAATCGGTGCAGTCTACTCCCTAACTTTGTCACTGGATTAGTCGGTGCCATGTTATTTTAGCGCGCCTTCCCATGGAACTAAGCTAACATTAGTTAATGAGTTCTGACACAGAAAGTTTTATGCCTTGAACGGCCTATTCCTACTTAACTTTGACAAAGATTGTTTTCTTGCGTAGCTCACTCAGGCACCCCTCTCGGGATGTACATATTGTCTGGTCGACGAGTTAGAAGCCAATGATCGACTTCTAACTATGTGTCAGCAGAACCACAAATAACAAGCAAAGACAGGACAGCACAAAAGCATTGAATAAGCACCATATCTCTTTGTGGCGATGCCGAAGAAGCGATTAGCAGACAATGGTGACCTTCCCGAAAGGCGTGGAGGCTTAGTAACTCTCCAAGTCACCTAAGAGTTAGTCAGTTTTTATTCTAGAACGTTAACTTAACTTAGAAACGAACAGGAACAGTCTAAGGATGGCACTCGCCGTAGTACAATTCTATACAATTTAACAACAAGGGCTGACTGACCTAAAGGCGCCTACTTGTAATCAGCGCAAACTATATAATAATAAAACTTAAGGGCGCCTGTTAGTCATCAGCGTGTACAGTTATTAGATGCACAGTCGTTTGCACCTGATAGATGTTGGCACTTCTTCAGTTGTGGCATAACCTTTGAAGATTACTAATAGGTTCAATAGAACCGTCAGATATCACAGTTACGAATTAGCAGAAGTTGAAGAGTGGCTCCCACACTGAAGAAACCCTGGAACGGTTTAGGTGTCCAAAGAGGTGCAGGAAAGAAGACATGCTTTAGTACAGATGGACGTATCAATAAAGTTATTGGCTAACAATGGCACAAGACTATCCTCGCCACAAGCTCAGGTGAGGCGATGAAAGCAATGTCCAACAGTGAAGGACGGCTCAAGTTAAGATTGCTTAAGCACTTAAAGTTTGTAGCACTAGATACGCATGCTATTCTAAGCACAATTCGGCGTGGCTCCGAGAGGTCTGGAGAGATACCAGATCGAGCAGTTCGATGCACCGTAAATCTAAGTTGGTGCAGTCCAAAATTGGTGATTGAAAGTGTTACATTACAGCACCTCTAGTAATTTGAGGCAGCTTATAACCTTGGTATACTTTTGGTTTATTAGTCCCCAAAGGGACAGAATAATTATGTCAGGGCCGTATCAACGGTTATGGCATCTGATCACAGTTTCAGGTAGTTTGGCGTACTTCAAGTCACTTTCTGGCATACGCTGAGATGGGAGTAGCTTAGTCTTAATGAACACCACATCGGAATACCTCCCGGTCCCGACTGAGGAATCACAGCCGATACAGGTTCTTTTATACTTTATGGTGACCAATCAAAAGCTATCACCTCCATCAGATCAACCAATCAAAGCGTTCCCACAACAGGCGAAAAACACGTGTACGCGATGTCATACGACCTTCACCATACCAGATGATGGAGCATGCGTAATGCGGGCCGTAGCATATTTAATTTAGTTTTAACCAGATTTTAATTTAATGATATCTCAGCCAAATCATGGTTAAGATTCATCTCCAGATGAAGAAGATGGGCCTCGTATTAACGATTTGAGAACACAGGCGATTATATACATAAAAGATGCAATACTCCACGTTGGCTATGCAACATAAGCATGCTATCTCGAATGACGTGCATGCGTAATGTGCGTTCTTATGGACTTAGTAATTTTCGCGTTTCAAATTCCATAAGGCGATGTACGCTGTCCCATAGGACGGTGATGGAGGGTGAGTTTGTAGCATCTCAGCCTGGGTCGTTTCAACCCAACGTCAAGCGATCCGCGATACACCTACTTCTATTCATACTGTATTTGGCAGGCCAATTCTTCAAATAATTATAGGTCAAATGGTCATATGATCATGTGCGGGTGACACATGTTGCATTAAAATAGTTACTACATTTGAAATCATATCGTGATACGCTCTGTTTAGGGATATTCGGTTTCAAATGGATTAGATAGTCCTGACTTAAGATAGCAGTATCACGTGGCCTGTTTTTCCCAATGTGATTTCAGGTCTTGTTCCGTTGGTCATAAATGGAACCAATCAGCCTAAAGATACAATTGACTCTAGACAACTAAAATGCTTGCTGGCTGAGGTGACTCCCGTGGGAGTCCACTTAGCATAAAATCAATATAGTGTCTGTTAACTGATTCACCCCTAGTAACTGACTTTCATCAACCTAGTAATTCACTATGGCTAAATCTCATGTATATAATTTCATTCGACCAACCAGCCAATGCGCATCAAATAGTGCATGTAAATAAGAGCCGGTATTAAACAGTAAATGGGTTTATGGCTCCGTGATTATATGAATGAAATAATATGCTATTGAATAAACATTTAGATTAATTCATCTTAATTGTGTTAGGTACTATTGCGGTACGAACTTTGAATTAAAAATCAGTTCAGACAGTAATATACCTTGTTTTAAACAAGCAACCTGCACATGGTTTGATCAAGTCAATGGAGACTGATTAGATTTTACAATAAGTAGGAAATTAAATCATGTAAATGTCTTATCATCTTGGGAGCTCTTGTCATAAATGAAATGCTAAGACTACAGGAAATGCACCACTAAACCATGCATGCTTTATTTCCTGCATCCTCATCATCTGATCATCTGGTTTCGGTTTCAGATGATGGTTATTATTGCCAATAAGCCCAATATTTTTTTTAGTGAAAAGCTCTGCTTAATGTTAACGTGATTGCCCATTATATCTGAGAAGACAACATTTTGTGGTGGAATATAATCATCGAACGCAATAGACAATTTTTCATGGGAGCCTAAAAGATGCATATGAAGGATGTCTTACCAAACTTCAGCATATATAATTCTCAACACTGAGTACCAAGACACAGCTAATATGGCATTGTATGCTAGATTGCTCGCTCAGATGACGGGTTATCGCAAATCTTCCACTTTCACGGCTATGCTATTTTGATCCACCCCATCCCACCGCTAGGGGCTGAGCTAGATGTAAATGTCCTCTTGCACTCCAAAACCATATGGTAAATAAATTTGATTGAATTCCGACCAAATGTTTCAGAGTAGTACTAAATTTGATTGAATTCCGACCAAATGTTTCAGAAGAGTTCCGTTACAATAAATTTGGCCATTTGACTCCAACCCCACCGCCACACACACCCCCCCCCCCACCCACCCACCCACCCCTCCCCAACATCCCATACCCACCCTACCAATGGGCCGGAGCCAAATGTAAATACCCTCTTTCAATCCGCACTCATATAAATAACTCACATACGAAATTTCGAAGAGTGGCGTACAATCAATTTCCACATTTAGCATGCGCGCGTACACGCGCGCACGCGCGTATGCGCTCACGCGCGGACCAGCATAACCACCAACTTTCTTCGAAAACGTGCAAATATCAAATCGCGTTTGCTTTATCGAGGGTATTAAATGGTACCGACGCAGGTTATAGCTGTCTACTTCAGAGACCGAATGCACATTCCTTCCATATAAAGTTGAAATATCTACAGCCAGGCAATGCATTAGCTAATGGCGAGCAACTATGTGACATGTAAGGGGTAACGAGTGGTCATGATGGACCGTTCTAGTTTTAGCTATGCCCCGCCTATCACTAGCTAAGCTCCACCCACACTTCGCCGTGTTGGGATTTATCGATCCACGAATGCCCTGACGATCAATTTCCTGAAAAATATACAGTTAAGTTGCTGAATATTTTGTAGCTAATTTAAATGGATGCTGTTCCTTCCTATGGGAGCAACAGCGCCCAGTCAAATTAGTTTCAAAATATTCAACAGAATATTTATTAAATTGTAAAGACATACATTTCGTACAACAACGCATTGTCAGTCTTCAACTATGCGTTCGTGACGTACTTATCCACGTCATTCATGACGTTATTGATTGTGATGTCATTCGATAAGTCAGGTAGTTGATTATGACGTCATATGATGGATGGATACAGCGGAAAGGCCCATTATATTGTAATAGTGAAAGGTCCTTTGTCAGACACTCCTCGATGAAGCTTCTGATGATCTCCTTCTACTGAATTTCAGCACTACTCAGTTTCATACTGCTACAATGGAGCAACATCTTTGGCTAAGCTTATATTAGGTTAGGTACTGCTCTGTAAGAGGCGAGCTGGGGAACTACCCTTTATTGGTTACTCTTATACCGAGATCTGCCAAATATTGGCTTAGAACTTTAGGCCAAGCCCCATCATCTCTAGTGTACCAGGCCTACCTTTCCTGCCATACCATGCATAGTAAAACTAACAACTGGGCGACTTATATACGTGACCTATGGCAATCATTTGACTATCTTGGAGTCTGGCATAACCAGGGTTCAAAACATAAACATAAAATAATTTCTATTTTGAGCAAATTTGTGCGTGAAAAGTATGCTGATAATTGGAGAAACTACATTAACAGTGACAGAACATTAACCTCTAATTCTGGGTCTAAACTGAGATGCTATAAAATATACAAAAAAAAATTTGGCATCGAAAATTATCTTCATTTTGAAAAGAATTTCACAGAACGCATACACTTTACAAAACTCAGGATACGTGCAAGCACCTTACAAATTGAGGTACACAACACCACCAATACCTGCTCATCTACGATTCTGTAAGCTTTGCAACCAGAACGTAATCGAGGATGAAAAACACTTTATAATGGAATGTCTACATTATGATTAGGAGAGACAATCGCTCTTTGAAACGCTTAATGAGTTTACTAATTTTGTCTCGCTTGATAGGTGTAGTCAATTAATATTTTTAATGTCATATAATAATGGAGATAGTGATCTTATAAAAATTGTTATTGATTACACCAACGTTTGCCTAACTGCTTGGGCTTGTACTTTAACTCCTATGCAATGACACAATTCGTCAGATCGTCATCCTGTACATGAGGCAGGTTCATAAAATGATTGCATAACTGTGTCCCATATTTTAATCAACGCCCATATCAATCTCATTGGGAAACTAACCAACTTCACGAGTCCTTGTAAATTCACAATACGTCACTATATTTTATATATTGTTTAATTAGATATCCCAAACAATCCGATATTTATGACTACTGGCTTTAAACTTAAATCATAGCATCATGTGTAGACATTGAACATGTAAATTTTGTAAAAATATTTTATCTTAGAACCTATATTTTCATCTTTGTTATATGTTCTTAAATGTTTTGTACCATGGCGTATATCATTTTGTTTGATATGCCAATAAAAGAATTGATTGATTGATTGATTGATTGATTGCAAAACACATGGAGTCTGGTGAACTGATCAGCCATGTGTAGTACACGTGCTTTATCTCCCATCCGTTCGTTCTAGTTAGTATCTTTATTTACACATATGCTAAGTGTCTCTCCTTGATATATCAACCGTGCCCATTGTCCTGAGCCAAGCGAACTGTCATGATTTGTAGGATGAGCACCATCTAGCAGGTTACGAAACCCACACTGCCACCAGCAACCTTTTTCAGCTTGCTAGGGTGTTAAAGAGATTAGCTAAATGACACTTGTTTTAAACTGGAAATCCATTTCCCCTTTCCTGATCTCTGGTACGGGACTTTAAAGTTGTTGTATGTCATCTGGCATGGTGTCTATGGCAATGTGTGTGATTGTAAACGTCCATTCAGAGGGGAGGGTGGGGTGTTTCAGAAAGATGTCAGATGCAAATCCAAGAATTCTGCTCTCTCGGTTGTGGATTCCTTATCAAATTCAGACAAATATGATTTCAAATTGTCAGAATAAACCACCTGTTTCGCTATGGCAGACAGTTAAAGGTGCATATTCAGACGAGAAGGCTTGAAAATAAAATTGTTAAATTTGTATACTTGTGGATGCTTAAATTGTGTAACTGGATGTAATGAGCATATGAAGATTTCATTCTGTATAAATAAATATAATGTTTTAGTAGTGAATTTGAATTAGGGACTCGTATCTCTATTTCAATTTCACAGCTTAAAAATGATCTTAATTATAAGCAATGAAATCATCATGTGTTAAGATTTATTTCGATTCATTGCATCTAGGCACACAATTTAAGCCTCTAAAAGTATAAAATTTTCACAATTTCATTTCCAAGCGGTCTGGTCTGAATATGCACCTTTAAGTCTCATTCAGTAACAACCCCGCCCCCCTCACCAGCCACACACCCTCCCCCCCCCCCCCCCACCAACAACCACCCCGCCCCCACCATCCTCTCCAGAGCTGATGTGAACCGATTTGCTGTATCATTCAACTGATCAGCAGAGGTTTACTTTTCATGAAAGCACATGTGGGGTTGCTGCCAATATAGTCACCAACGCTCTTCAAACAGGAACTTGAGATCGTCAGAGTCCAGATTCATTGGTTCCCATAGAGGGTGTTGGTAGCAAATGTATGCACACACTGCTTTATAATGGCCGTATTGTGCATGGAACAAGCACGCCACGTTTGTACCAGATGATACACAAAGATGACATGTTAACCATGTATTTGACGAGATATTTAATACATAACATGCTGATTGCAGACACACCGGCAAATTTACCCCCCCCCCCCACCCCCCCCCCCCCACCCCATTCAACCATTTCACCGACAGTGGTTAATCACACTACACAAGAAACGGCCACATGATGTCAAATAGTGGACATACACAGCACTCGCGCAGATCCTTTCAATAATGGCCCTATAATCAAAATTCTCCTTGTCGTTAACCTTATCACAATGGGAATTAACCCAAACATCAGCTGCATAATTGTGAATTTAGTAGTAAAAGGGTTAAAGCCTATCTTTAGCCATCCAACCAGGAAATTGCAAGACACTCGTACATGAGATTTAAACAATAGATTCGTGCGGATGTGATGGAGGAAACAATGCAATCATGGCCGTATTGAAGCTGTAAAGACGGTATTCATTGCCAATTGCGTTAATTAAATGAGGATATAGATTAGATTAATGGACCTTTCCAGTTTTAGCTATGCCCCGCCCATCTCTAGGTAAGCTCCACCCACACCTCGATCGTGTTGGGGTCGATCGATCCCCAACTGCCCTGACTATCAATTTCCTTGAAAATTACACAGGTAAGCCATTGAATATTTTGCAACTAATTTGACTGGGTGTGGGTGCAGTTTCTGCCTATGGTATCAACAGCGCCAAGTCTAATTAGGTGCAGAACATTCAACAGAATATTTATTAAATAATAAAGACATACAATTCGTACAAGAATGCACAGTCCGTCTTCAAATATGCGTTCGTGACGTACTTATCTACGGTATTCATGAAGTCGTAATGATGCCATTCATTATGATGTCATCCTACGCGACCCGTAGTTGATTATGACGTCATATGGTGGATGGATAAAGTGCAAAGGTTAATTATATGCATATTCATTAGAAATGGTATCCTATTCCGTGACGTTTTTGGCAACATATTGGAAGTAATTCTGGAAGCTGTGGTGGACTCGACGCTCTAAACTTCCCAGGAAAGCCAAGATGCACCTGAACGATACTACTCGTGTCTCAACAAAGTTATGCAACTGTGACAGCTGGACGACACCAAAGGCATTAATGAACAGACTCGATACGTGTCATCGCAAGCACCTGCATGTCATCACTGGTCACCATCAACATCATCATCATCATCATCATCATCATCATCATCATCATTGTTGCAGCAGTCGTTGTCTTTATTATCATAAATGTCAGGCTACATATACGCCATCTTAACGTACTGGGCGTCATGCGTAATATGCCGAACTAATAGACTAGAAGGGAAATTTGTGTCACGGAGTGATGGGGCTGGTTCGAGGGTGGGGGTGGGGGTGTGTGATACAGATTTTACCCAATCAAATGAAACAAATGAATGTGCCACGTGTCTATGGGAACATACGATGAATAATCAGGTCAACCTTCGACGCTGCAGATAAGGTACAAGAAATTCTTCCACCTTTAATATTTTGAGATTAATAGGACTATGATGGGAGGCTTGCAGTTATTTAATTCAGCAACCACTTCATTTTATCGTCAGATTTACTTCAAAATCTTCAACAGTTTTCTGTATTGATTTATAAGAAATTGGAATTTCAGTATTTAAAGGATTTTGGTCAGGTTTACAGCAGTCCGTGTGTTATCGTAATATCTTAATATTAGTCCATCTTCTATTAGTGTATTGTCATCGCCAGTTTTGCCCATACACCAACACCGTGGTTCATTGGCTCTGGAGCATGGATGAGGTAGGGACGCACCTTATTTGCCTTGAGCGCTCCAATCCCTCTGTGTTTTTCCCTCTGTTTATCAATCGTCATCTTGTCAATATCTGATATATGGTCCAAATCTGGCTTATCCTGCTGATTGGGATGACAAAGCCTACTTGTCGACCCCGCGTCACATGCCTATCGGGCACATGATCAAATGGCAAGATCGATAGCTAATCCCAGATGGACATTGACTTGTATAAAACCTAGCATCAAGGATACCCGTTCCACCCATTTCTAGTAGTTGAACACCCATTGCGATCATTCAGACTCCCTTATAAATTGTTTGTGAGTTTGTTTGTTTCTGTGCCTGTTTGTCAGTGTACAGTCAGAATGAAGTGTGTATTGCTCCTCATAGCCGCTGTACTGGTCGCGTACTCAGAAGCTGTTCCAAGATGTGGTATGTATTGAATAAGCATCGCCTGAATCATCTTGAATTATTCTAGATATTAGGTTTTTGTATACTTACCCTTTCAAAAGACAAATCACTGAAAAAGTAAATTCTTTACGATGCATAGCGTAGTCTGTTGAATACTTTGACATTAATATGATTGGAAGCCATTGCTGTCTAAGGCAGCAATGACTTCCAGTCATATTAATTTTCAAAAATATTCAGCAAATTTCCTGTTTGCTTGCCCTGAGATTGAGATGCGGGGAATTTATCGGTGAAATGGTTAATACACCAACCTTACGCCCATCCGCATCCGCAAACATGCAGGAACCGTTTTTAATTCTATAGCACTTTCCATCGAGCAGATATAGAACAAGTTAGAACTGACATATTACCTCATTAATGCTAGCCTGTCTATAAGGGGCACCTGATTTTGGGGCAAAGAAGCTGGTTCTTCAAGATTGGTGATCATAAAGTATGAGTGTGCCTCAAAGCTATATTTATGCTACAGCTAATAAGCTGTATTGAGCGGCCCTCCGTCTGAAGTAGGCACCTTTGATGGCCCATAGAGCGTTATAGACAGGCTTTACTGTACGTAAAATAAACAATACTATAGAGATATCATACGCATATATTATATCACGATTACAATCATCATTACTGTCGTCGTACTTTTCATCATCGTTGTCATCGTCGTCGTCGTCGTCGGCGTCGTCGTTGTCGTTGTCGTTGTCGTTGTTGTTGTTGTTGTTGTCGTTGTTGTTGTTGTTGTTGTTGTTGTTGCTGTTGTTCTTCTTCTTCTTCTTCTTCTTCTTTTTCTTCTTTTCTTCTTCTTTGAGAAAAGACGTGTTTTAGAAGAGCTCTCAGTTTAGTCCGTTTGTTGACTGTTTATAATTGTCAGTTGTGTTTATTTTTTGTCTTTTGTATGCGCTAACGCGTATGTGCTTATGTTTGTGTTAATAACTTTGTGTTTTATTAATGTGTTCATACATAATTTGATTTTTCTCTGGTTTTCGTAACTCTATATATACTTGTAACACTTATAGCGCCATTAGCATAGGGTAGTCGGCCTATTGGCCGAAGTGGACGCTTGATTAGGCTATTGTGTTTGGACAATGGCCAGACAGGTTAGTTATGCGGAGCGCCTGAGAGAGACTCGAAGTGACCCCGTCACCACCCCTGCTTTAGATTACGAACCATTCGCGGGCATTGATAGGAAACATGGTGTACGCGTTGATAGTCTAGCTGGTGTGGAGGTAGAGGCCTACGTGAAAGGCGCCGCCGCCGTCGTAAAGCCGGAGAATATTGTAGCTGCTTCACGAATTAAAGGAGGAATCGCGGTTTATGTCAAAACGGAGCAACAAGTCAATAGACTGTGTCTTGACGGTATAAACGTAGGTGGCTGCTACCACAATGTGTATTCCTTGGAGAATGAGCCGACGAGATTAATTATATCTAATGTCCCACCATACATCCCGAACTTTGTTATTAAACAAGCGTTGGAAAGCCAAGGAAAGGTGCTCGGAAATTGCCGGCCAATACCTTTAGGCTGCAAGTCACCAGAGTTAAGACATGTGAAAAGTTTTAGACGGCAGATCCAGATTGTAATGGAAAAGTCCCCATTACCGGAGTTTGTGGACATCCCGTACATAGGAAGGTCCCATAGACTATTTATAAGTACGGACGAGATTGTCTGTTTTAAATGTGCTCAGAAAGGACATTTTCAACGCTTTTGCCCATTGAATGACATTCACGACAATTCGGTGGGTCATGATAACCTTAACAACAATGTTGCGGACGAGCCGGTCAACAGTAAAAATCGTGACGTCATACCGAATTCCGATCTTGTGCTAAATGATAACAATTTTCCACAAACACTGTCACAAAGAAACGATAAACCAGTTGATAAAGTCAGTAAATCGTCACCTAAGAAATCACCTCAGAATAAACGTCGTAAGACTCAGTTTTCCAATCGTTATAGCGTCTTGAGCGATGATCTAATTGTCACTGATCCTGAAACCGATAATGAGGCGGACATTACCAGTGCACCGTCGGATAATTCCACTGTTGTAGATGATGCTACTTCAATGGACCAGGCTACTCAGCAAAACTCAGCTCTGTTCACAGATGAACCTGGTAATTCCAACACGGCGGCCAATGGGGACTCTGCTGTCACTGTCATTCAAATTCACCGTGAATCGGAATTACACGACCCTGTTCTATTATCTGACGAGGGTTGTGTAGCTGAAAGAACTGTTATGTCGACACAAGAAATCCTAAGTGAACTCGATGTAAATATCTCATTGGCGAAAGCAACCAGTGTTAATAATGCATCTATAGTTTTCAAACCTGGACATGATCCTTGTGATTCGGACAGGCTTGGAATAGAAGCAGGTGGTATGCCGCCTTTATCGCAGGGTGAACTGCTGGACGAGGACACCAGCGACGCTGACAGCATGTCTATTGGTTCAGAACTTTCGGACATGACAGATTGTATTGATTCAAGGGAGGTAATGCCCTCTCTTGAAGATGTGAAACTATTTATAGAAAGTGTAAAATATAGTAAAAAGGTAATAGATAAATGCAAAGCCTTTCAACCCAACTTAAAATTACTGATACATCAGTTGATACGATTGAAGAAACAACCTGGCTTAGAATCTGCGTTCAAGTCTCGTGTCACCAAAATAGTCACTAAGCTACACCGTAGCTTACGGAATTAATTGTTTCCGCCTATGGTCAATCTAGTAACGAACTTGAATACAGTTTCTTTTCTACACCAAACAATTATGGGTATCTTTGTTCTAAAATTTATTCAATTATTTTTAATTATGGCTTCCCTCTCAATTGTTACACTAAATACGAGAGGTTGTCGTGACTCTTTTAAAAGATTTCGTATTTTTAATGAACTTCGCAAAGATTTATTTGCCGATATTGTGTTTCTCCAGGATACTCACACAATTCAGCCGGATGAGTCGCTATGGCGACTTATATGGAGAGGTCAAGCTGTCTTTTCACATTTTAATACAAATACAGCTGGTGTTGCTATAATATTTAAACCCAAGTTAAATGTAAATATCATTGAAACGATCACAGTTGCTCAGGGAAGAATCTTATATGTCACAGCAAATATACATGGCATCTATTTTTATCTGATTAATGTTTACAATCCCACAGAGTCTCATGACAAATTGAAATGCATAGATATGCTAAAAACTCATATTTCCACATTGTCCGAACCATATCCTATAATATTAGGTGGTGATTTTAACTGTACACTTGATTGTGAGTTAGATAGAACATCAGCAACAGAACCACACCCTCCAGCTGCGGATTCGCTTAAATCTTTAATTACAAGCAATAGTCTTACTGATGCATATCGCTGCCTCTATCCACAATCTGAAATTTTCACCTGGCACAGGTCCGATGGGACTGCATCCAGACTTGATCGTTTTTACATTCATAGTAATTTTAGACAGTTTTTAAGCGTTGTTCCATAATTCCTTGCACCAATTCTGACCATGATTATGTTAGAGCAATATTTCAGCTTAAAAGTGTAAAACGGAAAAGTGCATATTGGTGCATGAATACCGCTGTGTTGAGTGAAAGAAACTATGTGCTTTTAATTAATGATTTCTGGAATGGTTGGCAAGGGAAAAAATGTAATTTTGATTGTCTACAGGATTGGTGGGATTTGGCCAAAAAGCATATATGTATTTTATCACAGCGTTATTCCCGAGAACGAGCTGTCCTTTTCCGTGAGCGACGATCAGATTTACAAGCTGAAATTGATCAGTTATCGGTCAAAATTCCAAAAACAAATGAATTATTAGAGGTAATTAACCAAAAGCAATCTGAATTAACAACTCTCCTCAAAGAGCAAAATAGGGGTGCTTGGATTCGATCGCGATTCCAGCATATAAATGAATCAGATAGACCTACTACAAATTTTTTTAATCTTGAGAATAAACGTGTGATGAATAAAACTATTTCACAGTTGAAGATCCCAACCGTGAAATGGTTAATTCTGATACGGATATTCTGAGCCACGCCTCTGATTTCTATGGTGAATTATATGCGAAGTCAAGCTCATGCAAAGTGTCTGAAAACCTGCTTTTATCAGATCTTCCTAATCTAAGTGAGCTTTCCAGAATTGAGTTAGATCGGGCCCTGAGTTTACCAGAGCTTACTGACGCTGTTAACCATCTCAATAACAACAAAGCTCCTGGAATTGATGGATTACCATCGGAATTTTACAAAACCTTTTGGGAAACTATCGGTTCTAATCTTCTTGATGTTTTTAATGAATCAATTGAAGACATGTTATTACCTATTTCATGCAGGCGAGCGGTTGTGACATTATTACCTAAGAAAGGTGATTTAACCAATTTAAAGAACTGGAGACCTGTATCACTTTTATGTGTAGATTTGAAAATATTTTCCAAGGCCTTGTATAATCGTATACGTACAGTACTCGCAGAAATTATTCACATAGACCAAAGCTATTGCGTACCAGGACGTAAGATCTCCAATAACATTAGGTTGATAACAGACGTCGTCGAGTATTCAAATTTCATGTCGTTACCTCTTGGCGTTGTATCCCTAGATCAGGAGAAGGCGTTTGATAGGGTAAGTCACCAGTATTTATTGAATACCTTGCGCGCATTTGGCTTTGGTGATTTTTTTGTTAAATGCATTCAGCTTCTTTACAATGACACTTCGTGTTTACTGAAAATAAATAATTTGTTATCTATGCCTGTTTCTTTTAGCCGTGGTATCAGACAGGGTTGCTCACTATCAGGCGCTTTGTACAGTATCTGTATCGAACCATTATTAGTTAAGATACGCTCAAATAACGGACTGAGGGGGGTGGCCCTGCCTGATATCTCGGGTGAAAGGGTTTCTTGCTCAGCTTATGCTGATGACATAACTGCCTTGTGTACGTGTAATGATGATGTTATTAAATTGCGAGATTTGATACATGTATATGAGTCTGCTTCCAACGCGAAAATTAACCACTCAAAGTCAGAAGGTTTTTGGGTTGGTTCCTGGAAATGGCGTATTGACGAGCCTTTGGGGTTAAAATGGAATAGCAATGGATTAAAGATTCTCGGTATTTATATTGGCAATTCTTTGGATTTTTGCAAACAAAATTGGGAAAATCTTGAAAATGAAAACTTCTTAACTGGCTCCCGTTATCAAAAGCTCTATCGTTTAGAGGTAGGATCACTATTACTAATCTGCTTGCTGCTTCTAAGCTTTGGCATAGGTTAGCTGTTATCGATGTCCCTGGTAATATTTTAAATGCTATTCAAAAACTGTTAATTAACTTCATCTGGTCTGGAAAGCACTGGCTTCCCAAAGAGTTACTGTTTCTGCCTTTAGACAAAGGTGGGCAAGGACTAGTGCATTTAGAATCTCGGATACGGACATTCCGTATTCAGTATGCACAATCCTTTATGAACTATTTCGCTTTTCATCCGTGTTTCAGCTTTAGCAGCTACTTTCTCAAACAGATACATAAACTAAATTACGATTATCAGATTTTCTCTATTCAATTGGATGTACAGATGATTCGTAATATACCTATCTTTTATAAGAGTGTGCTCAATTCTTGGTTTTTCTTCAATGTTATGAGAACATCGCATCCAAGCTGTAAAATCGATGTTTTAAATGAACCACTGTTTCTAAATCCTTTGATCAAGAATATCTCCACTGGATTTACTTTTTGCTACGAAGATTTTATAAGTGCGAATGCTACCATTCTAGCGGATATTTTGGTAAATGATAAACGAATTGCACTTGAAGACTTACTCCTTAAAATTGGCAACAGGTCTCGACGATTGCTTCACATAAACTTGAACACTCTATGGGATAGCATACCCAATGAATGGTTCGAACTATTAGATCGACCTATTGACACTCCCAGGTCAGTATACAATTATGAATTATCATGCAATATTAATGATGACTCGGTTTTTACTGTATTGATACCATCTCTTTGCAAGAAGGAACTATACAAGATGTCTTTATTAAAATGTTACTCAATGATTTCACATAATACCAAAAGTAACATATTGAGAGATCTACTTTCTCTAAATATTGATTTTACAGATAATTGTCTCTGTTTTTATGAATATCCGTGTACATACTACGAAGGAGATTTGTCATGGAAGGTTTTCCATGGGGCACTCAACACTGGTGTTTTTCTATATAAGGCCGGATATTGTATTAATGATAAATGTGTTTACTGTGGCGATCGTGAAGATTTAGCACATCTTTTTATAACATGTTCACGTCTCCAACCACTTTTGTGTGCTGTTAGACGAGCAGTTCTATTTTTAACACTGGCTGATGAATTTAAGCCTGAGAATTATGTCAAAGGCTTTCTATGCCCCCATTGTTCGTCTAAATCTGCACGTAAAATTAAACATCGTATATGCAATTGGATCATGGCAAACGCTAAAATGGCTACCTATGTAACGCGGCAGCGTCTAATGGATGGCAATGGTCAGACGGACGCCCTTCGAGAATGTATTTCTCGAATGCGAGCTCGTGTGACTATTGAATTTAAATACCACCAGCAAAATGGGTCACTAGAAAACTTTAAAAATTTTTGGGCAATTGACCACTTCGTTTGTAGTACTGAAGACGATATTTTAACATTTAATGGTATTTAGTTATACCTTTCAGTATTATTTTGTCCACTTTCATCATTTTACATTTTAATGATTGATGACTGATGATTTTGATGACTGATTCCCATTGATTTTTATACGGATTGGATTGTTGTTTTTTACAAAATTGACGTAGATCTGTGATATTTTGACATATTTGTTATTCTTCATACATACAATGTTTATTTAAATGATACTCAGACTGATTCAGGAATATATTTATATTGTCTATGACGTGTTTTTAAAAATAATTTATGAGTGATGTATTAAATTAAAGCGTTTTTTATGAATCCAAAATAAAGTACATGAAAAGTCTTCTTCTTCTTCTTCTTCTTCTTCTTCTTCTTCTTCTTCTTCTTCTTCTTCTTATTATTATTATTATTATTATTACCGGTATTATTATTATTATTATTATTATTATTATTATTATTATTATTATTATTATTATTTCAGTGACTACACCTGAATTTGAGGGTCGTGTACTTGAAGTAAGCTGGTAGAGAAAATTTTTTTAAATATCATAAAATTGGTGGATTGTGTGTGGGGTGGGTGTTGTCGTGAAGAGCAACCCTAACCCTTCATAACAAAAATACTTATAATTATAAAAATCATTTATTATTACAATAGAGTGATCAATTGCTCTTGTTATCAAGCATGTAGTCTAGGTGTAATTTGCAGAAGTTCATTTGATATTATTGTAACGGAAAGGATCAGGGAACTAACATATGCTCTTGAATGGCAGCTTTATATAATAATCAACATATACCTACCAGTGAAAAACAGAAATAAATTGAAATAATTAGAAAAAAGCAGCTAAATACCATTTGTGGGATTCTGGCGGGAACCAATTAGTGACGAAGTTGGACTCATGCAGTTATACGAATGTCAAAATATTCAGTAGGCATCATATTGCGACCTTGGAAACCAGCAGTGTATTTTGAAATCATTTTGACCGAAACCTGTTGCTTTCACCAGAAAAAGTGACTTTCAAATATAACGTTTTCAAAAGGATCAATAGTGAATTAGCAGTAGTGAGTTAATCACTCTACGTCGGCGCCTATAGAGAATACTATTCATACCGTTTACAAAACAATATTCAGACGTGCACTTTCGTTATATCCAGGTAGGCCTATGCGGTATACCTGCACACACAGTTGACACACGGCGGAGTGAGAAGAACCAGCTCGGTCACTAATTGGCACCAAGTTAAGCGTTCTAGATTTAGTAAATGCGTTTTCGCAAATAATCTCGATTCATTTCCATTTTTACCGATGGTAGTTTATTTAATATTGTATGAAATTACCAATAAACATCATTTGTTATGTCCCTTTTCCGTTTCTTTGAATCCATGAAAGGAAGTTCAGCAAATTACATCTATCTAGACCAAACGCTTGATACCGTGCTAGTGGTGGAACCCAGGTTTACCTAGCCCCGCCAATCTCTAGCTAAGCTCCACCCACACTTTGCTCGTGTTAGGATCAATCGACCCGTGCACTTTCTGAATCTCAAGTTCCAGAAAATTATACAGGTAAACCGTTGAATATTTTGAAACTAATTTGACTGGTTGCTGTTGTTTCCTATGACAGCAACAGCGTCCAGTCAAATAAGTTTCAAAATATTCAACAGAATGTTTATTACATAGTGAAGGCATGCAATTCGTACAACTTGACGGACGATTAAGCGTTTACTAGGGCCTAAATTGCGTCATTCATGATGGAATTGATTATGACGTCAGTCTACCTGTGACTTTGTTATTTATGACGTCATATATGATTCCACCATTGATCAGTCATTGCAGGTATCCGATCTCACACTCAAGTATATGACCTCATAATCAACTATGGCGCATGTAGGCTGACGTCACAGTACATAGTGACGTATCTAGCTCAGTCATGACCATTGAGATGTCCGTATATCGTTGATGGGTTTACTGTTTTATAAACATTCTGTTGAATATTTTGAAACTAATTTGACTTGGGTTGTGTTGCTTTCATCGGCAACAACAACACACGGCCAAGTTAGTTTCAAAATATGCAATAGCTTACCTGAAACTTGAAATTGGGATTCTGTGAATTCCGGCTTCGAAGTATATACATTGATTCCAACACACGTACACGGACAACCCTAACCCTAGGTTAAGTAGAAATTGTTGGGGAATAGCTAAAAATGGATCCCGGTTTTATAATTATAATAATAATAATAATAATAATAATAATAATAATAATAATAATAATAATAATAATTTCACAGTTACAATGGACCTTTCCAGTTTATCCATCCATCATATGCGTGACGTGTATGATGACGTCCTAATTAACGACGTCATGGATGACGTAGATAAGCGCAGCACGAACGCATAATTGTAAACGGACTAAGCGTTGTTGTACGAATTGTATGTCTTTACTGTTTAATAAACATTCTGTTGAATATTTTGAAACTAATTTGACTGGCCCAGTCAAATCAGTTTCAAAATATTCAACAGCTTACCTGTATAGTTTTCTGGAAATTGATAGGCAGTTCAGGGATCAATCGATCCGAACACGAATGAGGTGTGGGTTGAGCTTAGCTAGAGCTGGGCGGGGCCTAGCTAAAACTGGGAAGGTCAATTGGAGGAATTAATTTTTTTTTTATCAAACAGGTGTTACAACAGGTGTTACTGTAAAACAGTATCAGAGCCACGGGCTTATTCAATGACTAAGCCGTATATATCACAAAGCATTATCACAGCAAGACTATAATTTCGAAACTATCTCTTTGAATTGAATCAATGTCATACAATCTGGTGTAATGTAATTGTCATGGTAGCTTGAACAATTAAAACAATAACCTCATATTTCTGAAGGTGGATACCAAGTGGGATTTTGAGCGCCATGCCAAGCTGTCATATGACGCCAACAATCAACGAATTCGCCTTCTAGAGGAGATACAGGTCGGCTCGAAAAAAGACTACTATGACGATCTGCTACTTTGGAAAACGGTACAATAATTATTTACTATAAATTGTAAATAAAATTTGATTTGAATTTATTAATTATATAAGTTTCACCTAAGATTTGAATTTATGGGTTTCAATGAGGCAAGCATGCTTAACCCTTTATCCTCAAATTTATTCAAGAAAAATCTCATAGAAAATGTCCATTTGCAGACTAAGAGAAGACTATTTTTTAACATTTACCACGGCAGTGTCTGGCTTGGTTATCGAGCCAGTCATTCCCGTGGTAAATATTCAAAAATAGTTTTCTCTTGGTCTGCAAATAGACATTTTACAAGACCCCGGTAGAAGCCATTTTGGGCTGAAATGAGCGTTAAAAGGTCAATCAATACATGTTCACACATGAATGGTCAAGTCGAACAAAACTGCCCTCTAAGTTAGTCTTGAGAAATGTACATATGTAGGCCAAAAGATTATTTTTGATAATGTACCACTAGAATAATGGTCCGATAAACGAACCACTAATTTCAGTGGTAAATCATCAAGAAAAATTTCCTCTTGGTTTTCAGATGAACATTTTCTATGAGAAAATTTAAATCTTGTTTATCATTAAATGGCTAATCGCACACGACTGCAACATCTGATTTAATTTTATGCATACCCTCTTCTAAATTACAGCTAAAACACTACCGCCTCAACCTAAAAACTCGAAACTGCACGGTCCGACCACTCGAGCATGCGTTCCGACCTTTCGAAATTCCAGAATTCGCGAAGCATTATGGACAGTTCTATATCGGCTCGTCAGCACCAAACGAGGGTGTTCTTGTTGATTCATGGGGTGGAGAGACGCCAGATAAGTTTGGTAATACTTATAGATATGTATGATCAATGAGTATTATATTGCAGTTCGAAAAAGGCATGGTGTAGATACAGGGGTTCGGGGTTGGCAGCAATTTCTCGGTGCAGGTGCAGGAAAACCCGTGCATGAAATACCGGTAAATTCCACCCCGGAAAATACTCCAAAAAAGCAAGAAATATTGGGAAATAACGGGAAAGATTCCAATACATGGGGACTCCGCATCAGAAATGCGTAATTTGAAACAAAAACACCATTAAATATTAGTCATAGGGATAAATGTATAGAAACTCATATATAATACCGGGCGGGGGGAGGGGGGGGGATATGAAAGCATATATGCAAATTAGGGACATTAGTGTAAATAGATATACTGTAATGTGCTTAATTTGCATACACGCTCTCTCTCTCTCTCATATATATATATATGTATCCATTCAGTGTCTCCACACCATAACAGCACGTGGCATATTATTATACAGAATATCTGCCTGAGAAGCGACAGTCACATAATTGATAGATAATTTATATCCACCACGCTGAACAATATACTATTAACAATATAAACACATGTATTATATCTAGAATGATTATGTTTCTATATTCAGGTCGTTATTTTGGTATCTGGACTAATAAGGGCTGTCTGCCAGTAGTAGATTTCTTCCTCAGCAATTTCACAGGATTTGTTCAGACGAAGTAAGCATTTAGTTATGTATATATTTTTTTTATAATAATAATAATAATAATAATAATAATAATAATAATAATAATAATAATAATAATAATAATGGCATATGTATTGATATTAGTTGAATTCAGTGTTGAGTGACTTAACATGAAGATTAGTATGTGACCTTCAATGATGTCATCCATTATGTACGTCAGCACACAGCAACTTGTTCATAAATCATCGTCTTGTAGAGATGCAAGAGAAATACCAGTGATTGTTAAATTGAATCCTGAATCTCAACTGGTGTCCCATGTTGTAACTTTACTAAAGGCCATTTGCTCCCATCTGAAAATATGTGGGGAGTTATCGAAACCTGCATGGTTGATGATTCGTGCAATGGTGTCATGGCATGAATTCTATAGGGCGCAAAATCGATGATTTTAGTAGAAATTTTAATATTGATAGAGGGTATGAAAATTTAATAATAATAATAATAATAATAATAATAATAATAATAATAATAATAATAATAATAATAATAATAATAATAATAACTGTTTCTATTCTCCTATTTCAGTTTCTTTGACATAACTATTGGCATTCTGAACCCGAATATATTCACCCCACCAAGCGAATGTCAAACATAAGGCCACAGACAGTCCCAAATACTTAATGTCATCGGTGTACATATATGAGCAATGCGAACTGAGTGTTATCAAGAGAATATGTTTGAACATCAACAACCTCTATTGTCCTTTATCATTATGATTTATGACATAAATAAATAATTTGTATATCTGCATCGTTTAATGTTGTTACTTCTGGACGACTACTACTACTTCTTCTACAACAACAACAACAACAACAACAACAACAACAACAACAACAACAACAACAACAACAACAACAACAACAACAACAACAACTACTACTACTACTACTCCTACTACTACTACTTCTACTACTACTTCTTCTACTACTACATCATAAATAAACAACAAGAACAACAGCTACTACTACTACTACTACTACTACTACTACTACTACTACTACTACTACTACTACTACTACTACTACTTCTACTACCACTACTACTACTACTACAAAATTCCATTCATTCTGACCTATAATCGGAAAAACGTTGAAATTTCCAAAATCTTAAAAGATGAGTATCAAAACCTACAGGAGAAACTGCAACAACCCTTTAACAAGCGTCCAGTAATTGCGTTTAAGAAAAATCCGAATCTACGTGACATCTTGGTAAAAGCAAAACTCAAATAGCTATCCAGAATATCCATCTCAATCATTCAACATTAACCCTTGCATGATGGTCAGCCAAAAACGGTCAATTTAGTGATCTTGGGCAATGTCCATTTGCCGGCGGGGATTGGAGTATTTTTGAAAATTTACCGCTGTAATGACTGGCTCGGGAACCGAGACAGTCGTTCCAGTGGCATATTCTCGGGAATGACCTTGTCTGTGCCTGCAAATGTACATTAAATAAGTAAGCGCATATTTGGATTTTACTGAACAAATTTAACCAGTAAAGGGTTAACATTAATGCCATATGGCTTTCCTCAAACCAAATGACAAATCTCAGGCAGTAAGATAAACCAAAATATCTTAAATTTTTGAATTTTTTCAATTATTGAAGATTCTGAGCCAGTGCGTTGACAATATTGACTACTACTTCTACTACTTCTTCTACTACTACTACTACTACTACTACTACTACTACTACTACTACTACTACTACTACTACTACTACTACTACTTGTACTACTTCTTGTACTACTTCTTGTACTACTACTACTACTACTACTTGTACTACTTCTTGTACTACTACTACTACTACTACTACTACCACTACTACTACTACTACTACTACTACTACTACTACTACTACTACTACTACTACTACTACTACTACTACTACTACTACTTCTACATCATAAATAAACAACAAGAACAAGAACAAGAACAAGAACAACAACAACAACAACAACTACTACTACTACTTTTTTTTTTTCTTTTTTTTTTGAAAATCCGACGCTGATGCAGTCGGATACACTTCCCGGAGGAACTCCTTTAAAAAGGCTTGCAAACCCCCATAAAAATTCGGTTGAAATAGCAGGCTTTATTAATAGAATAACAATACAAACCTAACATGTCAAAACAGTGCAAGCTAAAATACTCTATTATCATATACCACAACCGTGGCATAACTACATAGAAAACATAATCAATAAAGAGCTGATAACATAACATAATTCAACAAAGACATTGCTATTTGCACACCGTGTAGTAGTAGGCCCAAATGGCGAGCATAGCTAACCAACAAGTGGTAAAGCCACTCATCAATAATTAGCAGTAAGCTACTGCTAATCATTGATGCCATTGAGCCGATTCATGACCGGCAGGCTAAGTAGATCATATGTAGTTTAACGTAGCACACCGTATAGTAGTAGGCCAAATGGCGAGTGCAGCTCGCCAACAAGTGGCGAGGTGACTCGTCAATAAGTAACAAAAAGTCACTCATTGACGCCAGTTAGCCGATTATTAAATACCTAACGGACGTAGTAGCCTTTATATAATATAATGCACAAAGCAAACGTATACAAACTATGACTACTTAGATGGCGCTCTGGGTTCACATTCTAAATTTACTTCATTGTAAGTTTTTGCAAATTACCCTGGAACAAATACACCTACAGTAAATATTTACAACAGGAAGCTAATTGTTAACTTGAAAATCGGATCACCTCCAGAATATTGACATAATGCTCATTTGATATTTAAATATTCTGATCACAAGGTTAAGATATTCGTCAAGATTAGAGTCTCCTAAGGCATTACAATTTTAAAATAAAGGCAATTAAATTAAATTAAAATAGCATTTATCAATATAGAGCAAGCAGCGAGTGTGCTAGCTTATACAAGTTCCGCTTCTGATATTTTAAGATATCCGTATTCAATTGATACTAGGCCAGTTTTGCACCATACGTCTCTAAATCTACTTTCTCTCCCATGTTCTACTAGCCTGTAAAATTCACAATGAATGCAGTTTATCAACAGTGATCGAAATATAGCTTGTATGGCTCTCTGATGGTTGTTGCCGGTTTTATCTCTGGCCTCTGAACACAGATGCTTCCAGATGGCCCACACTCCTACAGATAACAGGGTTATTAACAATTCTTTCTCCTTGCTATTAATGATTCGCCCGATAGTTGAGCAATCTTTGAACAAAATTGTTTCAGCCACTAAATTCACATATTTGGTTCCAAATTTAGCAAGGAGCATATTGATATATACCCAAAAGCCTGTAGTTATGCGACACTGAGTAAATAGATGGTCTATCGTTTCCTCCTCAGTATTACATAATAAGTACCAGTCTGTACTTGATATTTTACACATATAAGTAAGATGACCGACCCATAGCCTTCGATGGAGTAATCGCCATGCCAGGTCACGTGCATTTCCTGGTAGACAAGGTAGATGTATTGCTTTCCAGGCATTTTTCCAGTTCTTTGGCGTGCATCCTAAATTGTTCCAATGCCTAACCACAATAGGAGTCTGTCTCCGACTTTGCATTAGAATTCTATACCAGTCTCTAGATGCCATGTTATATTTTTTATGTTCTGACATAAATACTAATGTTGGTTGCAACATATCAATGTTGCCACGTGCTTTCGGCAATTTGAACCATACAGCAGGTATTGCATTCTTTATTCTAACAAATAAGCGCTGAGCATCAATATGTCTCATTGATGTTATTCTTGCTACATCTTGCATCGCAATCCATCTACGAGATTTCGGATTTACCAAGTCACGTAAATATTGAATATCATTTTTGGCCATAGAGGGCAAATATAATACATCATCATTATCACGAATCAACTCGTTGCCCCAAAGACGTTGCTCTAAGGCATCTTCCCAGCAATTGGGTTGTGGCATTGATCGTGTAAATATTTTTAAGGCTTCGAGCTGTTCTTTATATACATTTGGAATCTTTTGATGATTAGGTGGCAATTTATTGCACATAAATAAACATTCTACTGGAAATGGGTCAACGTACCTTTGGAGAAGTGCCCTTGAAACACGTGACCAAGATGAGTTTGAAGTAAGTAACTTATTCAAGAATTTCAATTTAAAAGAAGCACACTTTGCTGAAACATTAACCAAATCCAGGCCTCCGGCATGCTTTTCATTGGTGAGGATTGACTGTGATACTAAATGGGCTTTGTCCTCCCACAAGAAGGACAAAAGTAACGTGTTGATCTTTGACTCTACTGATTTGGGCATATGAACTACAGAAGCGGTATACCACAGTCCAGAAAAAATTAAATTATTAAGGACAAATGTCCTGCCAAAGACAGTTAGGCGACGTCGTTTCCAATTTAGTAATGCACACTTTAGCTTGGATATCCTTTCTTCCCAGTTTAGTAATACATTTTGTTCTCTACTAAAGTAAATACCCACAATTTTTATGACATCATTTGAGCAGTTAATATCCATCACATTATCAGTTCTGCCCTTCCAATCGCCCAAAAACAATCCCTTAGATTTATCTTTATTGACTTTAAGTCCTGATGCCTTTTGAAAATCTGTTAATACTCCATTTAAAATTCTAAAATCCGTATTTTTACCCGCAAACACAGTCGTATCATCTGCATATTGAGAAACCTTTAGTGGCCTTTCTACGCCATGTATACATATTCCTTGAAAGTCATTGCGTTGCCTCAATGTGGCCCCCAACGATTCCATAGCTATGACGAATAGAAGCGGGGACAGTGAGCAACCCTGTCTGACACCTCGTTCCAACACTACAGGTCTGGATAGCTGATTGTTAACTAAATAGCAACTTGTTATATCAGTATATAAAATATTGACCCATTTAAAAAATCTTGAACCAAAGCCAATATGGTCTAAAGACTTAAACAAGAAATCCCATTCTAGTCTGTCAAATGCCTTCTCGTTATCAAGTGCTATTATTGCTGCTGGGATACAATCCTTTTCAACTAATTGAATAAGGTCCCGTATAAGCAAAGTGTTGTTTAATATTGATCTTCCTGGCACAGAGCAGGTTTGATCATCATGAATGACTTCGCCTAGGACTGCGCCAAGTTTTAATGTTAGTGCCCGAGTAATAATCTTATAATCTACACAGAGTAGAGAGATTGGTCTATAATTCTGTATTTTATTTCTGTCACCCCTCTTGTATATAAGCCGAACATATGCTTGGGCCATCGATGTAGGGAGATGCCCTTGCTTAAAAATGCTGGTTGCTATTTCTTCTAATACTGGCCCAAATATGTGCCAGAATGTTTGATAAAATTCAACTGGAAGTCCGTCGCATCCAGGAGACCTTTCTAACTTCATACCTTTGAGGGATTTTGTCAAATCATCAATTGTTATTGATTGGTCACAGCTTTCGCGACATGAATCTGGAAGTCTTTTCGTTATATTAGCTAAAACATCTCTAGTTGCAGTTTCCTCGCTTCCCTCAGATTTATACAATGATTTGTAAAATTCGGATACTGTTTCAATCATTTCTGCATTTGAGCACACTGATACTCCATCATTAGTCTTCAGTGAGCGCATTAATTTCTCTATACCTCTTGCTTTTTCCAAATTACAAAAGTAACGTGTAGGCTTTTCGCCCTCGGTGTGCATTTGTGCTCTTGACCTTATTTTGGCACCATCAAACTGATATTGCTCTATTTCATTTAGTCTACCTTTTAATTTAACTAATAGTTCGTAATAATTATATTCCCCATCATTAATTTTCTTATTAATTTTACACAACGACCTCTGAAGCGCCTTTTTACGCTTTCGTATTTCACGTACTTTCCTAATGGAACACTGCCTTGAAATATATTTCAGGTCTGATTTAGCATCTTCCCACCAGTCTGTTATACATTCATACGAACCTCTTCTTTTATCCCAATGCCTCCAACAACTTTCCACACATTTGCGGTAGCAACTATCTCGTAGCAATGCTACATTAAGTTTCCAAAATCCATCTCCTCGTTTGACACAGTCAGCATTGTCTAATGTGATGGAAAACATATTGTGATCAGAGAAAGTTACTGGTTTTATGTTAGTTTTACACATGTAACCTTTCAATGAGCATTCTACATAGATCCTGTCTAACCTTGAAGCTAACCTTCCATCGGTTGAAAACCAAGTAAATTCCTGGCCTTCTGGATTTTCAATCCGATAAGTGTCTAACAAGCTTTTATTTTCACAAATGTGTTTCAAAATATTATGCGATGTGTCATTAAAATTAGACCTAGAGTTTCTGTCTTTAGCCTCGTCTAATATGCAATTAAAGTCACCGCCCATAATTAGGTTTTCAGGCGTTCTGTCTTGAATTATTGTGGAAACATCATTTAGAAATTCACGGCGCAATTGATGAGAGGTAGGTGCATAAAGGCACATCAAATTTAAACTTGTGTTTAGTACATAAATTGATACACAAATCCATCGTCCATTTGGATCTGATGACGACGATATAACGTCAACATAGTTGAGACAGTGGGGCAGGATAAGAATGGCCACTCCCGCACTATTATCTTGTGATAAAGAAAAAAAAATCTGCCTTTTTGAAATATCTTTGAGAGATTCATACACTTCAGCTTTTTGAATTTTGGTCTCTTGTAGAAAAGCAATATCAACTCTCTCATTTGCTAATTCTTCAAGCAAGTGGCGCTGCTTGAATTCGGTATTTAATCCTCTGCAATTGATGGTGCAGATAATCATAATTTGTAAAATGATGTTTACAACCGCCATCATTAGATTAACTAGATTTGGGTTTTTTTTAGCTCGTTTCTTAGACCATTTACCTAATTTTCCTGCGAATTCCATATTTCCTAGTTCTACCACAGACAAATATTCATATTTGGAAATATCAGAATCATGGCACAGTAGACGATATTTCACGCCTCTCGCCGTTACATATGGCACTAACACTTCACCCCCTTCTGATCGGTACATTACCATTTCATCTTTCATCTGTGAACTCTGTGTTTGAATGGACACATCTGATTCTGCAACTGACATTGTATCATCATCCATATCATTTACTTCAATCTCAGATTCTGAGCTATTGTCTTCTTTATGACGCTTATTGCTACTTAAGTAACATTTGGCAGGAGCATCATTTACCATATCTTCAAGCTGACTTAAATCAAGTGGGCTTAGCGGAAAATCGACTGAACTTTCTGTCTTTTGAGTCCTAAACTTATCCTGTCCTAATTTTAATTCATCTTCTAAGGAATTGTAAACTGGCTCTTCTGTAAGATCATCATTTTCCTGCGTGTCTTTTAAAGCAACGTTTGGCTCCACTGCATTTTGAGTATTTTCTTGACTTAAGGTTATACCCTCCTCTAATACATGAATTTCATCAACTGTAGTTACTTTAATAGGATTTGATGATTTGTTTGTGTCATTTACAGTGGCATGAACCAAAACAACAGCTTCCGTAGCGGTTGCTTCAGAAGCATTTGACTCAGTTGCATCCTTTAATGGGCGATTATCTCCTGATACTGAGGGCTTGTTCTGATTTTTTGGACAGCGCCATTTAAAATGGTCAACTGAACCACAGAGCAAACATTTGTTTCGATTGGGACAATCTGTTGCCAAATGGTCAGTACTTAGGCAGATCCGGCATTCTTTAATTTGCCCTCTATACCATAAGGACAGGACAAAGCTGCCATCAAGCGTCAATCTGCTTGGTAAAGGGCTATCCACTTTATCAAACCAAATACGTCTTACATCGTTTTCTAGCGTTCTGTCAAAGGGATACGTTTCCCGTTCAATCTTTTGCACTTTGCCATACTTCTTGAGTTCACTCATGATTCTGTCATCTGGAATTTCTAGTGGAACTTTCATCTTCACTAGCAACCTATCTGACTCGATTTCCTCTACGTTACAAACTTCACCTTTTACAATAAGAACATCTTCCAGAAGCTTTTCCTTGACCCCCTCATTTGACACTGTTACATTCCATACAGTTTTAGTAACATTGATAAGCCCCTGCAAAGTAGCAGGTCCCGCGCCAACGACGTCTTTTAACCCATGATACACGTCGATAGCCGTGACACCCCACCCCTTAGTTGTTATTTTAAGGCTTAGGGTACGCTTATAGGTTGCCAACGTGGTTCATCAAAGGAGGAACCCCATACTACTACAATATATAATAAATATATACTTATATAACACCAGGACGTCAGGGAAAGAGCTAAACACTAAATAAATAGTGTCCCCTTTTGAAACCCTGACGTCTACCAACAAATATACGAATAGAGAGTACAGTCGTTTATTTGTTAGTTTGAACCACTTTCTAAGTGGTTCACTAACACCTAGCCGATTAAAGTATACTAACAAATATATGAATAGATAGTAGTCATATATTTGTTAGTCTGTTCGAGTTGACCGGGGACAGCCAACTGACTATAAGGATTTATATAATTAAAGAACTAGGCTTGCGCTTACAAATGACAAAGGAATTAAATCCACTCACTCAAGCGATCTTGCCAAATATAATGCGCTAGCCTACGAACTATAGAAATAGCAGACTGGCGCGGGGAGAAATGTATTGCATTGACCACAGTAAGAGGATCCCTATTAAATGGCGGAAACCGCCAGCTAAGAGGAATGCCTTTAGAAAATGGAGACACAAAATGCGCTCCAACCAAGACAAGAATTTACAAATTAAACATAAAGTTTGAAAGGAAATACTAATACGAAATATATGTATAAAATTTATCTACAAAATCGCGCTAGAAACTAGCAAATTCGGCCAGCAATTGCAGAGCTAAATAAACGCGTGCGTTCACTTCGACTACTACTACTACTACTACTACTACTACTACTACTACTACTACTACTACTACTACTACTACTACTACTACTACTACTACTACTACTACTACTACTATATTCGCCGCCACCACCGCTGCCGATGATTTCACCGCCACTACCAATACCACTGTCACCACCACTGCCACTACCACAACCACTGCCACTATTACATCCACTGGCCCCTTATACTTGCGAGTACCTAGTGATATAGCAGAATGGATCTCAGAAAAACCTCAATTCAAGTCAATTCGTGTGGTTGTGAGACGGGTAGTTGAAAGCTAGTCCAGTGAAAGAGGATTTTTGTCCTCTGGATGCTGGTCTAGTGGTAAGCTACTCGCCTCCCAAACATTAGGCAGAAGTCAATGACAGGGTTCATACTACTACTACTACTACTACTACTACTCTTTTTTCTTCTTTTATGTTTGGTAGCACGATCAATGGATCGTGTGGAAATCCATAGTACCCAAAAATATACTGACTGAAAAGAACGTTAAACATAGGATACATCAAGAGAACAAACGATTATATCAGTCATATGTATAAATAAACAATAAATATATGATGCAGTAGCATAACATGTTCTTCACCAAAGACAGTGACTATATCTAGACCTTGGGCCCCTACATATAACACAAAATAAAGTATACATGTAGAACTGCTACAGTCACTATGCACTATAAGAAGACATGGGATTCGAGTTAAAGTCAATGTACCATAAAGACATAGCTATTAGACAATGTGATAAATTGACAACATATTTGCAGGACAGAGAGACGTGTGTTTATCTTGTTATATTAAGACTCAATGTTACATTGGCTCTTACTATCATTTACAGTTTCTTACCTGTGCCATGTAATACTGATGGTGATTGCGATCGCGATAATGGTAGTTTCTTGGTAGTGGCATATGTTTAATATGGCTGTAATGACATCAGCCTTGGATAGGATTAGCTATGGGCTATTGGAAGAAGCAGATTATATTTTGGGGCCGTCCGGCCATCTTTCCATCCATCTTGTTGACGATATGTGTAAATTCTGGGGGTTTTGTTTGATAACTCAGATTCTATCCGGAGCTAAATCATAGGATATATAGAAAGATTTTCACATTATTACAAGAAATATTTGATAATGGAATCGTGCAATATCTAGTGAGTTCTAGATGGTATTATGTTCGAAAGCCTGGTTATAAACTGAGTACAGAGATTCTGATACAGAATATATAGTAAATTATTACCATTTGAAAACTGTAAGTTGTGACTAAATTGCATGTTTCGAAATTACTCCATTGTAGAAATTGTTAAAATTCTATGCTTTATTAGCGCATTCATATATATCTAGCTAAACATATGGGTGAAATTCTGGAGCCGAACCTATTACAAGCGATATGCCAGGACATACTGACATCTATCCGATTGTGAACCAACTATCTTTCAATGGGGACATATTGCGACTAATTAACCACATGGACATACCTGGGAATTATGATATTATTTAATATTAGAATCGTGCAATATTTCGTACAGCACTAGTACATAATAATAGATATTGAGTTCTGTATGGCTAGATGTTAAAAAAGTGGTTACAAACAGAGTACATAGATATTGGTTCGTAAATTATTAGCAGCTGACAACTTTTGGTCGTTACTAAGTTGTGTATTATAAAATTATTTTATGGTGGAATTTAAAAAAATCAATATATTATTAGCTTATTCTTATATCTATCTGACATTTTGGGGACGAACCTATTACAGACAGTAGGCTACCGAAAACTGTGGATCTGCCAAAACTTGTGCACATTTTTGCCATGGAATTGTGTGCTACGAAATTACTTCATGGTAGACACTTTTAAGCTTGATACTTCATTAGCGTATTCATATACCGATCTGAGCATATGTATGAATTTAGAACCGAATAGGGGCCTAAGCTATTGCAGACAGTATGGTACTGAAAATCACTGATCTGTCAAAATTTAAGCCAATTTTTGGTATGGAATTGCGGACTATGGCACTATTTCATTGTAGAATTTGATTTAATTATGAATATAGCTAGCAATGATATGATATCATATTGTTTACAGCTGAGATGAAATTTTGGCTGAATTATACTTTTTAGTTAGATTGCTTTCTAAACAAATGTGTCACAGCGATTCCGAAAAGTAAAGATATGGGTTGTATTATATACAGTCATAATTTTTCATAGTGTACGTAGTGCAAGTTAGTGTAGGTTTTAGTTTGGTCAAACGAAGAGACTGGTGTTGTTCGACAGCAATAGTAGACATGCAATTCTTACAACAATGCATAGTCCATCTTCAATGGACCTTTCCAAGTTTATCAATCGATTATATAACGTCATAACCAACTAAGTGACATGCATGCTGACATCATAACCATTACGTCATAAATGCTTGTATTTGGCCAGTCTTTAACTCTTAATAGTCCAACATGTTATAAGAATTGTATGTCTTTGCTATTTAATAAACATGCTGTTTAATATTTAGAAACTAATTTTACCGGGTGCTGTTGCTGCCGTAAGCAGCAACAGCACCCAGTCAAATTAGTTTCTAAATATTTATCAGCTTACCTACAATATTTGACTGCTCTTGCTAAAATATGTGCTCACTTATTACCAGTGATGCGAACGCTTAGGCTACGTTTTACAGCTCATAAATAAGTTAATATACCCACAAAACATAAACAGAAATTCTGTCTTGTTTTGCAAACATGTTATTTTATTTTTTAGATGTTCTATACCATCGATTCGACGGTTTTACAGTACAGCTCATACCTGTATATAAGTTACTATATTAACAAAGAAAAAGATAAATTCTACCTTGTTTTGAAAACGTTTAAATTTATTTTTAAGGTCTTCTATACCAAACGGTGTCAGGTTTCGAGGAAACTGAGATATTGAAAAACTCGCTTTAACCATTATCTTGCTGGTTTCAAAGGCCTAGTTGTTTCACGGCCATACCAAGAAAGATGTGTGTAGATTATGTTAACAATAATGCTGAAAGTTGTCTACACGTGTGCAGGAACGGCTTACGGCAGCAGTTTCCAAAATGAACAGAAGTTATCGTCTGCGTCAGATGGCAGTCAGTTAGTCCGCCAGCCCCCATAGTGAGCCAATATATATCCTAAATCTATTGTTACAATCTAAAAATAAAGACGCATGAAATCTCTCTCTCTCTCTCTCTCTCTCTCTCTCTCTCTCTCTCTCTCTCTCTCTCTCTCTCTCTCTCTCTAGTTAGCGGTTGGAGACCACAATCCCTTGCGCAAAATGGCCGCACCTATGGGCAATTCTAGACACAAGCACATATATGCGTGGCCAGTCGAGCGGCCACGCAATAATCAATCCCCCCCCCCACCCCCAGGATACTCTATAAAATGTAAACGCTAAGATATTACACTGAGCGCAGTGAAGCGACAATGCAACCTACATAGTTGAAGAGGGTTGAACCTTAACAAACGATTTATAACATTACAATTTACTTTGAAATAGAGTTTCCGTAATTATCCGGTATAAACACAATTATGTGTATAGAGGCTAAGTATTTACAATCTATTATTAGGAAACAGCTTAGATTGAATGTTAAATTTATTTTAGTCGAATGCAATTTACTTTGGGATCCAGATTCTAAAATTACCCCGGAACAAACATTAGTAATAAAAGCATTGGAATATAAATCAACTATTTATTTAACTGTCAAATACAATATGGCTTAACCTGTTCAAGTGACCACCTGCCTTTTATTACACATTTTAACCCTCTCAGAGCAAATGCTCCAAAATTGGTTACATTCATAATCTGATTAGCTGTGAGAATTGGAGCAATAGCGTTTGCTGAAGCCATTGCTACGTGAAGCAGATGTTGTTGCTTCACACAGCAACCTACCAAACACACGCACCGAAATCCACTGATACTGCATATGTATAATCAAATAATAATTCCAGCCAATATAATTATACGGGTTGCAAACAGGATTGTGGTTCAAAGTTAACCAACGAATGCCATCCACATATTAATACACAAGACACCTATTAAAATATTGCTACAATGATAAAAAAACCCAAACCTATTAGCACATATGTGAATTAAAATAAACTAGAATGCGCCAACACATAGGTCTTACTAGTCCAGGTGATTTTTTAATGACAAGATTCACATTCTCAAGACATACTGGGTCGCCTCTGCACCATATATTTCTGAAGGTTTCTAACTTCAGACTGTTTATATATTTATAAAAATTCCCGTCTTATGTTATGCGACACCAATCCATCAAATAACGCCTTCAATGTCTTCAAATGATCCAAAGTAGGGCAAATGTTAGTATCATATTTAAATGAACAACGGTGTTTCCAAATACTCCAAACACCAATGCTTAAGCAGCATATGGTGATTGTCTTATCATTCTTCAACATGCCATTTCCTAATTCACGAAACAGAATTGTTCTAGTGGATAGATCAGCTCTAGGCACACAGAGATGTGACAATGTTTTCTCTACATATACCCAGAATTGAACTATTACAGGACAATCAGTGAACAGATGCATTAACGTTTCTTCCGAATTTGTGCAAAATACACAGTTGTTCTCATCCTCGGTACACATGTTTGTCTTACTCAATAAGGTGCTTTACCCAAAGTCTCCGGTGAATTAATCGCCAGACTAAATCTTTTGCCTGGTTCGGTATATTTGGCAAATGTATGTTGTTCCATACCAATTCCCAATCTGTAATATGGAATCCATGCCGCTCCCATGACACTAAACATTTTGGAAGGCTAAGCAGGGGTTGTCTCAGCAATGAATACCAATTCTTAGCCGTCATGTGACAAGAAAATTCTTTATCATTGTACATTAGTTTCAAAGTAGGTTCATTATTGTTGATTTGCCCATTAGGCAAAGTGAGCCATTCTTTTGGTATAGCCTGGTATAGCCGGATCAATAATCGCATGGTGTCTGTTGGCCTTAGCTGAGTAATGTGTGCAATTTCAGCTAAGGATTTCAATTTCATGGACATATGATTGATAATGTCGCCAATGTATCCAATGCCTTTCTAAGCCATTGAGGGGAAATACAACACTTTATTTTCATGAGATATATCATTATTGCCCCACAGACTTATCATTAAAACACCCTCCCAACATTGCGGTGGATTTTCTATTTTAATGAAAGCATCAAGAGCATATTTCAGCTCCAAAAAGACCCTAGGTACACGTGTATAATTAGGCGGTGGACTGGTTGCACAAAAGATACATTTGCCAGGAAATGGCATTATAAAACGTTCGATTAATGCCCTGGATACATTTGCCCATTGGGCGTCAGAATAAAGTAGCATATTTAAGAATTTGAAACGTAATGAAAGACATTTTGTCCTGACATCGACAAGGTTAAGGCCACCTTGATGAAATTCATTCCTGCACACATCTTGTGAAACTAGACACGTTTTGCCTTCCCACATAAATCCGTGAATAAGTTTATTAATTTCAGTCTCAATATGTTGAGGCATATATATTACAGAAGCGGTATACCACAACTTTGATATGATTAATGTATTCATGACCAAGGCTTTTCCAAAAACTGTCAAACGTCGACATTTCCATGAATTTATTGTTTTCTTCATTTTGGATATTCTATCAGGCCAGTTCAGTATTTCCCCAAAAGTCCTACTAAAATGTATCCCTAGAATCTTTATCGAGTCAGTTGCCCATTTTATATTGAGAGGTTTATCAGCTCTGCTCTTCCACTTGCCTAGAAATAACCCTTCAGATTTATTTCTATTAATTTTCAAACCAGAGGCCTTTTGAAAGTCGTCTAAAACTTGATCCAATCTTTTAAAATCAGAATTTGATCCAGCAAAAACTGTTGTGTGGGTCTGTTCACCCCTTCAATTTCAATGCCTTTAAAAACAGGATCTTCCCTAATGGTCGATCCTAAGGACTCCATCGCTTTTATAAACAATAAAGGGGACAGGAGCACCCTTGCCTCACACCTCATCCTAAAATTACTGGTTTGCTAATATAATTATTAACCAGATATTTACTACTGATATTACCATATAAGATATGAATCCATTTGATGAAATTAGGACCCAAACCAATGTGACTGAGTGATTTGAAAAGAAAATTCCAAAGTCTATCAGAGGCCTTTTCATTATCTAGTCCAATGATAGCGCCGGGAATATTGTCTTTTTCTACCAAGTGCATGGTGTCTCTAATTAAAAATGCATTTGTTAATCGATCTACCCGGAATAGAGCAGGTTTGGTCGGTGTGGATGACCTCATCCAAGACACTTGAGAGTTTTTTCGCAAGAGCTTTTGAAATGATTTTATAATCTATGCATAGCAGTGAAATTGGTCTGTAATTTGCTAATATACTACGATCTCCTTATTAAAAAATAAGTCTCACATAAGCCTGAGACATTGTGAGCGGAAGCTTCTCCTGTGAAAAAATTTCGTGCACAATTTTAACGAATTCGGATACCAAAAGATACCAAAACGTCTGATAAAATTCAACACTAAGGCCATCACCCCCTGGTGCTTTTCCCGGTTTCATGTTTTTAGAGCCAAACCCAGATCATCTAATGTTAATGTAGCATCGCAGAAATTACTGCTCGCTTCCGAGAAAGCGTCCTTAACATTAGCCAACATCTCAGCTGACTTTCCTTCATCACTTTTATCCGACGTGTATAAGGCCTGATAACATGTCTCAACAATGTCCATGATTTCATGTTGAGATGAACATTTCTGATTGTTGTTATCTAAGCACCTTACTAACTTATCAACACCTCTTGCTTTCTCGAGATTGAAAAAGAGTTTTGTGGGTTTTTCCTCTTCAGTATACATCTGTGCTCTACTTCTAGTTATTGCACCCTTAGCTTTATGTTTCTCGATCTCATACAGTTTAGATTTTATATCATTGAGCTGTTCCGTAAGGTGAATATCACCAGTTGCAACTTTGCGAGTTAGTATTGTCAATAAGTGCTCAAGGGCTTTAGCCTCTTTACGAATTTTCCACGCTTTTTGGATCGAATATTGCTTGGAGATACTTGCAAAGCCCTTTTTAACATCTTCCCACCATGATATACAATTCTCGTGGGAATATTGATTCCGAAGCTTATATTCCCAGAAGCTTTTAATGCAACGATGATACTCTAAATCCTCTAAAAGCGAATTGTTCAATTTCCAGAATCCAGCACCACGTTTTATCCAATCTGCATTATCTAAGCCGATGAAAAACATATCATGGTCATAAAATGTGACAGGATACACCCCAGTACTTACTAAATTCCGTCTCAAAGATCTATTGATATGTATTCTATCTATTCGAGAGGAATTTTGTCCATTAGCAGAATGCCATGTAAAGATTCGTTCTTCAGGATATAAGATGCGATAACAGTATAATAAATGTTCTGTATCACAAATTTCTCTTAATCTAAGGTGAGATGTGTCCCTGTAAGTAGAAGATGAACTCATGTCCCGTCTTGCATCCATAACACAATTAAAATCACTGCCGATGATGATATTCTCAGAATTATCACTAATCACAGAGGAAAGGTCGGATAAAAATTGACATCTCTGTGTATGGGAAGCTGGTGCATAAACAGACAACAGAGAATAAATTGATCCCACTATATCAACAACGACCTTAACCCAACGTCCACTTGTGTCCGATGATGGATTAATAATATTGACAGAACTTAAACTTTTAGGCAGGAACAAGATTGCAACACCTGCACTTGGTTCTGTGACGATGGAATAAAATAATTCGCCATTTGCTAAATGTTTAAATTTTTCTAAAACACCTGGGCATTGTAACTTTGTTTCCTGCAACATGATAATATCAATATTCTTGTCTTTTAAATCTTCAAGCAGAACCTGTTGTTTAATTTCATCATTTAGTCCTCTGCAGTTAAGTGTGCATGTTAGCATCATTAATAATAAATTTGGCAAACCCGCCATTTCTTAATTGGATTTGTTTTTCTTGCTGAGATTCTTTTTCGGCCACTTGCCTAGCTTCTCATTAAACTCAGACCGCTTTAGATCCACGATTCTAAGATGCTGATACTTCGATATGTCAGAGTCAGTGCGCAAATGTCGATATCTCACACCCTTTTTGGTGATGTAAGGAATCAACGCTTGCCCTGTTTCTGACCGATAAAGAACCATTTCACTGCTCTGAGAAACCTGTGTATTAACAGAAGTATCGGACTCTGCAATGGATACACTGTCATCATAGTCAAAAGACATATCTTGTGAATCTTCTAATTCAGAATCTGAGCTAGAATCATCCTTTCGACGCTTCAGTCTAAACTTATTCTCGACATTAGTAAGCACATTGGCATTGACATTTTCTAACAGTTTATCATCTACAGAATTGTCCGTGATTTCTTTCCCATCTCCAGGCATGTCAGTTAATGTTAGTAGATGGTCTAACATCGAACTATCAGCACCACCAGTAGACTGCGATCTGAATTTAGTCTGTCCTGGTGGCAGACTGTCCGTATCAGATAATACATCCTCATCCCTGGTAGTGGGTACAGGCGTCTGAGTCAAACCTTCCTCTAACACTTCAATTGCGTCAGACATCACAACAGCGACAGGGTTGGATAGTTGGTGAGTTTCCACCACGTTGACTGATTCAGGCTCCTGACATGTTTTAGGTTGAGTCGCATCTGTGCTCCGTCCACCTGACTGTTTATTTACTGCCTATGGACAGCGCCATTTGTAATGGTCAGTGGCGCCACAAATCAGGCATTTGTCCTTCTGCAGACATGCACTGGCCAAATGTTCAGCATTGCCACATATCCGACACGTCTTAGCCTGTCCCCTAAACCACACAGGCAAGAAAAAGGTATTGTCGATAGACAGTGTGCCTGGAAGCGGCTTAACAATATCCTTGATCCAAACCCACCGGATCCCATTCTTTAATGATCTATCAAACTGGTATGTTTCATTTTCGATAAAAACTACCAGACCATAATTGGCCAATTCTGCGTTAATCCGATCATTCGGGATTTCTAAGGGACCTTTCACCGTAACCAACAACCTGTCGCTATCTACCTCTTGGATCTTACAGGTTTCCCCATTCACAACCAACCCATCCTCTAATAATTTTTGCTAATGTCACATGCCATAGATTTCTCTTGATGTTAATTAGCCCCTTCAATACATGGGGCCCAGCGCCAATGACATCTTTTAAGTCGTGATATACGTCAACGGCCCCCACATTCCATCGATTAGTTATCAAGCGAAGGCTTAATAACTGTTTATACCGACTTGACATAATCAAAACATTAGGTCAAGACGACCTCGGTACAACGCTCAATAAAATGCACGAGCGCCTGGCCAGCAGGTAAAAATAACACTCGACTACTGGCGTCCAAAACGCCCAACTATAAAAGCGCCCTTACTGAAATAATAGTACCAGTAAATGCATAGCAACTAAACTTGGACAATATAGAACGAGAGACGAACAAGACGACGCAGTGGCGACAAGCCAATGGCCACCACAAGCTAGTCTGAGGAGCAAATGCTGCAAAATATCACAGCAAAATGCGACCTCACACAAAACTAATTTAAAAAATCAAAACTACAAACCTAACGTATGCACAGTTCGGCAAAAGCCAGACATAAAAATAAATCATATGGAGCAGTAGAAATCGTCTAAAACTGACGTTAATAGCAGAGCCAAAGAAACGTGTTGAACTCAGCTACTACTACTACTACTACTACTACTACTACTACTACTACTACTACTACTACTACTACTACTACTACTACTACTACTACTACTACTACTACTACTACTACTACTACTATCTGGTTGGTGGTAGGACCATCATATCCACTTAGTGTAAGCTTGCATGAGGGCTGTAGCTGCACCAATGAAATCTCTTTCGAGGCATACTCTACACAAATGTTCAGTGCCGTTAGTAAGTAACTGATCCCAACATACGCACTGCCAATATGATACCATATTTTTCACCATTGCAAGTAATCATACTTAAAATCAATATGAAAACCCTTTCCTACATAGAGCTAGATCTGTGGTATGAAAATTATGAAGTCTGTGCATGGACTCCAATCACATCTCGCCACCAGCTCTGAATGCATACCTCTGTGTTAGGTACTGTGGACGCATATATACACATGAGGTTCCTGTCTCTACCTATCCAAATCCTACGACGTGAAACCACGGGTGAGGCCAACGTTGCCCTAGGGCATGGGCCATGTAAGATACTATCATTGATAGTTGGTTCGTTTACGTAGCAAAGCATATGCATTAATTCAATCTGCCTGATATTTACAAGATCTTATAGAATGCGCCTTGTAAAGTAACCTGGACAGATCTCATCAGGGAAGATGTACATAATCATTGGATAGAGACTATAACAGAAGTGTCGACGAGATAGACTTCCTTGAAATACGCATGCTTAGCTCATTGCTACTTACAAAAGCCGGATCTGTGCATGGACTCCAATCACATCTCGCCAAAATGCAAAATGCGACCTCACACAAAACTAATTTAAAAAATCAAAACTACAAACCTAACGTATGCACAGTTCGGCAAAAGCCAGACATAAAAATAAATCATATGGAGCAGTAGAAATCGTCTAAAACTGACGTTAATAGCAGAGCCAAAGAAACGTGTTGAACTCAGCTACTACTACTACTACTACTACTACTACTACTACTACTACTACTACTACTACTACTACTACTACTACTACTACTACTACTACTACTACTACTACTACTATCTGGTTGGTGGTAGGACCATCATATCCACTTAGTGTAAGCTTGCATGAGGGCTGTAGCTGCACCAATGAAATCTCTTTCGAGGCATACTCTACACAAATGTTCAGTGCCGTTAGTAAGTAACTGATCCCAACATACGCACTGCCAATATGATACCATATTTTTCACCATTGCAAGTAATCATACTTAAAATCAATATGAAAACCCTTTCCTACATAGAGCTAGATCTGTGGTATGAAAATTATGAAGTCTGTGCATGGACTCCAATCACATCTCGCCACCAGCTCTGAATGCATACCTCTGTGTTAGGTACTGTGGACGCATATATACACATGAGGTTCCTGTCTCTACCTATCCAAATCCTACGACGTGAAACCACGGGTGAGGCCAACGTTGCCCTAGGGCATGGGCCATGTAAGATACTATCATTGATAGTTGGTTCGTTTACGTAGCAAAGCATATGCATTAATTCAATCTGCCTGATATTTACAAGATCTTATAGAATGCGCCTTGTAAAGTAACCTGGACAGATCTCATCAGGGAAGATGTACATAATCATTGGATAGAGACTATAACAGAAGTGTCGACGAGATAGACTTCCTTGAAATACGCATGCTTAGCTCATTGCTACTTACAAAAGCCGGATCTGTGCATGGACTCCAATCACATCTCGCCACCAGCTCTGAATGCATACCTCTGTGTTGGGTACTGTGGACGCATATATACACATGAGGTTACTGTCTCTACCTATCCAAATCCTACGACGTGAAACCACGGGTGAGGCCAACGTTTCCCTAGGGCATGGGCCATGTAAGATACTATCATTGCTAGTTGGTTCGTTTACGTAGCAAAGCCTATGCATTAATTCAATCTGCCTGATATTTACAAGATCTTATAGAATGCGCCTTGTAAAGTAACCTGGACAGATCTCATCAGGGAAGATGTACATAATCATTGGATAGAGACTATAACAGAAGTGTCGACGAGATAGACTTCCTTGAAATATGCATGCTTAGCTAATTGCTACTTACAAAAGCCGGATAATACACGATATGATGTCCAAAAGGTGGTGATAAAACTATGAATGCTCACTCGCATCTACACGTTACAACTAAATAGAGCAGGATTTAGTTTGATCATTCATTGGAATTTCAACGATTACTTTTCCTAGACAAAACGAAGCATCAGTTTGAATACCACAGCGCTGCAGATGTCTGTGCGGAAATTAACAGTCATCGAAACAAATTATTACAATGTATCCTAGAGAATAACATTTAAATACTTAAATAAGCTTAATCTTGGGCACCGGTCTCGAAATGACTTCTAAGCATCCATGCTTCGCTCTCCATATTGCCCATTCTGTAGTTTTAAACTCACAGTGCCTTTATGGAGCAAGGACTCGCCAGAAATGATTAGCACACGCCGCCACTCAGGACTCATAAGGTACCATTGGGTGGGGTGGGGGGATTTCTCGACTAGAGACCAACTTGGTTTATTCTGACAAGCTTTCACAATTAAATGTGCTTCGTCATGTAACAATTGGAATATGTTCAGAGTTTATGTACAGCTTCAATACGGGAGTAATGTGATGTCAAAGAGTAAAGAAGCTTTGCAGTGAGGGAGAACAGTACAGTTGACAACGGCTGTTAGGTGTTACATATGCAGTTTTTAGTCGAGATGGAAATATACCCTGTGAATGTTATAAGTTGCAGATCTGATTCAGTGGAACTAGTATTTCTGCTGCACAGTTGTTTTAAACATTTTCTCTGAGCATTGAGGATTGTTGTCTACAGATCAGACAGATAGGCAGAGGATCGGCAAAAAGGTTATTTATAACTTATCTATATGTATTCAGATTTCCTAACCTACTGTTGAAGCTATAATTATAGAGAAATATCTCTAGCTGATACATCCCGGACAACAATGTGTTTGTACTCAGACTGTCGAGATTACCACATGTTAGTATACATAACCACACAAATTCTCCATAGCCGACACTGTCTTCTTTGAGTAGATCCAATAACACGTATACTCCAAGATTTGTACAATCAGTTTATTCGTATAATAACATTTTCGTATAATCTGCTGAATCATACAATCCAGGCTTCATATAGCTGGTTGACTCGTATAATCCAATTGTCCGCGCAACACACTCATACATATATCACACACATGTGATGTTGCTACTCTATACAGGCTGACAATCTCCGTGGGGATTCTCTCTCCCTCTAGTTTATTCACGCTCTGGTGTTAATAATGTCATATACTGTAACACAGTCACATAATGGCAAACTGTCTTTGCGGCGCCCATGGCACTTTGTGTTTTCTCGCACTGTATAACCTGATGCTTTGCGGCACTGTGGCGCTTTGTGGTATTGCATTACCCGCAGCTTTGCAGCACTGCAACGCCTACTCTACTTACTTTCGGTACTGGTCCAGAAACAATACACCTTTCCCACATTGACGCCATTAAGCCGTGATCCCCCTAAATCCCCGCTCAGAGCAAAACTGCAGACTGGTACCACCACCAACAAGCTGCTGACATGCGTTGAGCTACTTTTGCACTAAAATACACCACACTCTAAACCGTTTCTCTGATATACTAAAATCATTATATTATTTAAATCATATATCATTGGAAAGCGTATTCAATTGCGAAACATTAGTGTATTATTTTATATATTTTTGTAATGCTTTATTCCAGGAAATGAGGGACATAGCCCCAGGATTTGTGAGGGTCCCACATGCAATCCAGAACTATCTGCGGGGATTGGAACTTGCTGGACATGGGCGAAAATATTCAACAGCTTTCCTGGATAAAAACCTTGACAAGATCGAGAGGAAGTTGGTGGAAGAGGTCCTAGACATGAGGGCGGTGAAGTTCTACCTTGCTCTCAAGATCACCCTCTACAAGGATAAGAATGACGGGACAGAGGTCACCACAGATCCCCTGATCTGGTCTAAGCAGCATGCCACCCTGAAGGCAAGCGATATTAGCGAGGCTGTAAAGGAGACCAAAGCCAATGTGCTGCAAGGCCTTGAGAACTACACCCGTGATGGGTCTGGCTGGGAAGTTGACCAGGTTGATGCATTGTACATCAACATCGCCAGATATCAACCACTACGTGGAGGGTCTTACATCGATCTCGCTGCCTCGATTAAGAGAAAACGTGCTGTGGTTAATGTCCAGAACAATGATGACCAATGTTTTCGCTGGTCTCTCTTGGCTGCAGCTTATCCTGCAGACAGTAATCCCCAGCGGACATCGTATTATTTGGGTCACTGGGACACCCTTGACTTCAGCGGTGTAGACTCTCCAACACTTCTCCACCAGTTTAAGCGTGTTGAGCAGCAGAATGGCCTAGCCATTAATGTATTCGGGAATGACAAGGGTGTCTACCCACTGCGGCTGAGTGAGGCTGATCCCACCATTCCAAGGAGAAATCTGCTGCTTATCGAGAAGGGCGGTAAGCAGCACTATACCTGGATTAAGGACCTGAATCATCTGTTCTATGATTAGAGTCGGTATAAAAGGAGAAAGCACTTCTGCGAGTGGTGTCCCCACTGTTATTCTAGTGAAGACCTTCTCATCAAGCACAAACCAGAGTGCACAGAGGGCATCAGTGGCAGACCAATGCGCATAAGAATGCCTACAGAGGACAGGAAGATGCTACAGTTCACCAACCACCACAATCAACTCAAGGTGCCATTCATCATCTATACCGACTTTGAAGCCCCAACAACCAAGATTGAGGGGCCAGAAGCGAATCTGGCTCAGAGCAGCACACAGAAAACGCAACACCATAAGATCTGTAGGTTCTCATACATTGTGGTCCGCTGTGACGGTGTCAGTGAACCACCAGCGCTGTATTGAGGAGAAGATGCAGCGAAGCACTTCCTGGATCAATAGGCATGGGAAGAGGAGAAGATAACAGTCGTGTTTGTCCACCTTAGGCCGATGGCGATGACTAGAGAGGACTGGCGAGCTCATAAAACCGTGGTCAGTTGCCAGGTATGCGACATACCATTAGATTGGGACAGTGGCAGAGATCACTGCCACATCACTGGTCTCTAATGGGTTGCGAGTGGGGGTGGGGGGAATTCGGCTGCCAGACCATGGGAGACTATCATGACCTCTATCTGCGGTCTGACACTCTGCTCCTTGCAGATGGTTTGAGAACTTCCGCATCACGTGCCTCCAGCAGTATCATCTGGACCCAGCACACTATTACACAAGCTCGGAGTTGAGCTGGGATGCCCTTCTAAGGAAGACAGGTGTGGAGCTGGAGGTCCTCACTGACTGTGACATGCATCTCTTCATAGAGAAGGGGTGGTGTATCAATGGTCAGCAAATGCTATGCTAAGGCAAACAGCCCATACAAAGCTGGTTATAATCCACAACAGCCGACTAGCCACATCATGTGTCTGGACGCTAACAATCTCTATGGCTGGGAAATGAGCCAACCCCTACTGACTGGGGGTTTGAGTGGGTGGAGGACATTGATGTCAAAGAGATTACACAACATCCCGTTGATGATGAAAAGGGCTACATCCTAGAGGTTGACCTTGAGTACCTACAAGCTCTGCATGACATGCTCAATGCCTACCCGCTGGCGCCTGAATGGATGAAGGTGAAGAGAGAGTGGCTCTCAGAGTATCAGTGTGCATTGGGCGAGTCGATAGCAGAGACGGCAGCAGAAAAACTGGTGCCTAACCGGAGAGACAAAGAGAGCTTTGTCCTGCACTACCGCAACCTGCAGCTCTGCCTCAGCCTGGGAAAGAGGTTGAAGATGGTGCATATGGTTCTACGCTTCAATCAGTCACCATTGACAGAGCCTTACATCCGACTCAACACAGAGATCTGTAAGAAGGCCAACAGCGACTTTGAGAAGGATCTCTACAAGCTGATGAATAACGCTGTCTTCGGTAAGACCATAGAGAACTTGTGCAAGCGAGTGGATGTCAAGCTAGGGTGGTCATCCAAGGAGGACAAGCTGCACCGCCTAAAAGCCAAGCCCAACTTCTCCCAGGCGAAGGTGTTCAATGATGATCTAGCTGCTCTCCGCAAGTACAAGATGAGCCTGCTGCTGAACCACCCTGTCTATGTGGGAATGTCCATCCTGGACCTCTCGAAGCACCTCATGTATGACTTCTACTACAATGAGCTGAAGCGACTATATGGTGCCCACTGTGAGCTCCTGTACACAGACACCGACAGCCTCCTACTGGAGGTTCAGACAGAGGACATCTACACCGACATGACTGTGAGGAGTGACCGCTAGGACACAAGTGACTACCCAGTAACACACCCGCTACACAGTACTGCTAACAAGAAGGTCATGGGCAAGATGAAGGATGAGTGTGCTGGGGTGCCAATCCAGGAGTTTGTTGGGCTGCGCCCGAAGATGTATTCCATCAAGCAGTCGGATAAGCAGGAAGTCAAGAAGGCAAATGGTGTGCACAGGGCTGTGGTTAGACAGATTGGTCATGAGCAGTACAAGGGATGCCTCTTCGAGCGAAAGGTCTTTCACCATGGTATGCACATGCTGTGAAGTGAAGGTCACCACCTCTATGGGGCCCACCAGACCAAAACAAGCCTCAGCCCCTCAGACACAAAGCGATGGATCACTCCCGATGGTATTCACACCCTGGATTATGGTCACAAGGATGCCATCACTCCAATGGATGTCGAAGAGCTGCTGGGTAATGTATTAGCATGATGTGACATCAACCAACAGTCAGGGCTCGGTGTGGACACCATCTGGAGGATGTCTACTCGATGTCTAATCGATGTAAGCACTCCTGGTGGAGGTAGCTGGGTGTCTGTATGGATAAGCTGGAACTCCTCTCGTACAAACGGCTGCCTAGGACTGCTCCACACTCCGTGCTGGCGTGCCAGGTAGTACAGCGTAGGCTGTCCAGCCGTCTCCCCATACCTGTCAATCTTGTGTACATCTATTGACCAGTTGGGGGTCAGTTGCCCGCCTACGTCCACGCTCCAACTCACCAGGTTCATACAGGCCACAGGAGATTGCTGAATGGCATTGACAGGATTCTGTCCTATCAGCCTAGTAAGCTCAGCATTGGATCTCTCCACCACAATGGCCAACCCTCTCATCCTTGAATGACCACCCACTGGGACAGCCATCTCCTGAGCATACTGATGTGGGAACAGCCTCTCTGCCAGTGTCCGGTTCCACCACTCGATGATAGCCTGGGCACAGTGATGTCCACCTCGCCTAATCGCCAAACTCCTTACCCTCATCTACTCGCAGCAACTCTGGCCACTGGAACGGATTTTGCGTGTCCTCATAGATACTCTGGAACCTGGCAGCCATCTGACTTGTGGACTTACTTATCCGTTGGGAGGCATTGCCACCTTGTATCTACTGGCGACATCGACGATGATGAGGGCATACTTGTAGGTCTTGCATGTGCCTATGGAACAGACCAGATCATGTGGAAGGAACAGCACATCAGCCTGATGGACTCTGTTCGGGACGGGTTCATCGAAGTGTGCATAGTGTAGATCTGCCACATCGCCTGCCTGGTGAGCCACTGGCTAACCATTTCCAAGGTGAATCTATGACCCTTGCGACGTGCAGCCTCGAGCAGCTGGTGAGGCTCACGATAATAGCTGCTGGGCTGGTAATAAAGATCTTAAGAGGCAGCGGAGACTGCAGATGAACTCTCGGGCTTCATCGCTGACATCGACTCCTGTCCTCTTCTGTACAGCTCAGGCAAACTCTAGACAGCCGAACAGACGACAGTCGTTCATCCAACAGCGGTCCCCGTGGCTGAACACCTCTTCGAATACCTGTGAACACTGCTGTCTAATCTTTGCAGCCCTGGCGCCATCACTGAAAGGAATCTTACCGACAAAGGCTTGCAGTTAAGGGACTTGACCAGGTCATACAGAGAAGCCATTTTATATAGCACATCTTAAATGTTCGGCAGCCCAGATGACTGTGAGTGCTATCGCAACATACGAGAGCCATGGGCCAGCAACGCCAAAGAATGTACCTACCTTCGAGGCGATGGCTGGAATAGCCTTAGAGATCTTCTCGACTCCATGGAGAGCATTGTTGGCGATTTTGCAGACCGTCTCGCCAGCCTTCATCGTGAACAGAGCAATCAGAGACCCAACTGCCACTAGTGGGCCAAGAGAGCCCTTCACGTAGGTACAATAAATTCCCTTGGCTCGGTGGATTAGTCGGCGGGATTCTGGCTCTGCATCATCACCATCATAGTCCTCATCATAGGCGTCCTCGGCGTCCTCATCATAGTCATCCTCATCATAGTCCTCATCGTAGTCCTCAACTGGATCCTCGAAAGCTTCTGGTTCATAAATTGCTTGTAGTTCCTGCTGACTATATGTTGAATTTAAATCACCTGTATAGATAGAGCATCTGCAATCTTGAACGCAGCCGTGTTTGCCTTGGCCAACTGGGGTCTCAGCTTCAGTGACCATAAGGCGGCAGAGGTAGAGAGAAAACGTCATAAACAGGCGATGGAGAAACTGTCTAATGAGAAGTTTGAGTACAGCAAGACACTCGAGCATATGCACTAAAAGGAGGCACGCCAATGGCAACAAAGGGCTCCAGCCACCCGGAGCATCCAAGACGCTGATGCAAGTATCGATGAGCACTACGAGGTTGTAAAGCTCTCTGAGCTGATGCTTGACTATGAGGCATTAGGTCAGAAGACCGCCGAGGCCTAGAAGTAGTGGCTGCTGTAGCAGCGGTGGTAGCTGGGACAGCTGCTGGAGTTATGCTCTATGTGCATTCAAGCTGAATACTGCCATTTTGCGAGAAGCGATCCTTGCTATGTCCAAAGTACAGCAACGTTACTCCGACCGGGTGAGTGCCCCTCAATCTCTGAACAGGTCCCTAATATGAAAGCTGAGCTTGTTGCCATGGTTAGGTGGGATATCCTTTTCTCCGCGCTGGCACTGACCTTCGAGCACTGACTCGAGATCCTCGTGGCCACTGGTTAGGCGGAGTAGGGCATATGACTTCGTTCTCTGTTGATAGAGACAGCAATCAGCCAGATCGCGCACCTCACCGAGAACATTGGTCGCAGCCACCACAAGTTTGAAGTCTTCTAGCTCCCCCACCTCCTGGACCACCCCTCCTTTCTGAACCAAGACTGCTACAGCTACACAATCCGAGGCACCTCATTGCAATGTCAACTCTTTTAGTTTTAGTTCCTGGTTGTTCTCATCATGCCAGACCTGAAGTCGCGGAGAGGTCATCGTTACTCCATCAAGATGTTTGGTGTACACCCGGAGGAACAGCTTATCCTGCATCAAGGCCGGATTCACAAGTGTGTTCTCGAGGATGGAGAAGAGTGGCACTGCGACAGGTATTTACGTCTGGTTGTAAGTCAAATTCTGTGAAGCCTTCATTACAGTCGGCGGCATAGTACCCTTTCCCCTTCGTGTAATAGGAAGGTCCACGAGCCAGTGGAGCCAGGTGCTCATCATTCACATAGGTGGTGTCCAGGGTGTTGTTGGTCTGCATAATCTCCCCCCTACTCACCACCTGTCGGAGCTCTACCTCCTTCGCCGCTGTGCTCTTGAGCTTAAACTTGAGCGTCATGCTCCTAATCTCATGGATCTGTCCCAAGAAGGCGAAGTCGATGAACTCCCCCGCTGTGGATAAAGGGTTTACATCATGGATACTAGGTCAAATGACTGTCAGACAGTCCTTCTGAGGATCAGTGAGGTGCGAGGCCGTGGGTTCAACTGCCCCATCTGGATGCTGTATATACTGCTGCATGTTTAAACATCTGTATATACAGGTTTTAAATGGCGGTGTTTGGTAAAGTTCTCCAGCAGATCGTCTTTGGAGGGCAGAAACCAGTACAATCCTCCAAGAAGAAACCAGTACACTGCCAACTGACAGGGTCCAATGACTACTTCTTGACTTCAACATTATCCACGTGCGAGCCAAGGTCCCACCTCCATCTGCTGTAGAGATACTGACTGCCATAGAGGAGACCACGCCGGCCCACAGTGCAAAGTAATTCCTGACTCGGATACTCTACCGGAAACTTGACAGCGCCCAGGGCAGGTCACAAGATCTCCCCATGACACTCACTAAGAGTCCTGTAATTCTAGCTCTCTAGAAGGCTAGGGTTGATACCAAAGATCTACTAATGGTCAGGAAGTGGGCTGGTGTATTCAGCCTCCACACTGATGATGAACACCGGATGTTGGATGCTATGCAGGCTGGGGCCACACATTACTTCCAAGAGGAGATCGGTGCAGCTGTGACTGAGGGCCATGAGGCTGGGCATGCCACTGGTCATACCGAAGGTAGAGAGGAGGAGTTGACCGCTGGCCACAAGGATGCCATTGAGCACATCTTTAATGAAAGAGGATGCGAGCAGCTGGCGAGAGACAAGGCAGCATTTATAATATTCCCTGCTGAGAACTACCAGGACTACCCCCTCAATACTTGCCTCAAGGCAAATGCTAAGAGGGCATGGATGAAGTGGGTCTTCCGCGAGAAGTTTCAGAAGAATAGAGTCGAGGCATCTGATCCTCAGTTAATAGAGTTCCAGAAACATTCTCAAGCTTCTGACGAAGTTCCTCAAGCTTCTGATGAAGTTCTTCAAGCTTCTGACGAAGTTCCACAAGCTTCTGACGAAGTTCCTCAAGCTTCTAATGAAGTTTCTCAAGCTTCTGACGAAGATCCTCAAGCTTCTGACGAAGTTCCTCAAGCTTCTGAAGAAGTTCCTTGACCCTGAAAAAGCGTCCCCACCACTACTACTACTGTCGCGGCTCATCTTCCTGGGCTAGTGCTTTCGCTTTAGCTACCTGGCAGGATCCAGCTTGTAGCTGGAGTTTTCTGCTTTCTCCAGAGAAGGCTTGAAGCGGGACAGCTTACCTGTCTCCTTGTTGTTGAAGATGAAGAGGCATAGATCTGCGACCTTCTGCACGCCTGCGATGAAGTCTTGCTTGGTCTCCTTGAGGGTCGTATATCATCTCAAGCAGGGCACAACCACTCTTCGAGCTAAAGTACAGGAGCCTCGCATTGTGCCAGATATCTGGCGATATCTCATGGGTGTACTTCTGAAAGAGGATGAAGACAGTGATCTTGGTGTGCCGAATGCCTCTGGGCGATGTTGCTGAGGTATGTGACTGTCTTCTAGTCCATTGCAGGGTCGTCGATAACTAGAACAAGTGGTTCAGTTAGTCGAGCCACGAGCAGCTTCTCCACCAGTGCTTGCAGGTTGTGCATCTTGGTGATTGGAGCATTGTACCACTGATCATTATTGTTGACTGCCTCAGTGGTGGAGTCGGACACCAGGAGGATGTATCGAGACTGAAGATGTTCGGCGAGCAGGGCCCACAGCAAGATGTTTTCCCCATGTCCTGATGGGGCAATGATCAGCACCACCTGATTGGTATCATCTGGTCTACTGCTGTATGGCACTGACATGTTGCACGTGCACGTGAAGGATGGTCAGCAGCTCTTCAGCTGTAGCCTTGTCTATATCTGGGAGATTAAATGGCAGTGCTTCCTGTACCAGCTCTTTTGCCTGCTGTGTGGGTAGCATTGTACTGCCAGTGGATATGAAGGATGCGATAGAGGCGTCAAGCATGAAATCCCAACAACAGCTGAAAAGATAACGCAGAGGGCCTGTGTCAGTGCTCACAGTGTCTTACACCTCGAGCATCCGTATGATGCAAGCTCGAGCAGCCATTCTTATTATGTGATCTTAAACGGCAGGCCAAAGAATCCCGACTTCTTCACCTTGGGTAGTTGGAGCTTTGCTGTTGAATTCGCTTGGCCATCCACCGTGATATGGCTCAGGCTGATGGCGCCTACCTTGAGATTCTCCCCATCTTGTTGGAATGAGCTCCGTGGTTTCAAGAGATCCTTAACCATGTCCTGTGCATAGAACTCGGCCATAACCTTGATGGCGCCAGCCTCATCGACTCCGAGCATACCGAGCATCACTGCCCTGTCTTTGATGTCCATCCCCTTGTATACAGTCTTGGCCTTGATGATGGCTGATTATCCTGTCGTGTCAGTGTTTCTGATGAGATCTCTGGCTTGGATGGTACCTCGGATCTCTCGAGGTTCCCCCTTCCCATCGAAGTCTAGGAAGGAGATGGGGGCAGCAGTCTCATCTGAACCAAGGCATACCTCACTCAAGTGAGCGAGATCACCTAACTCTTTGCTCTCTAGGTCTGTGAGTGACAAAGACATTGTTGTGGTATACATACCTCTTAAACCTAATCATATCCAGTGGGAACCGCGGAAATAGGTGGGCATAGGTAGACCATGTGGTGGGCCAAGGAAATAGGTAGCAGTGCTCAGGATACTGGCCCTCCCTGCAAGGGCATGCCTTGTTGGCTAACCACCATTTTTGGGAATTGGAAACCTCAGTCCATGTGGTCGATTATGCGCTATCGAATTTGGCATAGCCCGCCATGCCTCATATGATACTGTTGTGTTATGGACCTGCCAAGCTTCTGTTATATATAGCATCTTAAAGCTAGGCATAGGCCACGATGATCTCAGCCATAGCACTCGTCGTTAGCCCTAGAACCGCGCCTTCTGTTAGAGGAATGCGTTCGCCATGATCTTGGCGGCAACAGTATAGGAGGCACCACCGATGGTGATCTTTGGCATGGGATGTGTTATTCCTAGACAGTGGTCAACAACCGTACTCGCCACTGTAGTGAGGACAGCGGCTCCATTAGCAGGAATAACCTCATTACCACCTGTCATCTTCACCACGGCCACATTCGTGGCCACATTACTGGCAACATGAATGGCCATGGGCTTAGCCTGTGTCAGTAGCTTCTGGGTATTGCTTTTGAGCAGCTTCTCCCACTTCTGGAGACTCGCCTGGCTCTCCGGGAGTTGCTTTATAATCTTACCATTGACGTCATCGTTTAAGCCCTGAGTATACAATGCATTTAAGCAGCTCTAACCAGTCTGCATCTGTCAGCTGCTTAGATTGGTACTCGGGAATATCCATAGCACTTTACATAGCAGCTTAAACCATCGACCTACTAGTACTATGTACTAGGTACTATGACGTTTTCCGCACCAAATTGAAGGACTATAATAAGAAGTCACCAGATGAGCTCGCCCAGCTCTCTAACGCTGAGGTAACAGAGGAGCTGACAGCCGTGAAGCTATACCTAGGATTTGGTAAGGGGCAGATCTGCTTCGTAGAATACCTCATTAAGGGCGGCAGTATCGTCGAGCAGCTCCTGCCTACTAAGGGATTCTACAAGGATCAGGAGTATCTGTCGGACATATTCCAGCAGTTGCAGGCATCCATGGCATCCCCCGACTCTGAGTTGAATAATGCTCTACGCTACAACAAGCTCGAAGAAGACTGTACCACCGAACCATACAGTCCTTGGGTGTGTATGCTGACAGCGTGTTTGGGGTCTGTCGGGCAGGCCAAACTAGTTCAGGCAATCTCATTTGCCATGACTCCCGTATCAGAGGCAGGATGATCTATTACTCTACGAGCAGAATCTACTAGCAGCCTGAAGACTGGTGACGAGCACAGCAATAACCAGACCTGACACCACTCATAGGGCTATCGTCCTGCTAGCACTACTGGGTGAGGTGGTGGGTGTCACCATGGGTCGCCGTTTGTCATCCAGCACTCCTGCTGTTCCCACAGTCAGAACGACAGTTGGAACGACAGTCGGAAGTGCACACTTGGGGAATTCCCCTCGACTATCATGCTATTGTAGCCCCTAATATTCAGATCCTCGACATTCATGATCATGTAGTAATACTACTAGTGGTACTCACCAGGGGTCACGAATTGCACAGGGAACCGGCGGCAGGTGCTCGCATTTCAGGTTCCAAGGTGTCCATAGCGGGAATAAGCTAGCCCGGCAGTCGCGGAACGCGAACTCCGGGATTGTGGGATATCGCCAGCACCACAATCATATTGCTTGGAATAAGTCATAAGTGTGGCGATAAAGTGAAGTCGAGCTTACGACGGGCCTTCTGTAAGGCTTGCTGGAACTTGGCAATGAGGCTGCTGGGGTCTGCAATGATGATCATATCCTCAACGAGACTGCTGAACATGGCCTGCACCTCTTTTCTGCTCAACCCATCTATGGAGTGGTGCAGCTTGGTCTGGGCTGTCAGGAGACAATAAAATAATGCTTCTAAGGACTGGTTGATTCGAATGATCCCTGCTGGTGTGAGCCCTGAGGTTGTGTGTGGGACAAAGTATTTCAATGCCTCTGGATGATCCTGCCTGATTCCGGTGATATGCATATTCTGCACCAGTGCCCCAGGCTCCGAGTCGGGATCGAATGAGAACATCGCTGTCTTCTGATGGCCAATTTTTTGGGGTGTTTGATAGGTGAAGCCTGAGTAGTTTCATCTCGGGTCGCCATACATAACGCCTAGACCGCTATTGTTTCCACCATGGAACCGATAGTCTGAGTAAACTCTCGCTGGAGTCTACTGGCTGCTGAGAGGCTGTAGCTAGCGGTGCCGACAGGCTGTGGATCGAAATCATTGCGTATCAGGCAGGCTTGTGCCCAGCTCATGGAGGATTCGGCTCACCATGTAGTACACATGGAATCTGAGACATCGGGCAATGAGCACAGCTTCCTGCTGCGGCACACCACATGGCAAAGTTCAGCTGTTGGTTCCAGAACGAGAGATTCTGGCCTGTAATCTAGGTAAGAGCTTTCTTCGCATCCTTGATGGTAATTGCCAGGTTGGTCAGTGCTCACGGATTGAAGGAGAAGCTGATGTGGGACCGACCATCGACCATAATGGAGATCGGAGTTAGGTCTGGTATGTCATCCAGGAGACCATGTAGTCCAGCTCTCGAGCGGGTCCAGAGTTTACCCAGGAGTGGTGGTTGGCTCTGGTCAATTGTCGTGAGGTTCATCGGGAAGGCCATCTATAGCAATCATCTTAAAGCCGCTGTTCCAGCCACGGACGCAACATACTATTTGACACCATAACGATCTCCGATATGGCCCCGCTGCAGCTTCTCGTTTTTTAACTCCTCCATGTCCACCCGTCCACTGGAGCCTTTGAGGTATTGCTGGCGCACTTTGGGTTTCTCTGTGCAGTACAGTGTTTTGAGGTTCAATATATGGCGGTACTCGTCATCACTGACCTGCCCATCCTCGAGAGCTTTGCTGACAGACTCGTCGATAGCCCATAGGCTGCTCTGTGCTAGTGTTACATACTTAGCATGCTTCTCCAGCTTCCTGGTGATCTGACACTGTTCAACCGCCAAGCTGGTGGCCAGGACAGTAGCAGCAAGGGTCACGCCACACAGTGAGTTAGCGACGATAGCACCCACCCATGTAGTGAGGGTGGCAATGGTGGCCACACCAGCACTGGCTCCAATCACACCCGCAGCTGTGGTTGTGCGTGCTAGACTGTTATAGACTGTTTTATATCGCCTCGTAATCTGCTGTACTGTTCAGTCTCATGAACAAGATTCTGTCTGATGGTGTCAATCTGCTGGAGTCGCCAGCCATGTACTGTACCACCCTCCTCAGGTGCTAATGTGGGATATAGTTCAGGCTGCTTTTGCCACTTCGATTTAGCCATGGTATATCTAGTTCTTAAACTCTCGTGCTTTGTCTTAAACACTAGCTACAGGTACCGGTGAAGGTACGTGGGAAGTATGTGTGAAGCATCGCCGTTTTGATTCTCACAGTCGAGAAACCTCTGCAATTTCTAGGGTCGGCACTAACCAAACCGGCGGAGGGGACTTGGGAGTTGGGGATGGGGAGGGCCTAACCTGGGCCTAACGGGGGTGGGGAAGGGATGGGGTAGGTGATGGGTGGGGGAGTATGTGGGTGTGTGCGGTCTTGTGACCTGATGTACCCTAGGGGGGCTTTAGGTCAGAGACCTCTCGGCCCATTTGGGGCGTGTGGGGAGGTTGGGGTGTGGGGTCTTTAGGGTCCTGGGACCATTTGCTCTTCTGGCCATCATCCGAGCAGGCACCAGCGCACACTTGTTTGATTTTGATTGATTAGGCAGCCCGTATGGTGACTGTGTCCGTCCGAGGACGAACTCGATCAGTCATCCGGGTTGCATCCCTCCATAGACCCATTGAAAAGTCCGAAAGATTCTAATTCTAGCAATTTTGTTTTGATTTTGTAATCTGTATGCTGCGTGATTCCATCCGAGGACGAATCCATCCAGCATCCGGTTTACTTTGATTATGCCGAAATTTCTTGCCTACCTAGCCCTAGCTCACGTTCACACAGTGATGAGCACTGTATGACGGGACCTCCGTTTAAAGTCCCATCCGAGAAGACTGAGCAAGCAGGGCCAAGTATATTGCTTAAGCCTACTCCAGCAGCTTGCTGTGCCCAGAATTGTCCATCAGTCTGTCCATTTGTTGATTGGTTTGTCAGTCCGTTCGACAGACAAGCATACCTGCCGACGGACCACGAATGAGATGGACACACGTCCATATCCCTCGCGGTCCGTCGGAGAGGCAGGCTCATCTGTTGTTCTGTTGTCCGTTCCAGTCCTCCATCTGTCTTTCTGCAGGTCTGTCGTTGTTGGGTTCGTTGCCACAATTTATCTCTGGCTCTGGCAGAAAAAAAAAGGGGAACAATGCTGGAGAAAAAAAAAGAGATCAAAAGAAAGCAGACAATATGGACAGATGTTTTGGGGCATGTACTCACATACTCTAGGTCATCAATTCATGACACAGCCACGGACGAGTATGTTACTTATATTTTGTTTATAAGTGTTTGCAAGCTTGTTTGAACGTTTACGACCACATCTTATCGACACGCTTGAATAAGACTGATGTGGCGTGGTTTAACGATAACGTTTACTGGTCGAATTTGTAAGATTATTCATTGCAACCACCGCTTATCAACACGCATGAATAAGACTGATGTGGCCTAATGAACGCTAAACATTCAATGCGAATGTTTATAAACATACTTTATTCTTGACGCAGGCATGCATGTGTATATTGATTATATTTTGTCTGTAAGTGTTTGCAAGCTCGTTTGAACGATTACGACCACAACTTATCGACTCGCTTGAATAAGACTGATGTGGCGTAGTTTAGCTCTAACCAATATATTAATTATATTTTGTTTAAGTGTTTGCAACCTCGTTTGAACATTTACGACCACAGCTTATCGACACGCTTGAATAAGACTGATGTGGCGCAATTTAACACTAACATTTACTGGTCAAATTTGTAAGATTATTCATTGCGATCACAGCTTATCAACACGCATGAATAAGACTGATGTGGCCTAATGAACGCTAAACAAAATGTGTTCTGATTATGTGATGTGTTTGTCCGATGCAAGCACGAACTCGATTAATTCGTGGTTGATCTGTCGGTCATGCATCGCTATAATGTCTTCTACAGAGTCAAGATTGAAATTTCCCTTTCTCAGCGTATTGACGAGTTCCTGTCTAATGCCTGTATATTCAGTGCACCGTAGGAAGAAGTGGTCTAGAGTTTCAGTCTCCTTGCAGGCCTCACATTGGTCTGTGTCTGACAGGTTGAGTTTTTTTCGTATCTGGTTAACGCAGACCCATTCTGATGTGGTGTAATACAATGTCGCCTTGGCGTCCTGGGATGTGGTTTTGGTATTTGCGTTTGACTCCAGGGACGGTTCTGAACAGGAATCTGCCGGTTGTGCTTTCGTCCCATTGTCTTTGCCATTTGCTGTTGATGTGTCTTTTGACTAGGGCGTTCGCTTCAGACTTTGAGAGTCATATGCTGGTCATAGTTCCATCTTTGAGCGCTTGCTTGGCTGCCCCGTCCGCCTGTTCATTGCCTTTAATGTCAACATGGCTTGGGACCCAGTCGATGTCCACGGTTTTGTTGTTAGTCACACTGAGGAATATTGCCAGAGCGAGTCCTTTTATACTATATGGTGACCAATAAACACTCACCACAGCACAGCTCAACCAATCATCGCGCACTTCATAGGGGAATAGCATATGACGATCACGTGTCTGTGACGTCACGCTACCAGCACATGCGCGATGGCGATCTAAACCAACTTTGGAGAATTATTCTAACCAATATCCTTTTACTGATATCTCAGCTAATACTGAACCGATTTCAAATCTGCAAAGAGATTCGTATTTCCCAACGAATCCTGGTCTCGATTCATACCAAAGTGGCTAGAAGGGGCCCAGTATTAGGAATTCCCCAAATTACTTGTAACTATATACATAGGAATGCCATTCCCACACTCTCTGTACAGCGTAGGTAAGCCATCTCTTATTGGCACGCATGCACACTAAGCGTTCCTGCGGACTCTATTAATTTGAGCTCTCAATATGGTGGCTACATGCACTGACCTATAGAACCAACTGAACGTGGCTTGGAGCAACTCAGACCAGGCCGTTTGGTACCTGGCTAACCAGGGTCAGTTCGCAGCCGACTGAGCGATCCATGCTAGAGAAGCCAGCTAAGTAGAGTAGGAAAAGTACAGTGTTTGTATGGAATTTGATGTAATTTAATCTACGCAAAGTTGGCTGATTTTCCCATGAGTAGGTATGACCTTATTCTATCAAGATCATTATCCCAAGCAAAGGTCATGGACCAGAATAAGAATTCTGATTAAACTAGCAAAAGAGATCAGTGTATACTCTAGTCTCATATTCTCGAGGGTTCCATATTCAGTATGATTCTGTAGCTAATTACAAATAATGGCGACAGTGTAATCATGAAGTGAAAAATGATTACAAATAAGGTTTAAAAAAAAAATATTCCGCTTATTCGTGAGTATAATAGAAAGTTACAATGCAGAAAAAACAGTTGGTTTCATACTACACACGCATGAACCATACAGTACTTCCAAACTTCATCACTAGCTCACAAAAATGTAATACTACAAAACTTCTAGTTGACTAAAACACTTCATCTGCTAATTTATTTACGCCAGCGACATCATGAAATCGTGTAATCAGTGACTCCACCTCGCTGTTGGAGATTAAATTGTATGGAAAAATAAGCGTTGCCATCTATCTATGATAAGGATGTCATAGGATGTTGTTATTTCACAACATGTTATCAAGTAATAATTTTAGGAGGTTCCCAATATATACTACATACTTTAGGAGGCAAATAAGATTTTGACTGATTTTCAAATAATTAATAGGGCTTTATTGACGACTGTGAACCTCGAAAGTATTTTTGATATTTTCTCTGTGTTTTGACTAAGCTGACACATGGTAAATGATATTCTTTGTTTACCACGAGCATAGGGATTCTATTTTGTGAACAATTCCGTAAATAAAAGACGTTTAGGCAAACACTTTGACAGCACGGCATACACAACACAGTTCCCGATTCAAACCATCTGCACCAAAATCTCAATTCAGCCAGTACAACAAATGGACGGAGAAAATAGTGAAGACCAGCTACAGGCCGTCTAGCCTACCTAGGTTAAGACTCTGTAAATATGTAACTTGACAACTCGCACCCCCCCCCCCCCCCCCCCCACCCCCACCCCCCACCCCCCCGCACCCCCACCCCCTTGGAGTTGAAGCACCCACCTTTGGTGTGTCTAAATCAAAACTAGACATGCAGTTAAATGGTAATCACGACTTAAAGCTGCTATATCACAGTATTTCATTATTGCAAATCAGTCTCTGGGCCATATACATCACCTCATTGTGTCAGGAGAAGTTCATATTTGGATAATGCTACCAATAAAACGTCGTAATTTCACCGTTACAGCGATCGTCAAATAGCGCATGTTTATACCCATTGCTTATCTTATCCATCTAGTCTATATTGTATTCGGTGGACATCTCATAAATATTCATAAAGGGAAATTCTTATATCATGTGACATATTTTTGTCTTGTTTTCGTTTTCGACTGCCTTGCGGTTTGTAGGGAAAACGTTGCAAAAGATTTGCTAATCTGCAAACTATTGACAATCTGCTGTTTTCGCATTAATTTACGTCATATAATATACAAAACGAGAAAAGCCGATTTTGCACATGCATAGCGCTCTGGAACCTTTCCCTATGGTATTGTTATTAGATGAATGCGTCATCAATAAATACTATTAACGATTAAATTCAATGTTAGGTTAGACTAAAATAGGCGAATTAGCTGTAAACAGGCCAACAAGGCAACAATACTGGTAACACGCACAAGTGAAGGTGGCTTGCGTTATGAGTTTTCGTAACACGTCCCCATTATAGTTTGAAAACTATTGCAGCTAAATTGCAGTCGCTGATTAGCTGGTACGTTACGAAAACTGGCAACGCAAGCCACATACATTCATATGTGTGTGTTACCAGTATTGTTGCATTTTTGTTAGGGGACATTCATTATGAAAAGGTAATCCTATCCAATATCCTATAAACCGATTTTTCATGAAATCATCTCAGACTACCTTGAAACTACAAATAGAAAGTAATAATTTCATAGGTTGGCACAATTCCAAAATTCGAGAATAACTAGAAAACTGTAGTTTAGAAAATTCTCACTTGGGCTAACGTCTATAAATTTGCTATAGAAAATTGGTAGGTCTACACTGAGAAATTTTCTCAACCCACTGAGCAATTTACCAATCGACTGACTGACTGACCACATGAGTGACAGATTGGATGACTGCATGTGTGACAGACTAACTGACCAACAAATTGACATGAGCGAGCAACCGACCCACGGACTGTGTTTTAATGCCTCGAAATGATCAACCATGCATTTGTGGAAATCGAACAGCAAAGCCTCATAGATGATCAATGAGAACTCGCAAGTTGTCGCGTTGGAAGAAACCATGTGTGCACTGGACCCGGTAGAAATCATTTCGCCCAGTTCCGTTTCCACCCCTATTTCTCCATAATGTAGACAGTGTGGATTCCTCGTTACAACCCTCAAAGGAAAAATAATGAATGCGAGAAGACAGATCTGAAGCTGTTTATTATATACTGGCCAGCCGGCATCTTATAAACCCTGCAATGTCTTTACTCCTATATGTACACCTAAGTTAAATACGTCAATCATGAACTGATCCTGATGGAGATTGTCCTGCCAGGCTGGCCCTTTCTTTCTAATGTATATCAGCTTGACTCAGCATGGCACACCAGTCTTAATTAATGAAAAATGGAGAAGAAAAGAAAAAAATAATAATAAAATGAGAAACACTGTTGTTATTATTATCCCCACATTAAAAAAACGTCGGGGATATAGTAATCGCCTCCGTCCCTCTGTCAGTCTTTCCGTCCGTCTGCCTGTTCATCTGTCTGTCCATCCGTTCGCCCGGCTATCTCCTCCCAAATCGTTGGGTGGAATTCAACCAGTGAGGGATGGGGTAAAAAGTTCAAGAAATTAATTATAATGCAACTCCTGCGAAACTGTTTGACGGAATTCAACCAAATTTGTTATGAGAGTTACCGATATCAATGTGGAGTGGATAAGCACATTTACATTTGGCACCGCCCCTTTGGGTGGGGGATGGAGGTCAAAAGATAAAAAAAATTAATTGTAATGCCACTCCTCTGACCCTGTTCGAGGAAATTTAACCAAATTTGGTATGTGAGTTATTCATATGATTACAGAGTGCAAAAGGACATTTATGTTTGGCTCCGCCCCAGGGGTGTGTGGGGTGGCGGTTAAAAGATACAAAATAGATTGTAATGCAACCCCTCCGAAACCATTGGATGGAATTCAACCAAATTTGGTATGTTAGTTACTCATATCAATGTGGAGTGGATGAACACTTTTACATTTGGCCCCGCCCACTTTACGTGGGAGGATGGGGGTCAAAAGGTCAAGAAATTAATTGTGGTGCAACTCCTCCGAAACTGTTTGATGGAATTCAACCAAATTTGGTATGAGAGTTACCCATATCAATGTCGAGTGGATGAGCACATTTGTATTTGGCCCCGCGCCCAGGATGGTGGTGGATGGGGTCAAAAGGTCATGGAATTGATTGTAACGCAACTCCTCTGACACTTTGGACGAAATTCAACCAAACTTGGTAAGTGAGTTAGCCATATGATTGCGCGGTGCTAAAATGGCATATACAGTTGGCTCCGCCCCTAGGGGTGGGCTGTGGGAGTTGGGGTCAAATGTTAAAACTGGTGAACGTGGGGGATTTGCGATGCGGCGTCATTGACTGGGCAATCTAGTTCTATTATGCGTTATGCCCGTTCAATCAAATATTTGCCTTGGTACATCGTTATTGCTATCAAAATTACAATTAATGCACCTTCACTGTTTCTCCTACTATACCGTTCTCCTGTAAATATATATATCTATGACCCGTAGCTGTGAACGTAGCGCCACACTATTATGCTTACGACGTTATGCTAAGCCCTGGGACTACGAGTCGAACATTACAAAAATTCTGTAATTAAATTGGATTTTCCTCTCACCTCTAGAGATTTGCACTTACATAACCCAAATTTTACAGGCGGGTACATTAGTTATGTAGCCTGTTATCGAAAGATATACACTTTGTTGCAAAATATTTCATATATTTTTACTACACTGGCTAAAACATTCATGTCAGATCTCGAAAAATCAGGCGTGCTAAATGAGTTCTTTGTAAGTCCATTCATTGTAGCCAACACCATGTCAACGAGCCATTAGACGAAATTCACCTAACAACAAAACATATGCGACTCAAACTAAGCAACCTTAAGACGAATAAGTCAGCAGGGCCCGATGACATCCATCCATGCATACTAAAAGAACTCTGTGACTCACTGGTAACGCCACTGTTAATTATCCTATCCAAGTCCATGGACGAAGGCAATATCCCCGACATCTGGTGACAAAGCAGTATTACCCTGATTTTCTTTTTAAGAAGACCGTCAAGCAGAAAATTATAAATAATTTTTTCACAGACAAATACACAAAAATGTATCTCAAACTCAACACAATCACACAGAAAAAACAAATTCTTTGGCATCTTTGGTTCTGTGTTTGTGTTAAAGAGTTCTGTTAGGAAAATCCCCACGGCTATGTCCTTAACCTTGAGCGTATCTAGTCACCATGGCAAGTACAGTGCAGCTTTTGAGTGAGTGGACATGACTCCAAAACCAAAAAACAGAAATGTTAGTTAAAACAATTTGAACACTATGTAAGAACTGTTCTGTCGAGTGTTTTTGACGTTGTTGGAGTGGAAGAGATTGTTGCCTTTAAGACAACTCTGTCTACTAACCCAATTGTGTCGGGAATATGGCCTACTCAACAGTTCAAAATATTCAGCGAGACGTTTTACTTTGTTTGGGGAACGTGTTAGCTTGTCTCTGAGTTGTACTGTATTGATGTACATTTAAAAAATAATAGCAACAATATAAGTTTTATACTAATACATGTAGTCATGAAAGTAGGTAAAAAAGTAATAAAAATGGTGCTAACTATAATGTTGTTGATGATAATGATGATGATAATATTAATATTAGTATTGACATCCGTTGTGGTTGTTGCTGTTATTATTATTATTATTATTATTATTATTATTATTATTATTATTATTATTATTATTATTATTATTATTATTATTATTATTATTATTATTATTATTATTATTGTTGTTGTTGAGAACAATGATGATAGGAGTGATAGTGGTAATGGTAGTTATAGTGATGATGATAACACTAATGCTAATATTGATGTCTGTTGCAACGTGTCATAGTTGTAGCTGTTATTTTTATTTTTATTGTTGATAATGATTACTATAGAGTGAAGATAGATGAAGACGAAGTTGATCATAACTGTGATTTCTCTGGTGCCCATCCTGTGTTAGATTTCTAAAAAAATTCTGGATGCGACACCACCCATCCTCAAGTAATAGCCCAGATTCAACAACACGTTAAAGAAGGGATCCTATGGTATGGGCTTCAGCACATCTTGTAAGAATCTTGATTTATTCAATCTTGTTGCAGTCCATCTTGTGCTTTCTGGAAATCCTCTAAAACGTATCTTCTAAATCACTTGACATCTTTGTCCAAATTTCGCCATAGGGATCAGGCGGTGGTGGGCTCTAGAACCTCTTCAGATTTTTTTACGCTCCCTGAATCACTGTAAATGATAGTAATAGTTGTGATAATGCTACCTGTAAAAAGCGAACATGGAGAACAGATGCCCCAAGACATCCATACTAGAGACAGCGCTCATACATGTTACGTAGTAAGATCTCCGAACTAGATAAGAATCCGGATATCCCACTCCGTAACCACATAAAACGTTACAAGACATGGGTTACTTTTCACGAAAGCATTATTAGGCCATTGTCCTATCGTTATGGTGGGGGTGGGAGAGACGAATTCCCACCGTTAAATGTCCTTCCCGCAAGGGTGTGGCAGATCTAAATATCATGCCCAGACATTTTAACAGAATTCGGTGGGGATGCGCATCTCGCCCGTCACCGGGTCCTATGGAACTAACAGTTTTACCTGTCATTAGGTTTATATACAAGTTGCCAGTTTTGCACTGCGGTGCGGGAGGATTGTCAGTAAATTAGATAATAATAATTAATACAAGTGTTTTCGCAGTGCTTTCATACCTTGGCTTAAAAGTGCTAACTACTAAGTATCCGAAGATACATGGAAAATGTATGTGACACCGCACTTCTGGCCATCACTGCTCGGAAACCCCAATAGTTTTCCAGAGTCGGATCAGCCCATGGTGCGAATAGGGACATCCAAGCAATTAAGAAGCCACAAGGCTGAGTGGAACACGAAGAGAGACACAATTTTACTTATGAGTCTTACCGGAGTGCGGGGCTAGATTATCACACTACCGGAAGAGAAGGGTATATTACATAGTATGTAATGAAGAAAATGTCTCTAATCATTTCGAATCTATCCTATTGAGCTGAATAGAAAAGGTTTAGTCGGTAGCATGCCAGGCTAAACAGAGTTATAGCACGGACAGCGACCCTAGTGAAAAATTGTTGGTGGCAGGAGAAAGTGCTGCATATATAGGTGTTGCTGTATAGTGTTTCCTATAGTGTGCACTGCAGTCCTATATTTTCTATGAATAAACAAAACATATGAACAGATGGCCACTGGCCATATATATACATAATCTAATCAGAACAATCAATATGGTGTCAAGTGATCGAGATATATATATATATATATATATATATATATATATATATATATATATATATATATATATATATATATATATATATATATATATATATATATATATATATATATATAACAGTACAGGTTTACGAACCTACTATGGTGCGGTTAGTAAAACACCTTACAGAAAATGAGAATAACTATAAACAAATACAGAAATTATAACTAGCGGTCCTAGGATCATTACGGATCCTTTTAGTCATCGGGACCGTTATTGCGGATACAATATAATTAACAAAACCTATATAGAGAAATAATTAAACTGTGAAGTATAGTTACTTGAATACTCGGTAGTCATTCTTAAGTTAGGCTACCGTGTTCCTGAAATCAATACATTGATCCGTAGTCGACGTGAAATGATGATGCGCTCTCCGGAAGCTGGAAAGTTCCCGCAGGTTGGTTTCCGCAAGCTGTTTTCCACAAACAAGACTTCCGCAAGAACACTCATGGCAGGAGTGCATCGCTTAGTGTTGTAGGCCTAATAGAATGTCTAACGAGCTGTCAGTAAAAGATACAATAGTACTACGTGGTGAAGAAAGTTCCCATACACCGATGGCATGGATGGAAGGTGTAAACAACCCGTCAATAGTGGGGGTTGTCAAAGGCAAACGAGGATACAAAACAAAGCGTACGGTGCTGGGTACGTCAACCAGCTCTGAAGACACACCGGGCAGAGTTTACTTGCTGCGGTCGAAAGTCGAAAGAACCGACACAATGTAAGTGCAGCAACGATTGAAATACCACTTTTAGGCGTGTCCGTCATCCAACAAAGAACATCCCGTCTCTACATCTGTAGACTCACATATTCAGGCCGTAAAGGCCTCACCGCAAATTTGTGTTCCGAATGTAGCTGTTGGTATTCGTGAACAATTATCAGAAGTTCCAAATTACTCCCGTAAGGGGGGAGTTACAAAATTGTTTTTGCTGTGGTGGGTTGGAGAACTGGTAGCTACGGGAACACGACGGAAACTGAAGTCATATGCGTAATATCCATCGATCGTAGCTAGTACAGGTTCAACCTGTTCGGCCCCTGGCTGAGGATGCTCTCGATCACTGGATCGCTTCTCCTTTTATACTCCTCGCGACATCACAGGCGCAGGCTTCGTCCAATCATCGTTCGAGCAAGAGCCAATCAGCGCGCAGCTAATAATAGCGCAGTCGAACGTTCTAGAACATTCTAGAAGCTTTGAGTCCACGTGGTTATGACGTCACGGCAATATTATGAAGATAATCATGAAGAGTTTTCCCTGGATAACTCAGCCATTTCTCAACCGATTTTGAAATGGTTTACAGATTTAAAAATCCCGTTAAGTTATGGTTTTGATTAATGCCAGACTTAACGGGAACAAACAATCAATAAAAATTATAGGGTATCATCTCGGTACACTAAAAGCGCCATCCTATCTAGGTCGTAACTATGCGCTCCATATAAACAGCGTCCTTGCGCACACATGCGCATCATGCGTTTTAACGAACTTAGTCATTTTTTAACACGCTATTTCTCCCATAGCCCTATATACGCTTATGGCTCTACCCAGAGGGGCCTGTTCAGGAAATGAATCCAGGACGGACGGCGCCTACCCAGCTCAGCTGGTACGGCTGGTATCCGACCGGTCGATCCGAACTACAATACACACCGACCCTTCCCTACCCACAACATGATGAGTAGAAATCGTATGAAATAAATAGTCTATATACATCAACACATCAACTAATTGAAAGCCACTAGGTGAATGTTAATGTTTTGTTGGTATGTTATAATGTCGACTGCCTGTTATATTGTTCTTTTGTCTTCTGTATAGTATATACTATTGTTCTTATGTATGTTTATGTAAGGGGGGTCTACGGTACATAGGCTATGCCTCTAGTGGACTCCCTGTATGCACAATATATACGGTAAATATCATTCAGCATATAAATGCAAATTCAATTTGAAAAATAGAAGAAAACGTGTGCGAAATAGGCTTGGTCATGAGTGTATTTGCCAGTGTATCAAAATATATGAAATACTTTGCAATAAAGTGTATATCTTTCATTACATAAGGTACACGTGTGTGAAATTTGGGCGATGTAAGTGCAAAACTCTAGAAGCGAGACGAAAATCTGATTTAAATGCAGTTTTCTTTTATTGTAGGAACTGTAGCTCCTAGCCCAACATATTGCCGATGATGATGATTATCATCATCATCATCATTTTACGAGGCATGAGCCATTGAATTATTATTGCCTCAGTGTTTTTGTTGTAGTATGGCATGTTCAGTCCAAATCAAAAGTTCTTTCTTTGATATCTAGTTAGTCCTTGAATGATTTGACTGTTGTCTCCTCGAAAACGTTAGACCTAAGGGTTTAACCCTTACCACTTCGATGCCAATATTCTATCTTTTGCTGTGTAAATAACAAAGAAAGAAATTGGTGTACATTTTTCAACAGTTTTGTAAACAGCAACACCCTCCACCAAATTCGCCGAAAAATGAACACCAGATCAGCTTTTAAGAATTGCAGTATGACCTTGTGATGGGCTGGTATACTTATGGCCTTTTCAGTCAAATTCGAATATTCTTTCTTTGAAGTAGACATCTAGTTTGTTCTTGAATGATTCGCCTGTTGTTGCTTCGGCTATTGTAGCTGCTAGTGAATTTCACTGTGGTACAACTCTATTGGTGAAAACGTGCTTGCGAATATCTTTGTTGCTGCGTTTTATGTCGAGCTTGAACTTATGGTCTCTGGTCTATGTAACACTGAATGGCTCCAAAAAGTAGACTTTGTCAATGTTATATATATCCCTGATGAGCTTGAATGTTTCAATCAAATATCCTCGAAACCGTCTATATGTCAGTGACATTAGATGTAATGCTTCAAGCCTTTCCGTGTAGCTATTCTCTCTGATTTGCAGGACAAGTTTGGTTGCTCGATGTTGAACTCTTTCCAAGAGCCGTGATTGTCTTTTCAGTCTTGCGACCATATCGAGTTGCAATATTCTAGAATAGGTATCACTAGATACTTGTACAAGAGTGTGCATGGTGATGGGTCTCTGTTGGTAAACACCAGTCTTTTGATTAGTCCTATTTTGCTGTTGGCTTGGATACGATATTACTTATATGTATATCAAGAGAGGTTTCTATCAATATGCACTCCCAGCTATTTTTTTACCTCTGATGTTGATACATGGTGCATATCGGGTGTATCTGTCATATAGTATATAATTTGTGGGTTGTTCCTGCCGAAATGTAGAACATGCGTTTTATCTGTGTTAAATGATAGCTTCCATGTCATATATATAAAGAGTATAGGTCCCAAGATACTTTCTTGTGGCACACTGCTAGTCACCACTATCCAGTCTGATGTTGCATCATTGATCATTACTCACTGTCTTCTATTACCTAGGTGGTTTCCTATCTATCTTACTAGATTGTTGCCAGTACCATAGCTTCTCAGTTTTGTTTGAAGTCGTAGGTGTGGTAGAGTATCGCATGCTTTTGAAAAGTCTAAATATACTGCATCAACAGGTTCATTTGAATCAAGTTTGGCTGTTATATGTATGAGGTACTCTAGTAGTTGGGTTTTACATGATGGTGAGTGGATTGGCTGTTTCCAGAAAAGATACGATGTCGTCCCTTATAAATGACTCTAGGACCTTACACAATGTGCAGGTAAGACTGATTGGCCTATAGTTGCTTGGGTTATTTTTGGAGCCTTTTTGTGTATGGAACATATATTTGCCATTTTGCAGATGTCAGGTAATTCGCTTTCTTCTAGAGACTTATTAAAATTATGTATAGCAGTGCACTAATTTCTTTAGAAGCTTCCTTTAATATTCTCACTGGTATTTCATCCAGACCATTGCTTTTATTGGGGTTTCATTTTCATTATTATTATATCCTTTAATACAATACCATTGCTTCTGGAGCTAATGATTGGTGTAGAATGCAGATTTTCTGATGTTGTTAAGAATGTTAGCATTATCATCTGTGGTTATAATGCCATGTATTGTATTATATTTCGTATTTCTCTCCTTTATATAGGATCACTGCCCAGACTGACAGCGTCACTGCTCAGTGAGGTCCCTGGTCACAGATCCGCACCCCTTGGTTGTTTCTACAATTATTTTCTACAATCATGTTGTTGTTGTTGTTGTTGTTGTTGTTGTTCTTGAGTAGCGAGGATAATCCTCCCGTTAGTTGGAGCGCTCACAGCAGTGGTAAACAATTGTTTTGTTAAACTACTAGTGATTATGTTCTGTTCTGTTTTTGGATATTCCGCCAATTTGTTGGATCACCAACTTGCATGGTAGTTGTATATCATACTTCTATGGCAATGCTATATGGCAACGTATATACAATTTGTTAACAAAATTTGAGTCGTGCATGAAGAAGCGCATAAAAATGCATCTACTTGTCAAAGTTCAGCAAAATGTTCAGATCTTAAGTAAGAAAACTGATTGCAGGTGGAAAAACAGCGAAATCATACTTTTCGCTGTCTGGTACTTATAACGCTCAGAATGTAAGCTCTATGGGAATGTAAGCTATAGCATAGCTTCTTGAGATGTTCTCAATTTTACGCTGAAGGTTCAGGTCATCTGAGATAATGCCCATGTCAATTATCACTTTGACACAACAGACATAGTGGGTTTGACTGGCTTTGATTAAATCGTGCAAGTTTAATTTGAACCAGGTAGGTTCCGGTTAGGAATCTGGTCTTAATACTATATCTGCATACACCTTTAACATTGTTTTGTATAGTAGAGATCACTTGATAAGTTTTGCCGATAGCCAGGCATAGAAAATTACAATGCTCCAATGTACTTATCATAATCATAATCATAACGTGTACAGCTTTGTAGGGCATTGTATCCTACTATCAGCTAATTTAATAAATTTGGTGATGAGCTACATTATCTGATAGTCATTTTTTTGGATAATATGGTTTGTCTAGAGCTCGATAAATATAGTATACTGGATGTTGAATAAATAGTTTATCGAGTCTGGCTTTAAGACTATGTAGAGATGGCGTTTCAACAACTTCAGGCGTCAGGGAGTTCAATCAGTCTATGACATGGTTAAAGAAAAAGCTTTGTCTGAGTTTGGTACTATACTGTTGAAGGAAACATTCTGACCAGAATTTGTATACTGCAGACTTGACGAGCCGTTTCCAGCATTGTTTATTGAACTCATATGAGTTCACATGCATTCTCCTCTGACAGCAGGCATCAACTCGCCTCTGACGTCAGTTCTGGGATGCAGAGCAAGGTTGGATGACTCAGTTGCTGGTTATCTTCACATGGTTTATTAGTGAATCTTTAAAGCAGGTGGTGGTATGAAAGATTGGTTCAGATTCGAAATTGAATAGCAGTGGATGCTTACTCCATAGTTTGTCTAGTTTAGATTTAAAAGGGTTGATAGATGGTGCATTGATAATGTATTCTGGTAGTTTGTTCTATTGGTTTGTGCATCGTGAAGGGAATGAAAACTTTCTGATACTTAGCCTAGATCTAGTTTTCTTAATTTTAGACTATGACCTCTTGCAATACTGTTACTTCCACTTGGATTTGGAACAAAAGATAGTATAGTTGTTCGAGATTCCCGTCACCCCATCCGATGATCACATTATCAATATGCAAATGTATATAGCAACACTGATTGAAATGTGCGGCCACCAACACACCTCAAATGAATATGCTACCTGACATACATGGCCGTATGAATGATTTTATTAGTCATACACATTAGATCCCATTAGTACACACAGCATAGGCCTACACGTTATCGAATTTCTCTTGACCTACTTTATTTGAAACAGACTTCAGTAGCTGTACACGTTAGCGTCAATGCAATCACTGTTACAATGTTGCTCTACTGCGCGAAATAACGTAGCTAGCATGTGTATATTCAAAACACTGTCTTAATTTGGTCACGCCTTTACGTGCAAACAATTGGTTTATTTCTATGTATCTTTATTAAGATGTAAATACTGTTTTATAAATAACTAATATTAATAAAATTTAAAAATACGTACCGTTTTCTTGAGATGAAATCGGTCATACGCTTAGCCACTGTCTAAGTGCTAGTTACGTACTCTCTGACGTAGTCTGTTTAACTCAAAACTGTCTAGACCGACAATCACGCTCAGAGTCTCTGAGATGTTTCTTAATCCAAAAGTAAACTTTTTTTTTATTTGGGGTGCAAGGGAAGGGGGATCGTGCAATCCCTACGATCCCCTTCTGGATCCGCCACTGGGGCATCTACTGTGCTTTAATTACTGACAGTACCACAAAAATGGCTAGAGGCACTGAATAATGGAGGGTGGTAGATGTTATTTATTCGACTTTGTGAAGGCATTTGATAAAGTCCCTCACAAACGCCTACTTAAAAAACTAGCTGTCTATGGCATTGACCACAACTATTAAACTGGATCCAATCATTCCTAATCGGGAGGAAACAACAGGTAGTCATTAATGGAACATACTCTAAACTATTAAATGTAACCAGTGGCATACCGCAAGCATCAGCCCCCTCAGCCTCAGATCAATCCTTAAACAAGATGACTGTGATTCGCTGCAATAAGATATAGACTCGATGTGCCTTTGGACAGAAAATTCATTACTAAAGCTCCATCCTGACAAATGTAAAAGCATGAGGATTTCTTCAAAAGCTACAACTCATCGTGTGGCTGAGGACATGACGCAGCTTATATATTAATCTGGGGTGGATTTTGTTGGGTCCTGGGGATTTTGAAGTTTTTATTTTGGAAAGTTTATCATATACAATTTCATGTGTGATGTAAACTGAGATTATTTGACTCTGGTAGTTCTTGCTAGGGATTGCTGGAGCTTCACCATCTGATTCGATTGTATATACAGATTGGAAATATTCAGCTAGAACATCTACTTTCTGCTTGTCATTATTGGTGAATTTTATCTCCTCAAAGTTATCAAATACTTGTAAATCTGGGATTCAGGACCTAGTTTTCTTATTGGCTTGGACAGAATTCCAAAATTTCTTGGGATTCTGCTTAGCACCTTTGAATATGTTCTTTTCATGTAGTTTATTGCCTTTCTGGTTGTCTGTCGGACCTGGTTACTTGTCTGACAGTATTCTTCGTAGGTTGTCTCACTAGCGTTTACTAGGTATTTTTTCAAAAGCGTTTTTTAAATTTATTTTAGATCTTGTAATCCTATCAAGTGGAAATTTATGTTTCTTATTATTTTTTCTCACAGGGATGTATTTCTTCTCAGCTTCCAAACACTTGTTGCACATTAATGTCTACATATGATCAATGTCAACATAACCTTCTAGTTGTTTCATCCAGACATGCCTGAAGTAGTAACCAGTATGATAAAGCTGTTCGCTGACGATATTAAGCTTTTCTAAAAAATAACCTCCGCGAAAGATCAAGAAATACTACAGAAATATCTCAACAATCTGAAAGACTGGGCAGATGTATGGCTGTTACGTTTCAACGAATCCAAATGTAGTCATACATCTGGGAAGATCCAGCAGCAAGCTCCAGTATAGCATGGAAGAAGGACAACAAGTTGTAAAGCTCAAAGAAACCATCTGTGGAAAGGACCTAGGTGTACATGTCGATAATGCCCTGAAGTTCAACAAACACTCTGAGATTGCAGCTAACAAAGCCAACAAACTAGTCGGCATGATAAGAAGATCTTTTGATTTTATGAATCCATCGACTTTCGTCCTGTTGTTCAAAATCTTGGTTAGACCTCACTTAGAATATGGAAATGTGGTATGGTCACCACTGCATTAAAAAGACGTACAATTACTCGAGAATGTACAACGACATGCCACGAAGATGATACCAGGTTTCAAAGACCTACCATACGAAGAGTGGCTCAGAGCACTGAAACTTCCAAGTCGATGACCTCATCGAAGTGTACAAGTACACCCCTGATATGTACTGCTTGCACCAGGAACAACTACTACCACCAGATGAGGGCGAGCGTACACGAGTAAACAGTTTCAACCTTCACAAACAGTGGTTTAACAGCGACACCCATACGAGCTGCTTCAGCATAAGAGTAGTCAGCTACTGGAACAACCTACGAGAGAACAGTGTGTCCGCTCCAACTCTCAACGCCATCAAGAGAATTAAGACTTGACAAGTCGGTGCAACGGAGCAGAGGAGCCGAACGGACCAGTGTGTACAACCACCCCCCCACCCCCGCAAGCTACAAATGCACCCAATCACCACTCACTCAACAGTGATGGCTAAGACTGTTACAATGGATAAATTCGGGATCTCATATTGATGAAGTATGGACTAGATGTATACGAACCAGCTCTGCAATTTGGGTGAAGTTGATATCATGCTGTCTGTCGTTCCATTAGACCAGTCAGAATGCGATTTCCACTTCTAATGATAGAGGCCAGTAGTCTTAGCTGTCGAATATGTAGTTCGGCAGTCAGAGGCTCTAACAATCCAAGCCTATTGAAGGTAGTATGAGATAAGTATAAGTATAATTAATAACACTGCATTTGGTGGTGCGAACTGGTAGAGAAGGAATCTTTCAGAATCTTTCAGAAGAGGACTATGTAACTATGAATGCAGCCAAAGCTTCGTGAATACCCCTATCATAGCAAAATCATATCTTTGGCTTGGCAATGATGTCTCCATCTAAGTGGATTATGGTTTCAGTTATGGAGTGATCGCTTTTTTCGTATAACATATATAACTGTCTCGCTGCCAAGTTTCTGCAGTCTACATTTTCCATGGAGTTTAACTCAATGTATGCTGAGTACCTCTGAAACAGTTTGACCGAAAGTTGTTGATGGCTAAGACAGCAACAACTTTTAGTCAAATTGTTTCCAAAATACTCAGCCAATCCAGAGTCATTGCCAATTGAAATTATGTCTGGTGACTTGCAGCAGTTCGACAGTTAATATACGTATGACAATTTACAACATATTTACAGGGACAGGCACGAGGAATGTGTTCTTATCTTACTTAAGTTAATAATTCTATATTACATATTCTTATTATCATTGACAAATATTGGAATGGTTTTTTTTATTTTGGTGGTTACTATTATGACAGATATTATTATTATTATTATTATTATTATTATTATTATTATTATTATTATTATTATTATTATTATTATTATTATTATTTGTTCTGGTGACTGGGTGCAAGTATGAGAATAGCATGCCATGATGGTGAATGTTTTCCAAATTCCAGTAGTTTTCAATAACCTTCTTTTTGATACCCTGCTTAAAAGAATGTGGCTTTATGATATCTGTGCGTGGGCTTGTGTCTGTATTATTCCATAACTGAATTGCTTTGTATGAGGATTTTTGTTGTGCTGCTTTTGTTTAGTGGTGTGTTGAGTACAGGTTATTTCTTGTTCTTGTGTTGTGAGGATGTAATTGTGTATTGAGAGTAAAGATGTTAGATAAGGATGAGGGTAAGTTGCCATTGTGGAAGTCCCTTAAGATTGTGTATAGTTGGAGCCTTCCAATGTCCTCAAGTTAACACGTGCAACCTTTAGTCTTGATGGAAATACTCTCTGTGTAAGTGAGAGATTATAAATGTGGTCTAATGGTGTTAGTATTTCTGTTACACAGTGTTTAAAGATTTTCCATTTGAAATTATCGATTCCAGCACTTTTAGCTGTGTTAATTTGCATTAGTATTTTGTAGATTTCGTGAGTATCTGTTGGATTTAAGAAAATAGAATGTTGATAGCTACCTGTTAGAAAGTCCTTTACATGTATGTTCGAGCTTGGTTGAATTTTTTGTGATAAATTAGGACCAGTGTTAGTAAAATACTCATAAAATTTGTCTGCTATTTCTTTTTTGTCATTAATGACTGTATTATTATTAATAAACCTGATGCTTCAGTATTGGTTTTTTTCTTATTTAGTAATGATTTAATCAGTTTCCATGTTTCCTTTATATTATCCTTTTGTTCATCAAATTTATTATGAAAATAATTTATTTTTGCTGTCGTAATTATCTGATTTAGCCTGTTTCTATATTTCTTGAACTGTGAGTCATTAAACTCTGTCGGATATTTAATAAAATTCAGATATAACTTGTTTTTCTTGTGGCAGACAGTTATCAATCCTCTTGTTATCCAGGGTTTAGTAGGATTTTGTTTAAATTTCTTAATATTTTTAAGTGGAAAGGCAGATTCATAGATGTTAGAGCATATAGTGTGGAAGGTGTTGTAGGCATCTTCACATGACTGTGATTCAATTACCTGGTTCCAGTTTATGTTAGCCATATTGTTTTTGAATATTTCTATATTTCCTTTTTGAAGTCCCTACAAGTTACTGCTTATTTTACAAATGATTTTCCCTTTTTGGTTTCTTTTTCTATATAGAATATAGGTAAATGGTCTGAAATATCTACAACAAAAATACCTGATTGATTCTTGGCACTTACAGCATTATTTGAGATGATGTTATCAATAACAGTAGCCGAGAACTCTGTAATTCTTGTTGGTTTCGTTATAAATGAATAAAAGCCTGATATTTTAAATAAATTTAATAGGTCTTGAGTGTAAAAGCTATGTTGTTTTAACAAATCAATATTAAAGCCATCTAATATATAAGCGGATTTCTTTTCATTTTGTATGGTATTTAAAATTTTTTCGAATGATTTCATAAATTTGTCGTTGTCACTTCCAGGGGGTCTGTATGTGACACCGACGAGTTTATTTATTGTTTTTTCATTGGGAATTTCAATAAAAATAGTTTCAATAAATTCTTCATTCATTGACAGGTCATCTCTTAAATTATACTGTGAACTGTTCTTTATGTAGAGGCCTACACCGCCACCTTTTTAGTTGGCCTGTTTTCAATGAATTTGTAATTTTGCATATTAATGAAGTCCAGTGGTGAGTCAGGTTACAGCCATGTCTCGGTAATTCTTATGACGCCAAATTCGTGAGAGTTAGAATCCATAAAGTTATTAAATTTATCAAAATTTTTTAGTAGCGATCTAATGTTAATATGAATGTTTGAGAAGGCGATAACATCAGTACTCTTGATAATATTATCATTACTTACTTTCTGAAGTATATATTCACAAAGTGGAAATTTCATACCTTCATCATCAATATCTGTTTCAGAGAAATATGTGTATTCATTGCCCTGGTTAGAAGCATTTAGCTTGAATGGGTTTACAAGTATGTTTGCATTTATATATGTACTGCAGTCATATTTGGCACCTAGGATATTAAGCAGAAATTTGGTATAGTTTTCATAGTGATTGAAAGGAAAATTAGTTTGGTCTTCTTCTTCTTTCTTCTTCTTTTCGATCGCTGGTATCACACTTGGAGAGCCGTTCTCAAGATGAACTCTATGGTTTTCTGCAGTTCTTCCACAGGCCCATACAGCTTTTCAAGAAAAGAGGTTGACAAAGGCCAGATCTCTTCTCTCATCAGCTGATACATACTGCAACATTGAAGTATGTGCTCTGTGGTCTGTTCTGCTTCTCCACAAGGACAAGCGGGCGACGTCGTAAGGTGGAACCGCCTGTACGTGTTTGGTTATATTGAAAACACCACCATGGCTCATCAGATTTCAGGAGTTTTGCATAATCTGTGATACTTAGCCCTTGGGGCCATCTTAAATGTGTAGCACGGATCGGTCGGACGGGGACAGACCATCCCAGCTCAGCTAGGTACGGGATGACCGCTCCGGGTACGTTCCAAGCATGCCGCCCTGATTAGGATAGTACGCATGTATAAAGCCATATGAGAGAGGTTTCCGTAAAATGTCTAAGTCTGTGAGATCGTGTAGTGTGCATGCGTGCGCTTCGGAGCTTCCCTGACAACACATGTCAGCGTTGGGAGAGAATGCATACTAATGTGTACCGGGTTGGTGCACGTAATTGCTTTAAATTACCATAGTCTCGTCGTTCTTGTTACCTTTCAGGACAGGAATGAAGCGAGGATTCTAAAACTGTTAACCTTTTAAAAATCGGACAAGAAATGGCCGAGTTATTCATGTTAGACCGTGGAAATTATTTTCAAAATAGTGAAAACGTCATAAACGCGTGTATGTATTAAATGAATGGGGAGGATGTCCATCACGTGATAGCGTCCTCACCCTTTCTAGCTGCACGCTGATTGGCTACAGATCGCTCTCTGATTGGCTGAGCGTCCTGCCTATGATGTCACGAGTAGTATAAAAGGAGCGCAAAACCAAGAATCGAGACCACACTTCGACGAAAAAGAGCAAGTGGTAGGTTGCCATGTTGGCATGATCCGACTTTGGAAACTATTGGGGTTTCTGAGCGGTGAAAACCAAAGGGTCGATTTCGCATACACACCCTCACCCCTCCCCCCTCCTGTATCTTTGGATACTAGTTAACGTAGATAACCCCTCCAAAGTAGGAAGCACTGCGAAAACATTACATTTATTTTAACCAGCCAGCAGTGCATCTCTGGGCATTTTGGAACGTAACCCTAATGACAGGCCAATGTTAGTCCCCAGGATCGGATCTCACATGGTCTGCCCCCGACACACCAGGTGACAGATGGGACACAGATTGTCATCTAACTCTGTACAGTGACTGGGTGCAGTCTTGGAACCTACCACACCCTCACAGGAATGTCACTATAGTTGGATATCTGTCTCTTACTCCCCACTATAAACCTTTATGTGCTTTTCAATTGCTTATGTAATAATGACTTGTCCTAGTGATGTTGTATGTGGTTGCTGTGTGATATGTAACAGGATCGTTATATGATTCTGAAACTGGTACTACATAACATGTCTGCAAGCTGTCTTTCTGAGGGAGATGCTCCATAAGGTGACCATACGGAAACCGAGCATCTTCGCCACTCAGGCTCATGTAGTAAAGATAGGTAGAAATCCCTGCCACTTGCACCCAAAAGCTTGGACATGAACCTAACAACTAAATGATAGTTTAGGATCTAGCAGAAGGACCACATAAATAAAGCGGCAATAACCAATGCAGTATCTTGGACTTACATAAGATGGCGGTGTTGAATTCTACGGAAATCATCCACCCCATCTTCACGTAATACAGCGTGCATCACACTAATTATAATTTCACTAGGTTGACTCACACTACACACTTAGCATATGTTTGAACAAGAGTCGCGTGGCCCGTTTTGCCAACTCTCTTCCTCCGCCTCGGCATTGAAGGCATTTTCCTGTGATGGAGGCCCGCGCGAGGCACTTTCCTCTCGCAATAATAATATTTTGTTAGGGGGTGTAACGGTTTATATTAACCTACATATGTAGCCTCGTTAGGGTTCTCCCTTCCAGGGATACCTCGCGGATATATAAGGATCGGTGAGGTACCTCTGACGAATCCACGTTAGCAAGACACCAACTTAGTTCTATGTACTATACATTTCCTCTCTCATACTAACACACGAGTACCATTGTTTGTATAGTGGTATTTTAATTATTATGTCCAGGCTCCTAAATTGAGCTATGGACTGTCATACCGGTGACACAAACAGTTGGGATGAGGCGGTGAGTTTCAATCTCGGCGGCAATGGTCACACGGCCCCACTGGAATGTTATCATTCCACCGGCTCTAGAAGTCGGGCTTTTTACTTTTCGTAGAGTCACGAAACGGGATCCATAACCCCGAGAACCGCAGCTAACCAGCCCTCCCACGCATCCTGTATATGCGGTGCAATGGAGCGGAGCAGCCGAACTGGACCGGCGCGTACACCCCCCCCCCACCACCGCAAGCTACAAATGCACCCAATCACCCCTCCCTCAACAGTTATGGCTAAAACTGTTACAATGGATAAATTCGGGATCTCATATTTATGAAGTATGGACTGGATGCACACGAACCAGCTCTGGAATTTGGGTGAGGTTGATTTCATGCTATCTGTTGTTTTATTAGACTATTCAGAATGCGATTTCCACTTCTAATGATAGAGGCCAGTAGTGTTACTTACTTACTTATCATATACTACCTTGATATGCCACTTAGCCTGTAGGTAGATAATACAGTAAATGCATTGCACCGTATAAGTTTCTAAGATAGGCAATGTTTACTGCAGAGCACCTGTTGTGCATAGGTTCTTGTATATACCAAAAGGTAGTCCATATATATCTAATAGGTTTTTAAAGCTATTTAAGCTTGGGGAATTTACGACAGTTTCAGGTAACCCATTCCAGTTGTTGGTGATGCGAGTTGAAAAGAAATGCTGTCTTATGGTTTTATTTGCCTGCTTTTTGGATAATTTCAGGCCATGACCACGGGTTTTGGCTTTGTTATCTAATTCAAGATACTGGCTTTGAATATTATAAATATTATGTAGATGTGTGTATGATTCAATCATATCCCCCCCTTGCACGTCGATAGTATAATGATTGGAGCTTCAAATGTTTAAGTCTATCAGGATAGCTGCGAGATCTTAAATAAGGCACCATTTTTTGTGCTCTTCTTTGTACAGATTCGAGGGTTTCACAATCTTTAATGAAAATGGGGCACCAGGCACCATTGCCATATTCCAGGATTGGCCTTACAAGCGAAGTATACAATTTTACTAACGTTGGTGTATCCAAATAGGTATAAGATCGTCTAATTAAAATTTTGTTAGCCTTATTTGTCTGTGTCTTACAATGTTCACTAAATTTCAGCTGATTATCAATGTTAATACTGAGATCCTTAACGACAATATCGTCATTTAGTTTGACTTGTGTACCCCCTTTGTTTGCATAATATGGATACTTCTTGTTATTTGATCCTAAATGCATTACACTACACATTTCTGGATTTAAAGGAATTTGCCATGTGCAACACCAATCTTCTATAATGTCCAGATCATCTTGAGGTTCTGATGCATCTTCAACTATGATGTAGTCTCCCTGGTTATTATGGTAATGCTAAACTGGTTAGCCGCACCGACACCAAAATTAGTAGTTTTTGCTTTTGCTATGTACAGTTCTGTTAGTAGACTTAGCATAAAAGTTCATTTGTACATCTCTATTCACACTACTCTGAAATGACTATTTTCGTCTTTTGTGGCGGTAGTTAAGTTCGCGGGCTCTGTAGTGATGGGCTCTGTAACAGAGCCAGTGAGACATTACTTCTATCGTTTCAGAAATTGATGTACTGATGTTGTTGGTACTTCCTTCAGGGGTTGTTAGTGGATTTAGGTTCTGAGAATCGAGGGTCAGTATTAGAAGCTGCTATCTGTTATGGAGCGTATTTCTCTATGAATTTTTTTTTTGTTAGATGTCGAATATGTAGTTCGGCGGACACAGGCCTGGCTCTAACCATCCAAGCATATGGAAGGTAGTATGAGATAAGCATAAGTATAATTAATAACACTGCATTTGGCGGTGCGAACTGGTAGAGAAAGAATCTTTCTCTTTATCTATGATCAACAGTGTCCCGTATACAAACTTATCCGTATTCCTCCAATTACCGTTTGGCGGATTTTACAAATGAAATTGTTGTCTTCCACTACTCCTTACGTCCACCGTTCATTTTACTCACGCATGCTAATGTAAATATATGCTTCTTTATTATTACTAAATTAATGGAACTCAATAATATGCTTTACATTCCCCTGGAATATGTCATAGTTTGACTGTAACCGGTTTTCGTTTCCCAGTTTTATTTGGATATATTCAAGATTTTTTAGTTCAATTATCACTTCAATATAGATAAATAATTCAACAGTACATTTGGTTTGATTTTGAGGGAATGCACTTTAGGGGTCCCAACTATATTTGCAAATACTACAGAAATATATTATGATGTCATTGAGCTCATAGTGATAGTCATGATGATGATGATGGTAGAGCAAATACTAGCTCCTATTTTAGTGTGGAGTATCCAGTTTCGGGGCGCCTAAGCAGAAATTGCTAATATTTTATATAAATACCATAAATATTTAAAAATAAATTGGCTTAATTTGTTAGTGACTATCCCTTATCCAGCGCCAAGTTAGAAGAAAATCCCCGAAAATGAAATGTCAACATACAGCGCCATCAGGCTATGACGTACTTCAAAACAAACAAAAACGATGGTATCCTGTTTCGGTGATACCCGTACAGGCTAGCCCAAATTTTAGTTTTTAGACTACAGCTACCATATAGAGCAAAAAATGCTGAACGGTCGATTTCGAAGTTGTCAGAATGGGGAAGTGTTTTATTGTCATTTTCTTGTTTTTTCTCGAGTGATGGTGGTGGACATTTTTCTCAGACGGGCTAGTTGTGAGGGCTTGACTAAAGCATCAAATGGAAATATGCAAAAGATATTGAGTAATGTTATACTCTGCGTATACTCCTTGATTTTGATAATGTGCTAAGAACAGGCACTGCGCTGTTGACTTTTGAACCATTCTGGCCAGTCTGGATTTTGACATTGGTCATGTGGTATAAATAAAACAGATGACGGGGAAGAATTTCCAAAATTTGGGGAAAAAATTAACGTTTTTTATTTAAAATACAATGCTTTAAAGGCATATGATAAAAAGTAATAAGAAAATCGGCAATTTTTTACATGCTAAAGTTGATTTAGTGCTGACTCAACATTTTAATGTGAATTTTGAGGGAAACGCGGTAAACATTACCGATAATTACTGTACTGGTTGATTACAAAATTATGACGTCATGAGAACCTGTGTTGTTACACAGCGCATGCGTAACGAAAGCTCACCGAAAATAGAGCCTCACCGAAACTGGATACTCTACGATAACTATAATATTCCAACATTCCTTAGAACATGGTAACCTCCCATCTGATTGGAAGCAGGCAAATGTGATACTAGTCTTTAAAAAAGGCTCAGAATGTGATCCAGCCAACTATAGACCAGTGTCCCTGACTTGTATTGCCTGCAAACTATTCGAACATCTCTATTGACAATACGTATTTAAGTTGGGATCGGCAATAGGCCTTACTAGGGCCTCCAACGTCGCAACAGATGATGATGATATCCTCGCAAGCAATATAATGTCCCATTTTGATATCCATACCATCTTACACAGTAACCAACACGGATCTAGAAAGTGGCTGTCTTGTGAAACCCAGCTCAGCGAACTAACAAACAAACTTGCAGAATTCCTCAACAACAGAAAGCAAATCGATTTGCTAATAATGGATTTCAGCCAGGCCTTCGATAAAGTCCCACACAAAAGACTAATCCATAAGTTGAGGCGGTATGGTGTCAGTGGTCAAACCCTACATTGGATCCAAGAATTCCTAACAAATCCAATGCAAAGAGTTACTAGAATGCATGACCTCTTCTGAAAGACCAGTAACTAGTGGTGTTCCTCAGGGGATAGTACAAGGACCGATCCTCTTCCTGGCTTATATCAACGATCTGCCAGAAGTTGTCCGGAACAGCCAAGTTCGTCTATTTGCTGATGATTGTGTCCTACCATGAGATAACATCCTCCATGGATCAAGAGACACTCCAACAAGATCTAACAGCAGTTGAAAACTGGGTAGTTAAGTGGTTGATGGAGTTTAACAACAAGAAGCGCTTCACAATGAGAATGACACATGCCAAAAGCCCTCTAACATTTGACTACACATTACATGATAAAATCCTGGAAGTAGTACAAGAAAGCAAATATTTAGACGTAGCAATATCCAATGACCTGACATGGAAAAAACACACAAACAGCATGGTTGGCGAAGCCAGCAAGACCCTAAATTTTCCCTGTCGAATACTATGTATTGCAAATGCACACACAAAATCCCAGGCATACACGGCATTAGTCCGGCTACGGCTGTCAGGGAGCGTTTGCTTTGAATGCCCCTGAACGGCCCTAGCATCTTCAGTGGCCAAGAGCAGGCCATCCTAGAAGACACGGCCAACATTGCGCAAAGTCGGTTGGCAGTGAACCTACAGCTGGAGCTAATGCATCAGGCGCATACACTAGTGGCTGTAGTAAAACCGCTATCTTCTTAGCTTTCCTCCAAGAAACAGAAGAAGCGTAAGAGCAAGGCAAAAGCCAAGCCAGCTCCCACTGTTGCTGGGCCTTCTCAGCCGCCTGTGGCTAAGAAGGCCAAGAAGGTTGTGGAGGCCCCTGCCCACCCTAGTGGTGGCCCTGATCGCCCGAGAAGCAGTAACGGCAAGGGGAAATCCTCCAAGGACAGAAAGAAGGGAGCGGATCATACCTAAGGGTATGATGGCTCCCTTCATATCCATCTGGACTGCACATGTGCGACAGGAACAGCGGTCAAGCCAAGACCAAAATGGGTCTCTCTCGCAGGCTTCTCACATTTCCTACTTTTTCAGAATATGTCTTACTTTTCCTACTTTATCAGCATTGTCCTACTTTTTTAAAGTTTTGCAATGTGTCAATTTGTTTTAGGCCACAGCAGGCTGATATTGCAGTCTGAAAGGGTTAAGCACCCTTTGCCCCTGGAGCTGATTTAGTGGTCAGGTGTTCAAAACATGAATAACTATGCTAGTGCTTTTTTTTCTTGAGAGTCATTCTTGGTAGATGTTTATATTTGTAGTCCGTTTATGTTCAATAAGTATTTGTGTATTGCTGTAGCTATGTTAGAGTTCAGTTACTTTGTGTAATGTTGATTATGAACGCATCTTTTCTAGCTTCTTTTAGACATGTTTGGTGTGTTCCTACATGTAGCTGAATGTTGTTGCTGACTGATGAAACAAAAATTATTTCCAAACGAATTAACAGGAGCTTAGAGCTCTACAGAAAAGAAAGTAGAATGAAATCTATTAATTAAATGTTGTGGTATCATTTATGGTAGATGTCTCTATTTACTAGCTCACAAATTTTAATTTTTTATTTTAAGCTCCTTATTATTTCAATAATATGGAATATCAATACTACATAATCCAGCAACAGGTTTTAGTTCAATTGTTTTCAAAATGTAACTTAGAGAATATCTTGAAAACAATTAGACTAAAATTTGTTGCTGTTCAGTGATGTTCAGTCTTATTGTTTATGATGCAAACGGTAGGAGTTTGAAATCACAGTGAGTCAAAATATCAGCCACATGTATATAATGCAGGGTTCCCACAAGCTTGAAAATCCTTGAAAAAAATATTGCATTTCTAGGGCCTTGAAAGTACCTGAATTTAGCCTGAATTAAAAATTTCCTTGAAAATCATTGAATTTGTCATTATCCAACTTCCACAACTACTGTTTATAAAATGTAATTAGAACATGATAATAAATAATTATGTGGGAGGAACAGATGACTAGAAGGGGAGGTAAAGGAGGCTGTACCTTGAAAAATTTGGCTGTCATAGTTAGTCAAATTAGTTACTGTCATTTAGAGCTGGGCGGTCTGACGGTAGTACCGTGAGGACCGCGGTATACCATGAACCGATACCATGACCGTTGACATTTCCAAATACCGTCCATAATGTTTGAGCAATATTTGAGAAATATATTCATAAAATCTGACTTGACCAAGGGTAAATAAGTACTAATAGTGCCAAAAATACAGGCATCCCTAACTATTAGCCGAGTTGAGGTGAAAGGGTCGTTGTAAAGATAAACATCAAGACGTCAATTTCAAAATAATGACAGGCAGAATTGTAGGTCAAACGTACGTCTTGAAAGTCTCACGGTAAAATTGCTGTATTTAAAACATCTAAACTCATTCTCTGGCCGTCCGCCGGTAGTAATTACACTATAATATATTCCCTATTCCCGTTTCTATTATTTGTAATTTATTACACCAAGCATTTTGTCACCGAACAAACACGCTAGAATAACAGAATAACGTACAAACTGCGTGCTATTCGAACACAACAGCAATCTCGCAAAGACGTATCTGATTGGTTGTTCATGAACTAGACCGTGGGAAAATACATTACTATGCTGAATTTATCAATGAAAATTTACTAAAACGTAGTATTTGCTCGCGCCGTTTTGATCACGTGCTAATTTATTAACAACGAGCAGCGTTGAAGTCATTATTATTTATTTTTCTGGCTTGTTTTAAGAAATTTCTTTACGGATTAAATCCAGTTTAAGTAACGACACCTAAAAATTATAGTTTTGGTTTTTGTAATTCATTTTTCGACTGGCTACACGTCGGAAGTTCGCGGAAATAGCTTTTTACACGCATTGTTCACGTGAAGCATGGCGAGTAACGAGTCTGCACATCGGGTACTCGGTAATTATCAGAAGCTTTGGAATCATCTATATTCAATGCCGTGTTATATGTATGTGTATAGGCCTGTTTTCACGAGTAACAGAATATACGACTCCAACAGAAATAAAAGAGTACAACACTCGCCCCGTTTAAATACTCGCAGATTTTGTCTGGACTCTGTTTATCAAAGCGCTCGACTGCCAAAATAAAATTTACTGTTTGCTGGTCGCATGCATTAATAACAAGAACAATCCAGATTGAAAATAGTGCACCCTAATGTCTCAAACAGCGAGTTATAGTTAGCGAGTCGACCACACCCTTTGACCGATATTCCCGTGAATGATATTACGTCAATAAAAATAGTGACCTAATAAAATTGTGAAACTAAACAGTCGCAATAGCCATGTTTGTCTTCTCTAAATCGGGAATCCTATTTATTTATTTTACCTATATTTACCGTTGATTGGAGATGGAAGTGAAAAGGAAATAGAAAAAATGGTTCTAATTTCGTGGCATGCCTCAAGCTCAGATGACGCTATATCGTGGTACCGCAGTATTTTATCATGGTACCGATACCGTCGTGTAAATATCAATACCGCCCAGCTCTACTGTCATTGCCTGTCGGAACCCTGCATTAAGTAATAAGGCTTACTAAACCCATTCCCATTATTAATCAAGTTCATATTTAAATTTTTGTTAATAATTTAACATTTAAATTCCTACTTTCTCTGCCAAAAGTGTCCTACTTTTTCAATAGGTCCTTGTGGGAAGCCTGCTCTCGTTAATAGGTGGGGGAGCGGATTGCGAGCCAGACACCCGCATTAGGCGTCTATAGTGGTTGGAAGGCTCATGCGTTTCGTCGATTCTTGGCAAGGTGTGACATCAGACAGTCTGGTCATGGGATGGATATCCCAGTGGTAGACGCCAGATTGGTGGGATTTCCCAGGTTAGAAGTGGATACTGCTCTGACTCTGAAATTTCTTTCAGATCTAGGCTGGATGGTCAACAAGGAGAAATCTGAGTTGACGTCCACTCAGCACTTCGTTTATTTGGGGATACGATTCGATCTCGAGGAAGGCAGGGTTTACCCATCAGAGACCAGAGTGGTGTCTCTGTTAGCCATCCTCAAGAGTTTTCGATTGGGAAACCTCATTCAGGCGAGGAAGTTTCTTAAGATGATGGTCTCCATGGAGCAGGTAATCGCGTGTGCTGCTCTAATGCGAACACCTATCCAGTTGTATCTGTGGAAACGTAGAACAGAACCTGTGTCAAAGCTGGTGCCAGTTTTGGAGTCAATAATGTCGCATCTTGTATGGTGGAAGGAGCGTCAGAATCTCCTAGTAGGAGTTTCGCTCCACCTACCCCACCCCCAGCTTTCCATGTACACGGATGCATCGCTGGAAGGGTGGGAGCCTGCCTGGGAGAACACCAGGTTTCGGGCACATGGACTGTCCAAGAGAGTCGGCTACAGATCAATCTGTTGGAAATGATGGCAGTGTAACTGGCACTGGAAAAGTTTCTTCCAGAGGTCAGGGGCAAGGTGATATTGATACAGTCGGACAATTCGACAGTATTATCATACATAAATCGCCAAGTAGGGACCAAGTCACCCACACTGTGTATGAAGGTGTGGCACTTGATTCAATGGTGCAGTAATTACTCAGTTGTTTTGAAAGCAGCTCACATTCCTGGGTAATTGAACATTCTGGTGGATGTTTTGTCTCGCAGACAGAGAATTCTGCCAACAGAATGGTCTCTCAACCTTCCAGTTCTACGAAGGATCTTCGTGCATTGGGGCAAACCGAATGTGGCCTTGTTCGCCACAAAGGAAAATGCTCAAATCATGACTTATGTCTCGCAGATTCCAGATCCAAATGCCGTCGATACAAACGTTCTGGCGATAAGCTGGCGAGGGATGTACGCGTACCCGCCCACCATCCTTCTACCGAAGGTCTTGTTGAAGATCAGGGAGGAGCCGTGCCTGGTCCTGCTAATAGCGCCATATTGGCCCAGCTGGGCATGGTTCACAGATCTTCTGGATCTGCTGGTGGCCAATCCAGTGCAGCTGCTCGAGATTCCGAACATAATCTCCCAGGGCAAGGGCCACTTTCTACACAAGCAGCCCAAGATGTTCAAATTGACTGCGTGGATGTTATCAAACAACTTTCCACATTGGAAGTTTCATCGCAGCCACAAGAAGGAGGTCAACCTTCAAGTCATATAACAACAAGGTTAACAGATTTGCAGACTGGTGTGAAGAAAAGGGTATTGATACCTTTCAATCCACTATTCAGCAAATAGCAGACTTTCTCTGTGAGCTGTTCTTTACAGGACTAGCTCCCGTCACAATTGCTGGATACAAGTCAGCTTTGGCATCAGTTATCCCTTGTCTAGCCAACAGGGATAGTCCAGAGGTGGCCCAGTTAAACGTGATGTTGAAGGGAATGAGCAATCTCCGCCCGAGACAACCGGTAGTCATTCCAGCCTGGAGTCTATCTTTAGTGCTTAATGTACTGGCCAAGCACCCATTCGAACCGTTGCGTTCGGCTAGTCTAAAGCATTTGACTCTAAAGGCGGTCTTTCTATTGGCAGCTTCCTCAGCTAGAAGGCGCAGTGAGATCCATGCGCTTTCGGCAGAGAGGAACCGATTTATTGTTTCTGGAGAAGGTCTGCGTCTTCTGCCAAGAGCAGAATTTATGTCAAAGAACCAATCTTTGAGATATCCCGGCAAACCGATCATTATACCGAAGTTAACCAGGTTTGATCGTGATGCCAGTGTCTGGTGCCCGGTCCGTGCTTTGACTAAGTACAAGAAACGGACTGACTCGTTACGGTCGAACGATAGACATCTGTGGATCTGCCATAAAAAGCCTTATGGCGCCGCATCCATGGATACTATCTCTCGTTGGGTGGTCGAATGCATTCAGACTACTCATGAGATGGCGACTGGGCACCAGGTGCAGGGCGTAAGGGCACACGATGTTAGAGGAATAGCCGCCTCGACCGCCCTTTACAATGGTGTTCCGTTAGAGGACATCATGGCCGTTGCACAATGGCACTGTGAGTCCTCATTTACGGATTACTATATGAGGGATGTGTCAGACTCAGCCAATCCACTCGCTTTAGCTGTTTTGAAACGATAGTTAGTGACCACACTGCTCATCTCCTTTTGGTAACTTTGAAAAGCAAAAGTGGTTAGAACAGACATGATCAGGTCTCCTGTTTAAGACTATATGCTCGGCCTCAACGTGGCACAGGGGTGTAACCCACTAGGTGTCAATCCAGACATTTGCACAACGCAAATGAATGACACTTGGAGATCGAATCAACCGAAATGGTGCTCGCCCTGTGAGGATCTGCCAGGTGGTGCAGCGCCGGGCTCCACACCTCGAAGGATCCCATCAACTCGTCTTGTGGAGCCAGGGGAAGAGGATGGAGAGCTACTGGCCAACCAAAAGAGAAGACCAAACCTAAAGAGAACCCCAGTATCAACATCATGCACTGGAACGCAGAAGGGGTTACCAACAAGAAATCAGAGCTCGAACAGTTCCTGTACGAAAACAACATTGATATCTGCTGCATTCAAGAGACACACCTGCAAGAAGGAAAACCATTTAAGATCAGAGGTTACCAGATTTTCCGGTGTGATCGAAGAGGAAGAAAGAAAGGCGGGTGATCACCTTGGTCCGGACCAGCGTGAACGCAAGCCAGATCAAAACCTTTATGGAAGAGGCAGAATATATCAAGATCAAGGTAACAACCAGCAACTCTGTGATTGACATTGTCACTTATTACTGTCCTAATGACAAGAATCTCTTACTTGACACAATCCAGGTCCCGGACTGCCACTTCCTCATTGCGGGAGACTTTAATAGCCAGTCTCAGAGCTGGGGATACAGAACACTTGATAAACGAGAAGACATTGAAGCATGGCAAGATGAAAAGCACCTTTTACTTGTCAACGATCTCACAGATCAGCCTACCTTCTACTCGCGCTGGTGGCACTCGACAACAACGCCGGATTGGCATTTTGTACAGAAGGCATTCACAGAAACCTCAGTAGAGTGGTCGGATCGCAGTTAGGAGGGAGCGACCACCGCCCAGTCCTCTCTTTCTGGAAGTATTTTGACAAGTTCACCTCAACATCCAAGGTGGAACTACAAAAAGGCAAATTGGAGTCTGTTCGGCATTCGTTCCAATGAGCTTACCCAAAATATAGCAGTAGAAGGGAGAAACATCAACAATGCGGTCAAGGAATTTAATTCAAGTATCCTCAAGGCTGCCAACGAAGCGATTCCTCGAGGGTTCAGGAAAAACTACCGCCCCTACTGGACAACAGAACTGCAAGCAGCACATGATAAACTAGACCAGGGCAGAGAAGATGCAGAGGGTAATCCCTGTCATGAAAACCACTTCACACTACAACAAACTAAAGCCAGGTATCTAAAGACCAAGCTGGAGGCCAAAAGAAGAAGCTGGAGGGAAAAGATGGCAGGGTTTAATTTAGAGAGAGACACCACAAAGCTATGGAGACTGACTAAAGCACTGAATGATGAGGGTGTCGGGGGGGAGAGAAGATTACTCTTGAAGAAGATGGACAAACACTGTCAGGAAAGATGGCTGCAGATGCCTTTGTGAAGGCATATGCAAAAGAAAGCAACATTTCTATACCACGAATGCGTCAAAAAGAGGTTAGAAAAGAGCAAAAGGAAAGAACAGACACCAAAACTCACGATGCAATGAAAGTTGACATTAGTTTAGCAGAACTGAAGAAGTCTATCCGCCAATTGAAGAAGAAGAAATCTCCCGGGCCAGATGGCATTACGAATGAAATGATCCAACACCTTGGTAATGCATCTCTCCGCAAGTTGCTAGACATCTTTAATCTCAGTTGGACCAATGGAGAGGTTCCTCAGTGCTGGAAGGAAGCCAGAATGACTCCTATTCTGAAAAAAGGGAAGAACAAGACGAAAGTGCTGAGCTACCGTTCTATCAGTCTTACAACATGCATATGCAAGACCATGGAGCGCATCGTCAACCAGCGGTTGTAGTGGTACCTGGAGTCGGAGAACATTATAGTTTCAGAGCAGGCTGGCTTCAGACGATACAGGAGCACAGAAGATCAAACAACACATCTTGCACAGGTCATAGAGGACACTTTTCAAGCCAAGAAGGTGATGCTAGCTGCCTTTATCGATCTGCAGAAGGCATTTGACAAGGTGTGGAAGGATGGCCATCTCGTGAAGCTCCGGCGCACAGGCATCGGTGGCAACATGTTCCGATGGACCAAGTCATGCCTACACAATCGCAGAGCTAGGGTGCTGGTGGATGGACAATCTGGACAGAATGTATTGCTGAGACAAGGGGTACCACAAGGTGGAGTATTATCACCAACTCTGTTCATACTCTTCATTAATGACATTGTAGCAGAGCTGCCCAATGGGATCCAAGCAGCCCTCTATGCAGATGACCTCGTACTCTGGTGCACCGAGGAGTACACAACGACTGCCGCATACAGACTGCAGCTCGCCTTGGACAGAATTACAGCTTGGGCCAATCGCTGGTGTATTACCATCAACAAAGAAAAATCATCAGCCATGCTATTCTCACTGTTCACCAAAACCAAGGTTGGCAATCTGACACTGGGCGGTACTCCACTCGAGTACGAGGACCAGCAAACATACCTGGGAGTCACCTGTGACAGAAGATTAACATGGAAGGAGCACATCCAGAACGCAGAGGCAAAGGCCAGAAGAAAGCTAAACATCATGGGGAAGCTGGCAGGAACAAAGTGAGGTGCCAATGAAAGGATCCTCAAGACCATCTACCTAGGCGCCATACGACCACACCTTGAGTATGGATCCAGCTCATGGATGACAGCAGCTAAATCTCATCAACAGAACCTCGACAGAGTACAAAACCAGGCACTGCGTATCATCACTGGTGGAATGAGATCAACACCAATAGAAAAAAATGGAGCAGACAGCAGGCATCCCCCCACTTAGTAAAGGAAGGGAATGCAAAGCACTGATCCAAGCTGCAAAGTTAAAATCGTTCAACAACCACCCGATGAAGATCAGTCAAGCACAGCTGTCATCAGGAAGACTTAAAAGATCAAGTTTTGTGAAAGAGACAAAAGCACTTCAAAGGAAACACCCTGACCCTAGCCATGCTGGAAGAAATGTGCCCTCAGGAGACATGGATAAGGATCTAGACAGATGGATCAGCCAAAGATGCAATTAGGAGCGGAGGTTCCCAGACTGCACATACAGTATCCAAACGGACAACATGAGTCAGCTGCAATACCGACAGGCAAACACTGCACAAACTACAGAGCTGAAGTCGAAGCACTGGTCCATGCAGCTAATACCATCAGCAGAACAGCAGACCCTATTGCACAGATTGTCTTTTTATCTGATGCCCGCTCCGTCCTTGAGGCTATCACCAAAGGTAAGCTGCCACAACTTGAAGAAGCACTACAAACCATCAAATGCTTTCGGATAGCATTGCAGTGGATCCCCTCACACTGTGGCGTCCAAGGAAATGAGGAAGCAGACAAGATGGCAAAGGTGGGTGCAGAAGAGAATCAGACAGAAAACATGGTTACACATACAGAGATGAAGACTATCATCATGTCACTCTATAGAACACCTCAACCAGAAGATGCCTACCATCATCTCTCGAGGTCAGAGCAAGTGACCATTTTTCGTCTCAGAACTGGACATAACAGACTAAACCAACACATGTACAGGCGGTTCCACCTTACGACATCGCCTGCTTGTCCTTGTGGAGAAGCAGAACAGACCACAGAGCACATACTTCAATGCTGCAGTACGTATCAGCTGCTGAGAGAAGAGATCTGGCCTTTGTCAACCTCTTCTTGAAAAGCTGTATGGACCTGTGGAAGAACTGCAGAAAACCACAGATTTCATCTTGAGAACGGCTCTCCAAGTGTGATACCAGCGATCGAAAAGAAGAAAGAAGAAGACATGATCAGGTGAGAGGAATTCAACAGTATGTGACACATTTGGTCGAAAGTGTGTTGGTTTGTGGCGCCACGTCTGGAATCCAATATAATCATGAGGTAATTCAAGTTTGACTGTTTTTTGTATTATATTTATATATCATGATCATTCATCTTATATATTCATGCAGGGCATAACTTAGAATTTAATATTTGCATAGCAGATAGAGCTATGCGTGATGCAGAATGTATAGCAGTGGCCTAAATATGTGTAGCAAATTGAGAGGCGATACTAGATAAATTACGCCCTGTCATGCTCATTCCCAGGCTTATGTGTGTCAAGAGCTGTTGACTCTCTTGGCACACTTGTGTTTCAGGCGAGATACATGTTCATTAGTTCTCTCCCTTTTTAGGAGAAAGGGGTTTGGAGGAGCGGTGGTGCGAATATTATTCGATCCCAGACTTGTCGATCCTTCTAGGTCTCTGTGTGACAAGTTTACGTCTAAGTTCTTTCTCTAGGGGAAAAAGAGGCTTTGTATGGCTTGCCCTTCCCACCAGGTTACTGACTAAATTTGATGTTATCAATAAGTAATGTAATGGTAAGTATTGATCGAAGGAGAATGAAGGAAATTTCAATTTCCCTTTCTCCGAGATCTAACAATACTTACCATTACATTACGGACCCTGCCTCCCAGCCCCATGGAGGCAAGCCATGAGTTGTCTCTTGTTTGGTAGCTATGCAAATAATATGGCGTCTCTGGCAGGCAGGTACCCGGTTGTTGGGACCCGATTCCAGGAGCTGGTAGAGCTTTCTAAATCTAGATTCCTAGTGCACAGCTTCAGTTGAGCTGTTATTCAATAAGTAATGTAATGGTAAGTATTGTTAGATCATGGAGAAAGGGAAATTGAAATTTCCTTCATTTTCATTGATAATGCTGCAATGCAAAAAAGTAGAATCACCAAATCTGTAACATACATCGATATTGTGGGTGTCTAGAGGGTTGAAGTTAGTTTCAGTCAGAAATTTAATGCCGAGATCATAGGTTCATTTAACAATCTTGCAGCTGCAAGTCACTAGACAACAATTTCCGTGAGTAAAAAGCTCTCCACTCGCTGAATATTCAGAAAACCCACCCAACCGAGAGTTGTTATTGGCTTAGTCACCCACAACCCCCAGTCAAATCTTCAAACATCCAGCAAGTAGAGCTATGACCCTTGGGATGTGTCGTCTACAAAACTCAGCAGCCAGACGTTCACATAAAATTAAATAATAAGTAAATTAAATTAAAATATGATTATGGTTATTGATGCGGTAGAGATAAAAAATAATCCAACAATGGCCAACATAATTCTAGTACTAAACAATTTTGGTCATCATGTAAGGAATTTTCTGCACACATTTGGAATGGAAGACATAGCTGCATTACGCAGCAATTTCCCCCAAAATTCCAACTATGTCCAGAATATTCAGCAATACCTTTTATTTTATGTGGAAAACATGCCAAACCGGAGTGTAGAGGCAAGGCAACAACAGTAATATCAATATCATTCACAGGTGGTTCTTCATAATTAATTGCTGGTAATTGCTCTGGTGTCCGGGCACATCACAATACTGTACCTATGAGTGAGGTTCAATTACTCGATTTAGTACTTATTAATGAACATTTGTTTAATAATATGTTTATAGGAATTTTGACTAATGGTCTGTGTACGTGTGCAGGGATGGGGTAATAGTAATATGTGATAGTAATAGGCTATTACAGCAATTTCCATGTAATAGTAATAGGCTATTACAACAATTTCCATGTAATAGTAATATAGTAATAGAAATAGATAGGTAATTTTACAGTGTAATAGTAATAGATTTAGATTGAAAAGTAATAGGTAATTGTCTATTATGGGGATGTCTTATATGCTCAGGGTATCTGCTGTGTAGCTGTTTAATTCAGAATATCTCTGTGTATTAAACTGTTGTTCTTGTAAGACAACAACAGTTTGCGGCAAGACCTTAGGCCTTAGGCAGCAACAGCCAAATTGGTTTCAAAATATTCAATAGAATAGTTCTTTTATTGAATCTTATACTCCAAAGTTTAGAATCCACAGGTTACCCGTTCACCGATGAAACACTTTCTATCAATTTCCAAGCAACTGTGTAGGAAATTTATGGAATATTTTGAAACTAATTTGGCTAGGTGTTGATTTCTAAGACAGCAACTGCTTCATTGCACATTAATTTCAGAGTATTAAACAGAATATTTGTTACAGGATACAAAATTTGGATTATCCGGTTTGCATAGGTGAAAGGGTTATTCTTAAATAACATGTTGTATTTTAAATAGCTATTTAGGTAGATAAATAAACAAATTACACATGGCTGTGAAAAGGTGAATAGTCTACTAACACCTTTACTTTCAATAGATCTAATTATATCTTACATAATGGTTAAAGGCTTAAGAGTCTACTACACTCATTACTCTTATCATTAACCCATGTAGCAACTTGTTTATGTAAGGAACAATTAATTGAATATTTTGAAGTCAATTTGCCTGGAAGACATTACTTTCTGTAGCAATGCCGTTCAGTCAAAATATTTTCAAAATATTCAAAAGCAGTCCTATATGGTTTGAATAAAATTGAGATAAAGGGGTGTCATCAGTGAAAGGGTTAATATCGAAATGTCTAACTTGTTTTCATATGCATGAATGTATGCGTGTGTGCATGTGTGTGAGCGATACATATGGTTCAAATTTAATAGTAATAGTAATATATCAAATCTGGAGTAATTGTAATAGTAATAGAAGGAATTGAAATTGAAAGTAATAGAAATAAATGCAATATAACTGACCCCATCCCTGTAACATGTGTTCATGTCTGTATTATTCCAGTTTCGTAGCTTGTATGGAAGGTTTTTATTTTGAGATTTCCATTCTATTGTGTTCTGGTCTTGTATGAGTGTATTTCAGTGTTTAGGTTAAAGAGAGAAGACAGTGAATTTGGTAGATAACCTTTGAAAAAGTCTTATTAGTGTATATAATTGGAGATTACCAATATCTTCTAGTTTTAATAGATTTTCTGCCTTGTAAATGTTTTGGGCCTCTTCTGTTTGTGCAAAATGTTTAATGGCTTACTTTTGAAGTGATTTTAGTCTTGCCAGTCTGATTTTATGTATTAAGTATGATTTAAGTTGCTCAATGATCCCAATGTTTCTTGCCACCTTAGATGTTACAATCTCTATATGTTTCTCCCAGTTTAGATCTTTATCCAGGTAAACACCTAAAAAGTTAGCATACTCAGCCTCCTGTATTTCCTGATTATCAATGTACAGTTTTGGTAAGTCATTTTTCTTTAGTTTTCTAGATTTTGTAACGCGTATGTTTTTCTGACATTCAGTGATAATTTATTTACTTTAAACCAATTTATTGCCATTTCCATTTCTTTATTTTCATTTTTATATAGTGTTTCTATGTTCTTGTCATGGCAAAAAGCATTGGTGTCATCTGCAAACAGTATTAATGAGAAGTATTGACACGCATTGGGCAAATCATTCATATATGTAAAAAACAGGAGACGTTTTCATTGCTCGAGCAAGCTCCATTGTATTGTACGCACTGTACTCTGTTTGATAAATAACTTGTTATCCAATTAAGGGCAATTCCTCTCACTCTATAATATGATAAGTAATTAGTTTTTTCATTATACCCATCTTATTTTTATCTTATCAAAATGTAGCGTGTTTGGCGTGTTTTATTTTTATCAATTTTGAAGCCAACATTGGTTTTATATAAATGCTGGGCATAATTTGTCTAGTATCGCATCTCAATTTGCTACATATAATTTGACAATTGTTATATATTCTGCATGCATAGCTATATCTACTATACACAATTTGTGCGCGATTGTAATTTTAATCTTTGATTTTTAGCTCACCTGGCCATCAACTTTTTCTTAGACGACTTCTCAAGAACCACTGGGCTGATTTCAATTATATTTAGCAGGGCGCATCCTTGGGGAATAGAGATCTAAGTTTGTTCAAGCGAAGCCGATCGGCCAATTTGGCCAGCAGCCATCTTGGATTTTGGCCGATTTTTAGAAATGTCTAAAAAATCCTCTCCGAAGCTGCTTGGGGGATCGATTCAATACTCATGAAATATCATCTAGGACAAGAGTTGAACCAAGTTTGCTCAAGGGAACTTGATTGGCCAAATAGTTTGGCAGCCATCTTGGATGACCTAGTTTTTGCAAAAACGGCTTAGAACTACAGACCTGCTGAATGGATTGGACCAAGGTTTGGTAGATATGATTAGGGAATAAAGTTTGTTTGATACGTAAAAAAACATGGCTGCCATGGACCAATCAATATGTAGAGTACCTACTTGAGGCTAACCACCTATGAACAAGGGTAAGTCGAGTAGGTTACATGTTTGCATTGAAATCAATGTACTTTAAACATGTGGTCATTTACCCGAGTAGGTACGAGAGTTTTCACGTAAACTCGGCCATAGGGCAGGAATGGGTTCTATTACATGACGTCTATTACTATTACTATTACTTCAAAATTTCTCTATTACTATTACAATTACACTGATTTTTATCTATTACTATTACTATTACTGTCCTATCTATTACTATTACTATTACTGTCCTATCTACTACTATTACATTTCCAGATCACATGCATACACTCACATGAGAAAAATGAATGTTTTATATTGTTCCATCAGTCCATGAATAGTTAGTCTACAATTCCAAAAAACATTATTAACCCTTTCAACATTGCAATCCCAGTATCTCAATTTTATGTCAACCATACAGCTAAACTGCTGAATATTTTGAAAAAATTTGACACTTCATCCTAATTTGGTGTATGGTCTATAGGGTGGAAATGGTTGAAGTTCTCATATCCCATTAAATATAGACTCATTTGCACGAGATATGAGATGCCTGCTGATTTCTGTTCAGTTTACCCAGCACGCAACGCTACCCTGCATGCAATTTCCTGACCCCTGGACGCCATATTTGTTTAGTCTATTGTCTGTATAGGCCAGGATTTTTCAAACAAAACCAACCCACATGCACGTGCAAATAGTCATTTGTCCTCCAGTTCTGGTAGCGTGCATGCACGTAGGGCGTACTATTCATGGCAGTACATTCGACAGTTTGCATTCCAATACTGTTCAGAGCAAGTGTGTCAGTTTCCAGAAGAAAATTAGAGAAAGCTTTTATATATATTTTGACAATAATTTGCATGAAAGTTATTGCTATCAATGACAGGAACAACATTCAGTAAAATTATTGTCAAAATAATTATTAGGTAATGCAGCTACTACATGGTACAGATTTGATACTAATTTGAATAAAAATTGTTGCTACAACAGCTTTCAGTCTCTATATTCTGAAATAATCATCATAATTTTTAGTCGACTCTTGCTACGGATTTGAATAGCAATTTGACTAAATTGTTGGTTTCTAAGGCACCAACAACATTGTCGAATTATTATCCACACACATGCAATCAATAAATTACTATTTAGGTAAAGTGAGCGTAGACTTACATACGTTTTCTCGCCAAGAATGAATGATTAGCAAACGGCGTGTATGTTTCGTTGACAGATTTGTGCATTTGTTTGAAATGCATTGGTCGAACAGAAACGTACACGCGGTAGCTAGGCGAAATATTTCCTTTGTGCAGGCAAAGCGTAATTTGGCTATATACTCACTCTACTTAGATAGTAATACTGAGCGCCGTGTGATTGTATGGACAACAATTTGATAACGTTGTTGGTGCCTTAGTCAGCAACGACTTAGTCAAATTGCTCTTCAAAATTGTAGAAAGTGTTGACTGAAATTTATGATTATTATTTTAGAATACATAGACTGAAAGCTGTTGCAGCAACACTTTTCAATAAAATTTGTATCAAATATATAGCAGGTAGAAATTGCATTACATACGAATTATTTTGACAACAATTTGACTGAATGATGGTGCTGTCATTGATAGCAACAACTTTCATGCAAATTACTGTCAATATATATAAAAACTCCTGGACATTGACACACTTTCTCTGAATAGTATTGAAATACAGACTGTTGAATGTACTGCCGTGAATACGGCCTACGTGCATGCTTACACTTCCAGAGCTGGAGGACAAATGATTATTTGCACGTGAAAGCAGGTTGGTTTTGTTTGAGAAATCCTGGCTTGTGCAGACAACAGACTAGAACGAATATGGCGTACAATAGTTACAACGATTATGGAGTCGGGACATTGCATGCTGGGTAGCATTGCATGCTGGGTAAATTGAACAGGCATCTCATATCTCGTGCAAAAGTGTCTATATTTAATGGGACACGAGAGCTTTAAATGCTATTCACTTATTTCAAACGTTTCCATTTCACTCTGCATGTTATAAGTGATATAACATCTTGCTATAAATAAAATCATGGGGCTCGCTTTGAAAACAAATTGACTGTAAGTCATTGTTCCCTATGGCAGCAACAAATTAAATTTCAATTAAACATTTAAAAAAAAATACCCTGCATGTTTATTGTTTAACTGGAAGGAGTTGGTAAAATTCCATAATATAAAATGTTAGTGAATAGATTGTGTTGTTTTAAGCAGTAAATGGTTTCTCTGGTGAGCTCATAGCTGGGTAGAACTATTTAGGCCTAGATAGCTTATGTATGCTTGAATGAGTTTATCCATTTTGTACAAACTCTCATCATCCAGACATCTAGCTGCGCTCACCACATCAGAGCATTGTGTAAATATCCCATAGTGTGATAATGATCTCTGTTGATGACAGCATTAACACTTTCAACTATACAGACATGGCAAGACATATATATATTCTTTAAGTTGTAAGAAATATTTTGTTAAATGTTTTGAATTAATTTGATTCAAAGCTCTTGCTACTTGAAAGACAGCAACAGCTTCCAGTCAAATTAATTTCAAAATATTCAGCCGCTTAACTGTATGGTTGTTTTCAAATTGAGACACTAGGATTTCATTGATAAAAGGGTTAATAAACTATTTTGTCTAAGCATGTTCTCACAATGTTATATATCTCACTTGTTGACCCATTCGTAAGTGCTGAACCAAGTTTATTCCAAATGGTTTAGCGGCTATCTTGGATGACCTAGTTTTCACGAAACGACTTCTCCAGAACCACTGAATGGATCGAGCGGAATTTGGGCAGATATGATAAGGACCGAAATGGCATTAAAATTTGTCCATGGTAAGTTGAAATGTAAAAAAAAAGCATGTCGGCCTTGAATCAATCAAAATATAGCGTTTTTAGCGGACATCTTGTATTTTCTGCAAATTTCTGAGAAAATCATAAGAGGACTTACTTATTAACCACTGGGCAAATTTTAACCCTTTAATGGTCACACAGGCCAGAACCGGCCTCTGTTATGGGCTTGTTGAATGTCCATTTACAGGCCAAGAGAATACAATTTCTTGAAAATTTACCCGTGGAATGACTGGATTGATAACCGAGCCAGTCATTCCAGTGGTAACCTTTCAAAAATTGTATTCTCTTGGCCTGTAAATGGGCATTCAATAGTCTGATATGTAAATTTTCTTGACCAAATTTGACCATTAAAGGGTTAATAAAGCTTGGCTAAACTTTCCTCACAGAAATTTGATTGGTAAATTTTTCCAGTGGTCATCTCATTTTGTTCATTTGTGCCAGTAGCCAATAATTCCAGGTGACCTATTTATTCAGGCTCTTTGGGCCGCTTGTCATTGCTTTAGTATTAATTGCTATACATTTTTGCGGGAAACTATACAATTTATAATTTGCATAGCAGTACAACATGCAAATGCTAAATTCTAAATTATGCCCTGATAGGTTTTTCGGTGTACTGATTTCCAATTTGCGACTTCTGTAGCTGTCGGATAAACAGTTTGGTGGCCATCTTGGGTTTTCCCCCGCCAAAACTCCCATACTAAAGCAATACGGAATTTGAAATATCTTCTCGAGAACCACTGGGTCGATCTCAATTATATTGGGCAAATAGCATCCTTAGGGCATACAGATCCAAGTTTGTTCATGCGAAGCCGATCGGCCAATTTGCCCGACGCCCATCCAGGATTTTAGTTGATTTTTAACTCACCTGGCTTGAAAGGCCAAGTGAGCTTATGCCATGGCGACCATTCGTCGTGTGTCCGTCCAACGTCCATCCACTTTTCCTTTAAACAACTTCTCAAGAACCACTGGGCTGATTTCAATTATATTTGGCAGGAAGCATCCTTAGGATATAGAGATTCAAGTTTGTTCAAACGAAGCCGATGGTCAATTTTGCCGGTGGCCATCTTGTATTTTGGCTGATTTTTTGTCTTTAAAAATCTCCGAAATTGCTTCGGGGATCAATTAAAAACTCATGAAATATCATCTAGGGTGATAGATGACTGAACACGTACATGGACCAAGTTTGTTCACGGGAACAAATAGTTTGGTGGCCATCCTGGATGACCTAGTTTTCGCAAAAACGACTCCAGAACCGCTGAACGGATCGGGTTGAAATTAGTGAGATATGATTAGGGACTAAGGGCCATTAAACTGTTCAAGGGAATGTGATACGCGAGCCATACTTGATTGGCCAAAATGTAGTGTTTTGCAGCCATTTTGGAATTTTTTATTTAATGGATTATGGAGCCAAAATTGGCTTGATATAGTTTTTTGGGTATTCTGATTTCAAATTTGCCATTTTCAAAACTGTAGGATAAATGGTTTGGCGACCATCTTGGATCATTTTCCCGCAAAAAGCTTCCATACTAAAGCAATGGGAAATTTAAAATGTCTTCTAGAGAACCACTAGGCTGATTTCAATTATATTTGGCAGGAACAATCTTTAGGGCATAGATATCCAAGTCTGTTCAAAGGAAGCCAATCGGGCAATTTTGGCCGGCGACCATCTTGGATTTTTCGAAATATCTTTGAAAATCCTCTCCGAAATCGCTTGGAGGATCAATTCAAAACTCATGAAATGTCATCTAGGCCAAGAGCTGATTCAAGTTTGTTCAAGGGAACATCATCTGGGCCAGCAGCTAAACCAAGTTTGTTCAAGGGAACTTGATTGGCCAAATGTATTAGCGGCCATCTTGGATGACCTAGTTTTCCTGAAGGCGTCTTATTCTACCATACCACTAGACCATTGAAAGTCGATATGTAAAAAAACCATGGCCATTGTGGATCAATCAATATTTAGCATGTTTGGTGGCCTATTTGGATTTTCTGAAAAAATCATATAAAAGACTACTTATTAACCACTGGGCCAATTTTAATAAAACTTGGCTAAACCTTCACAGAAATTAGATTGGTAAATTTTTCCAGTGGTCATCTCGTTCTGTTTGTGCCAGTAGCCAATAATTCCAGGTGAGTGATACAGACCCTTTAGGCTTCTTGTTAGAAATGTCTTAAAAAATCTCCGAAACCGCTTTGTGGGGGTGTGGCGTGGGGTAGGGCAGTGTTTGGGGGGGGGGTGGAGTTTGGGGGTTGGGTGGATGGGGTCGATTCATACCGCATGAAACATCATCTAGAGCAAGAGCTGAAAAAAATGTTGTTTGAGGAAGCTTTATTGGCCAAATGCTATCTTTGATGACTTAGTTATCGCGAAAACGACTTCTCCAGAACCGTTGAAAGGATCGGACTGAAATTTGGGAAATAAAAGCTTGTTCAAGGGAAGTTGATACATAAAAAACATGGATGCTGTGGACAAATCAAAATGTAGCGTGTTTGTTGGCCAAATTGGATTTTTTTATTTTCATGGATTTTGAAGCCGAAATTGGTTTTAGATAGGTTTTTTGTAAATGCTGATTTCCACTTTCGAAGCTGTCAGATAAATGAAATAAAAAACTCCCATACTTTTAGCAAACAGAAATTTAAAATGTCTTCTCGAGAACGAGGGGCCGATTTCAATTTTATTTTGCAGGAAGCATCCTTAGGTCATAAAGATCCGAGTTTGTTAAAAGGAAGCTGATCAATTGGCCAATATGGTCAGCGAACATCCTTGATTTTGGCTGATTTTTTTTAAACGTCTTTAAAAATCTTGGAGACCGCTTGCGGGATCGATTCAAAACTCATGAAACAGCTGAGCCAAGTTTTTTCAAGCGAACTTGATTGGCCAAATTCTTCAGCAGCCATCTTGGATGACCTAGTTTTCGTGAAAGCGACTTCTCCAGCACCACTGAATGGATGAGGCTGAAATTGGGAAATATGATTAGGCATTAAGGGCCATTAGGTTTTGTTCAAAGGAAGTTAATACATAATAAAACATGGCCAAAGTGGACCAATAAAAGGCTCTAAAAGGCATGGCGACTAACAGTTGTCTGACCAGGACCTGTGTAATACATCACACACTGAACACATACATGTATGAACTGATTTCCATAGTTCATAAACACTTACATTGCAAGTTTGCAACATGAAAAAACATGTATGTATGTGCTAAAATGTAGTGACAATAATTGTTTTATAATCGTAGATATACACATTTTGATTACGGTAACCTTTTAATATTCACATTTGGTCAAGAAAATCAAAAATATTCCCTTACGGAATGAATGTCCAAGGAATGCGATTTTTGAAAATGTATCACTGGAATAGCTGGTTCGATAAATGAGGCACTCATTCCAATGGAAAATTTTTAAAAAATGGTCTACTTAATCCGCAAATGGACAGTTCCCAAGAGTACTGGAGATGTTCATGGTCAGCTTGAGTGTTAAATTTGTTTTACAAAATTTCAATTTTTTTCTTAGAAAATGTCCATTTGAAAAGAGACGAGTATTTTTATCTCCCCCCCCCCCTCTGGTCTGGGGATATAGCGATCAGCATGTCCGTCCGTCCATCTGTCTATCCATCCATCCGTCTGTCCCCGTCTTGTCAACACAACTCATAGAGGTCTCAATGGATTAACTTAAAATTGTGTGTACATCATCAGTATCATAGTATCATGTGCAGATGTGCATGTGCTTTGTTCGCGACGGAAAAATTATTCATTTCAGAGTTATCCCCCCTTTAAATATCTTACAGCCAATACATAAACTGCATTGCCAATCATTTCTTGTCAACGCCACTCCTCCTACAGTTTAGCTCCGATTCTTTTGAAACTTAGTAAGTGTTATCATTACCACGTGGTGTGCATGTGCTATCCATATACCTGTACGTCCATCCATTTGTCCAAAATGTATGTATGGCGTCTGTCAGTCCATCCATCTCTGACAATTATTTCTTGTCAACGCAACTCCTAGAGATCTCAATGGATTAACAGTATCATATGCAGATGTGCATGTGCTTTTTTCACAGCCAAAAAATTATTCACTGCAGAGTTATCCCCCTTTAAATATCTTAAAGCTGATACATAAACTGCAATGCCAATCATTTCTTGTCAGCGCAACTCCTACAGTTTATCTCCGATTTTTTTAAAACTTGGTAAGTGTTATCATTACCATGTGAAGGTGTGCATGTGCTATCCGCATACCTGTACATCTGTCCATCTGGCCAAAATGTATGTATGTCCCTCTGTTGGTCCGTCCATCTCTGATAATCATTTCTTGTCAACGAACGCCTCATAGAGGTCTCAGTGGATTAACTTAAAAAATGTTCTCGACAATATCAGTATCATGTGCAGCTGTGCATGTGCTTTTTTCGTGGCCAAAAAATTTTTCATTACAGAGTTATCACCTTTTAAATATCTTAATGCCGATACATAAACTGCATTACACTTAGTGACAAAAGAACCGTTAAATATCTTAATGCCGATACATAAACTGCATTACACTTAGTGACAAAAGAACCGTTAAATATCTTAATGCCGATACATAAACTGCATTACACTTAGTGACAAAAGAACCGTTAAATATCTTAATGCCGATACATAAACTGCATTACACTTAGTGACAAAAGAACCGTTAAATATCTTAATGCCGATACATAAACTGCATTACACTTAGTGACAAAAGAACCGTTAAATATCTTAATGCCGATACATAAACTGCATTACACTTAGTGACAAAAGAACCGTTAAATATCTTAATGCCGATACATAAACTGCATTACACTTAGTGACAAAAGAACCGTTAAATATCTTAATGCCGATACATAAACTGCATTACACTTAGTGACAAAAGAATTTAGGTTTTAGGAGTTGCATTTTTCATTGATTAAATATTGTCCTTTACAATTAACGTTACATGTATGCCCACTCTTGATGTATGTTTATCTGAAATGTTTGGATCTGGGGGGGGGGGGGGGGGGTGTTGGGGGGGTGTTTGATATGCCTCTTCTGATGGCTCTTGTTTAGAATTTACCACTGGAATGACTGGCTCGGTCATCGAGCCAGTCATTCCAGTGGTAAATTTTCAAAAATAATCATTTGGTCTGCAAATACATATTTTCCAAGACAACTGCATTTTGGTGTTTTTGGCTGATATGAGGGTTAAAGAGTTAAAGCTAATAAATGACAAGTTGCTTCTTGTTACAGTTCTAAAGGTCTGAGGAGTACACTGTATTCTGCCTGTGTGTGGCGCCTACTGCTTACATAGTATGGCGATGCAGGCGGAGAGAACACATGCTGGTGTGGCAGAAGAAGAAGATGTATTTGGCCCACTTCCACTGTCACGGATTGAGGTATTAGATCTATCAATCAGCATTATAAATGAATTATAGATGTGTGTTCATAGTAATATGCAGTCACATACACGTATGCATGTATGCACACATGCACGCACGCACGCACGCACGCACACACACACACATGCACGCACGCACACGGACACACACACACACACACACATGGACACACGCACGCATGCACGCACACAGTAGGACTGTAACTTGTCGCTGTAACTGACTGTAACTTAGTTACATTTTTGATGCAAATGAAATAACTTGTAACAGAATTCTTTCAGTTACAGTAGCTGAAATGTAACCAGTTATATTACAAAAGTAACTGAAATTTCAGTTACTTTTCAGTGACATTTCGAAGTTTTCTACAATATTTATTATGATTTTCTTATTTGTAGCATAGCTACTCTTACACATGTGACACTCCAATATCCCAATTTCAATGTAATCATTCAGGTAAGCTGTTGAATATATTGAAGCTAATTTTACAGGAAGATGGTCATGCTATGTGAAGCAATTTCATTTCCGAGCATCAGTGATATTTATTTTCAAAATTTATCACCGGAATGACTGGCTTGATTATTAGGGCAGTCCATCCCAGTGGTTAATTTTGAGATGTTAATCTTGTAGCCTGCAAAATAGACATTCGCTTGGTCAAAAGTTTTCTTGACCCCTCTTGACCGTTAAAGGGTTAATCCATTCTATGTCTATATCAGGCCTGGGATATCATCAGAACTTTAGATTTAAATGTAACTAGTTACAGTTACAGCGGACTATGTCAGTTATATCACTGGTTGGTTTGTGGATCTGGGGGTCGGTCCACCCTCAAGCGGGTGGTATAGCTCTCAAAACACTGCGATGACCATTGAAGTTTCAACATTCAGTGGTTCTTACTCTCTGAGCGAATTAAGCTAAATCACAACCTTGAGACAATGTAGGATCATTTATCTAATTTTTATTAATCATTATGCGCAAGATCTTCGTTCCACAGTTTATAATTTAAGATGAATTATTCTCTTTAATCAAATATTTATTATCTAATATTTAAAGTTCCTTCTCAATTAATTAATTTCATGTGCAAATATCTTATATTACTTTTTCTTAATTCTTATCAATATTATCTTTAAATTTTAGCACAATTCATTATCCAGCACGAGACCTCATGAAAGACTTATATTTCTTTTAAACAAATAATTCTGAATCTTGTTATTTCTAAGTCCAAAACTTATAACGAGAATGACAAGTGATTCCAAGAATGATCAAAAACGGAATGCCCAAAGTGTGCGCTTTTCCCTTTATAAAGGTTTCTGGACCTTCACGTGACCATTAATGAATTCTGGACACGTGTTCAATGAATTCCACCTACGTCATAATCAGATCCAGCCTAGACCATAATTTAGTCCTGTTTATCATAGTGTCTCAGCCAGGATAACAAATTGGAACTGTCAAACTGAATAGTATGCATGGAGCCTTGTAATTATAAATCTGATAGAACCGAAGCCAGTAATGGACTTTTATACCATAAAGCATCCATGCATCAACCTTCAGTTCTATTCTAGTACCAAATCTGACAGTTTTCGCATTAGTTTGGACAACTTCTCCCATTACTGAGAGTGTAACGCGATCACTGTATGATTTAGTACACTTTTAGGACCCTGTCTTTTACTCAAACTGACTATTATGGAGAACAGTTAACACGCACTGGCACTATGTATAATTTGTCTGCTCTGTATAATCTCTACTTTCATTATTCCTTCAATCGGATTCTCAATTTCATTATTTATTAGAACAAAGCAATTAGCCTTGAATGAACTATTGAAGGCCCAGCATATGATAGTTACAGTTGCATTTGTTGAGCAATGTAATGCGTTAAGCAATGTAGCTAGTTACATTTCGTCTTCAGATACCATACTTTTCATAATGTAACTAAAATTACATTTCAGTTACATTAGTTATTTTGCCTGATAATTATAATGAAGAACTGTAAGAATATTAATGTCATCATAAGAAATGTATGTAGTCAGCCAATTTGAGACATTTAATCAAAACAACATAACTCTCTAACCTCTGATATAATATAGGTCTACTGACAAAACAGAATCCATTTCATCCTGATTTGATATTGAATATAAAACCTGCTGAAAAATTTGAAATCAATTTGACTGAATATTTTACTGCCATATGCAATTTACAAATTTCACTCATTTTGTTTTAAACAATCAGATGCTTTCATTATAAAAATATGCATAGATGTGCATACATATTTCTCCCTGTAACCCTTTCAACCATTCAGGCCAGATAAGACAGAAGAAATAATTGGTTGAATGTTTTGAAACTAATTTGACTGAAAGCCATTGCTGCTATAGGTATCAACAGTTTTCAGTGAAATGCAAAATGCTCAACAACTTTCCATAGTCTGTTGATCTTCTCTGATAAGAGAACCCATAGCTGCCATCTAGACCATTGGGCAATATAAGTTTCCAGTGAAATTAGCTTGAAAATGTTCATCAGCTTTGGTACTTTAGTTAATTTAAAATTAAGATTTTAAATATTTTGAGAATAATTTATTTACTTTCATATGTTGCAATGACAAATTCCTCCCGATCAGATAATCTGCTGAGTATTTTGGCTTAGTTTTAACTGCATGTGTCTCCAAGTTATGGCTGTTTGAAATGTCGACGTCGCACTAATTATTCAAAAGTTCATTAAGCCATATCTCAGACAGTAATTAGCTGAGACACCTGAAACTTCGGTTGTATGGTTCTTTCATGGTGTCTAATCATTGCACCAAATTTCAAGTAAATCGGTGTTGACAAGGTTTACCAACTGGTTGAGTTGACATGGAATGACCCAGCTTTCCAGTACAGTGCACTGGTTTCATTCCACAAGCCTTTATAACATATTTAAATCAGATTTGTCAGCTATACCAAAATGGTTAATGGCGTGACTTTTGTCAATAGCATTGTCCTTTGATCTTTAGCTCTCTAATATAATGTGCTATGCTGGCCTAATAAATAGCTTATGAAGAAAAGACCAGAACATGCTGTTCTCACACACTCCTGGGCGCATTAGAGTATCATGCCAGACGGCTGACATATCTTTTACACACTCACAGGTTCACTTTACTTAGCAGCCCAAATCTGGCCACATTCGCTACATTATAGTTATCTTCTAGAGTTACATTTTCCTACCCATACTTTGGATTCTTCTACTCATACACAATATATGGCTGTTGTATGCTTCAGTACTAATTAAAAGGTGGATGTTTTATAAAGACTACCGAGTCTTCTTTCCCGGTGACAGTCCTAATGATTAATGATAAGATCTGTACATAGTCAGCTTGTCATCGTACTAGTGGTCCTAAACCGGACAACCATTCTAAATCGGACAACCGTATTAAGTGTAAAGTGTTAAAAACTGTGATGACAGTGTTTAGGCATTAGTATTCTTACGCATGTGAGTGCGGTTCTCCTACGAAGGAGGTTATGATTTCTACAAGCTACAAGCAAACTATGGCAGATTTGGACTTTTTTTACAATTCAGCATTTGATGTTTGTAATCCTTTTAACCCTTTAATGGTCAAATTTGGTCTGTTATGGTCTTTTTAAATGTCTATTTACAGGCCAAGGGAATCAAATTTTTGAAAATTTATCACTGGAATGACTGGCTCGGTCATCGAGCCAGAGATTCCAGTGGTAATTTTTCAAAAATTTGATTCCCTTGGCCTGTAAATAGACATTTAAAAAGACCATAACAGAGGCCGGTTTTGGCCGGTATGACCATTAAAAGGTTACGGCATTTTCTATGAGAAAACTTACATTTTTAAAACTAATTTAAAAAGTAGCTGTTAATTCCATAGTCGCTTAGAACAACTTGTTCCTAAGCTTAATGTAAAAGCTGTATAAGATTCTAACTAAAGGTTGTTGCTGCCTGATGTACCAACAATGTTCAGTCAGATTATCATTGCTACCCCAACTGTAATTTATTTATATGAAGAACTGGTATGAAATAAATTACTCTGAATCTTGAATCTGATTCTCTGCATTTCATGAGAAGAATTGAAATGAAATTCAGCAATGCCACAGTGTCAATGGAGGCATTCAGTTTTAACTATGCCCCGCCCACCTTTAGATAAGCTCTACCCACACTTCACCCATGTTGGGATCGATCGATTCCTGAACTCACTGACTCAATTTCCAGAAAACTATACAGAACTGTAAGCTGTTGAATTTTTTAAAACTAATTTTACTTGTTGCTGCCTATGGCAACATCTACGCCCAGTGAAATTAGTTAAAAAAAATTCAACCACATTTATTAAATAGTGAAGACATACAATTCGTTTAGTCCATCATCAATTGTCATTCATGACATAATTTATTATGACGTCAACCTACACGTCACATAGTTGATTATGACGCCATATGAGTGATTGAGAAACTGGAATCCTCCATTATTATATAATGTTTGCTGTTTAACAGTAAAGCTAATTGATCTTGAAGTAACCCTTTAAAATGTATTTTTCTCTAACAATGTCCATTTGTAGATCCAGAGAATACTATTTTTTTTAATTTAATATTTAACAAATGGCCCTCTTTTTGGTGTGCAAATGGGTATTTCTCAAGACCACTACAGAGGCCTGTATTGGATGTGTATTTCTCAAGACCACTACAGAGGCCTGTACTGGATGTGTATTTCTCCAGACCACTACAGAGGCCTGTACTGGATGTGTATTTCTCAAGACCACTACAGAGGCCTGTATTGGATGTGTATTTCTCAAGACCACTACAGAGGCCTGTACTGGATGTGTATTTCTCCAGACCACTACAGAGGCCTGTACTGGATGTGTATTTCTCAAGACCACTACAGAGGCCTGTACTGGATGGTTGGACCATTAAAGGCTTAATTATTCATTGTTTCAGGTGAGTGGTGTCGGTGCGGCTGATATTAAGAAACTAGAGGAAGCTGGTTACTACACAGTCGAGTCAGTGGCTTTTGCACCAAAGAAGGCGCTGGTGGAGATTAAAGGCATCAGTGAAGCTAAAGCGGATAAGATGTTGGTAAATATCTAACCCTTGCATTGTCAAGTCATCCAATACAGTCATCTTGAGGAATGACAATTTGCAAGCCGAAAGTGGTTGATTTTCGAAAATTTACGACTGGTATGTCTAACCGAACAGTCATTCCAGTGTTAAAATTTCAAATTTACTTCTCTTGGCCTGTAAATGGATATTCAATAAGCAAATATTCTGATTTTCTTGACAAAATGTAAATGATTAACTGACATCGCATGTAGCTACAGCAAACCCGTCTATAACGGACATTTTATGGACCATCAGGAGGTGGTCAGTAAAGACAGGTGATCGCGTGATTGTTTAATTCATCACATTTCCTACATGCTAAGTCTTTGCGACCATATTATGAGTCCATAATCATCCATCTTAAAGAACCGTCATCTTTTTGGTGCCAAGAGCAAGTATCTATTATAGACAGGTATGACTGTAGACAACAAAAACTTCAAAACTTGAATCCATTTCATTACCATCGCTCTGTAAACGGAAGAGGGTATTGCGATCCGGTCTGTCTGACTGTGTGTTTAGAGCTGCATCTCAAAAACTACTGATCTGATTTGGCTCAAAGTTTAACAAGGAATTGTGATCATGATAAGAGAATCTGGATCTGATCAAATTCTGGACAACAGTACATACAAGATTACCTCCCGACAAACTAGTGTCATGCTTGAATAATTATATCACTGCATTACAGGCCGAAGCAGCCAAGTTGGTACCAATGGGTTTCACAACAGCCACCGAATTTCATCAGAAACGTTCAGAAATCATTCAGGTTACGACTGGCTCAAAAGAACTGGATAAATTGTTACAAGGTAACTATAGTGATATCATCTGCTCTAGTGGCTAGAGCTCTGCATTCAGAATGCACGAGAATAGAATGGAAGTCATAACTTATGTTTAACCATTTGCACTCAAGGGTCAAATGGCCTATTGTGTGAATAAATCTATCTATCTATCATAACAATGAAAAGATAGCTCATTTTATGATTTCTGTGATACATACCATTTGGGCCAAACAAAATAATATATATGTTTCCAATGACATGCCTCCAAAATTTCAGGTAGGTCGGTAGGGAATTTTTTTTGCTTGGGGTTTCTTTTACCATGTTTTTGCTAAATATTTTATCAAATTTAGGTGAAAAATATGATAAAAATACTGAAAATTTAATAAATCCAGCAGTTCAAATTTTCTGGTTGAAAATATTGAGGTAGCAACATTTTTGGGGCAGGTAGGTCGCAGCTATTTTTGCAGGTATGTAGGTAAGGAATAGGAAACATACATAAAATTATTTTAAGCCTTACATTACGAAGATCCCACCATTAACCCTGTGATCATTTGACTTGCGTTGCATGAAAATGTTTCTTGTGTAAAGTCAAGTATGAAAATAAATGAGGATGAAAGCCAATCAGAATCCACCTTGCTGTAAGCATGTAAGATGTGAGGATGAGCTACATTCCCAGAGGAACGAGTTCAATGGCGGTAATCCAATATCGGATTGAATGCATAAAGCATAGATTAAGGCAGATCATTGCTGATACATCGGGATGGGTTTTAAAGTTTTTGCTACATCATTGGAAGTTAGTTCAATAGAACAATTGAGTGATTTAAATGCTAATTAACACAGAAATGATGAAACAAGAGATCAGCCCTCAAACAGGTGTCTTCATTATGTCCCGTATGAGACCAAAAACATTAGATATTGATTTTAGGGTCAAATGTTATGGTGATCCAGCGAGCGAAATTGCATTTCCATATGATATGTCAAGTTTTACTGAAGCTACCGTATCTTCCCCATTGCTGGCTTGCTACTTAGGGATGTGTGCCCGAAAAGCTCTAAAGATTTTTTGTTCTATAGATTAATGATGACGGTCGGAGTGAGCCAATTATAGAAATTTGGGTATGGGATTGGCGTTTGGTGGTAAAGCTGATACGGGAAATGTGGTGAAGGTGGGCGGCGGCGCGTAGTTAAACTATCTTTCCTGTTTTTGGAGAATTTGTACATTAACAATGGTAGTTGTAGTATCATATATACATGTACATGTAGAGATATTGAAATTTAAATATTCTCATAGAAGATATGTCAGCTTTCAGACCACGTCATTACTTTTGAAAAGTTGCTGCTGGAATGACTGGCTCAGCTATTGAACCAGTAATTCAATTGGTAAATTTTCAAAAATACTCTTCTTGGTCTGAAAATTGACATTTTTCTAGCCCATTACAAAAACCATTGACTGGATGGACCATTCAATGTAAATGGTTATAACAAGTGAATTTATTTCACCATAAATTATGTACACATATATAAAGTCAAAGTCAATATTAGCTTACTTCTGGATGATACAGGTGATATAGGGCATGTGCCACTATTCCAACGGACATGCCAGACTGAATCAATCATAAACTATAGCCAGCAAGTTTCAATATTTCCTAGCAATCATCTTGTACCTATCTTCTTACATATATATATATACACACATTTTACCAATACATGTATATTATCAGTCATTGCAAACTACATGTCAGTCGGCGTATATCCTTGTTCTTTGAGAAATACATCTTTAACGTTGTTACCTTGCCTGCAAACATGGCAAAGCAAAATGTGAGACAGTTATCAATGGTCAACTTTTGTGTTTAGCAAATAGTAACAGCTTATGTTTCAGGATTTGTTAGCCCTAATGGAATAAAACTTTGGTACATGATCGCTTATTAGCAGGAGGGTGCAGAATGATGATTGCAAGGTCACCAGGTCACTAGTAAAGTTCATTGTGACCTGTTTACAAAACTTTGTTTTTTTCAACATTTAAATTTTAGCGTAAACAAAGGTTTTCAGCTTATATGTCATGAATGGTTGACCCTATTTTGTGCTGAACTTGGATGCAATGTTTCCTATGCTGTTAGGAATCCTTCTGATGACATTAATGGGTGGTTGCGCACGTCTAGCTCAAACTAGACTCAGGTTTGAACTCGGCTTGATATTCATGTCTGCTTGTAAACTCGGCTCAGATGGGTTGCAAAATCTGAACCTGCCCAATCTGAACCTTCTATCAGGGTTGGGGCCAATGTACTCATGTACTCAGTACTCGTGTACGCAAGTACAGATTTTCAAGTACTTGCATGTACTCGATACTCGTGCCTTTTTTATGAACCTCAGTACATTTTCAAAGTACTTATACTTGTACTCGAGTACATATTCTGTACTTGTACTTTTGAGTACTTAAGAGTACATGCCGAGTACTTATCCATTTTTTACATAAAAATTATATACATACTTTATTCTTTTCATTCAAAATTCCAAGAACTGGTTCTCAAAGAGGTGATATGAAATCTAGTAAATATTTGAAAACATTTTGACTGACTTGGTGCTCTCTGCTCAAAATTTTGAAATTAATCTGCCTTGTAATATGTTTACATACATGTGATTTGTTTTAAAAAGTTGTTTTAAAATTGAAATTCTTGATGTTTGCCTGGAAAAGGGCAATTGCTGTGCTTATAGGGAATAAGATAACAAGCATTTGACTAATGACACTAATAAAACCTTTTTATCTAAATTTCAAGGCTATCATACACGAAACTGTTGCATATTTTAAACACAAATTGACTGGAATCCATTGCTGCACTGCTTCTAGCCAAATTAATTTCAAAATCTTTAAAAACGTAGCTGTTAATTGGGTTTGAAATTGAAATTCTGGATGTTTGTGTCGAAATGGACAATTGCTGTAGGTAATCTAATAGGAAATAAGATTAAACAAATAAAGCATTTTAACCCTTGGACTATTAAAACCCTCTATCTACCTAAGGCAGTCATACAGGTAAACTTAGTAATTTGTCTGGAAACCATAATTGCTGCTAGCTGCAAGGCCTAACAATAAATAACTTTCCAAATGTTCAATAGAATCGGTTCCTATACATTTACATTGTGATTATTGCATATAACATAAACGAGGCCTAGTTCATGTGGTACGCTAGTATGAACGCAAACGAGTCTAGCCATCATTAATCGTTTTTCTGCCGTTCAGGAAACATCTGTTTAATCCCAAGTTTAAACTTCTCAGTTCTAGCCATCTGTATCTCAAAGTCATTAATATGTCACAGAATAGCAAGGCTGTACCGTCTAAGTTACGTATTTTACATACAGGTTATCTAATTTACCGATTTTTTATATATCTTGTGGTTATATTTTTGTGGATATAATAATATGAAAAATGGACACATTCTTTGGTGTCGCGGTATAACAAGCCGGGTAAAACCAATAACTCTGATGCTATTTTAGCCACAGAAGCTAGTTCCTACGTAATGTATACTGTATACCGGTTTGGAACATCTATGCAAGTTATCCTACATTCGCTTGTAACATCCTGGTTGGGAAGTACTTGGATCACTAGAGTTGTTTGTTTATTTTTTCTACTTCCGGGTTCATGTTCCGGTCGGTAATATGAATGTATCAGTTTTGCGTTCGATATGGAGACGTTTCAGAGTGCTCTGCGCGTACAAAACCCAGATTTCGCGAGTTTCTATCTTGTATTTAATACAAGAAACAACAGTTTTATCAATATTTTGCTGTTTTGTCAAAATGTTTGAAAAATCTTTCCTTGTTCACTAGGCAGATCCATGTTTTTAATAACAATGATGCTCTTTCCTACGCAAGGTATACTGCATACCGGTTTGGAAATCCTTCCTACAAAGGTATACTACATACCGGTTGGGAAGTTTATATGGATATTTTAAAAATTTGTGAATAATTTTTTCTTTTTTCATTTGTTACCATCTTCATTTGATTTGATATTCTTTTTTATAGGCGGTTGCAAATGTTAAGGGCACGGTTAAGGCGTGTGTACAGGGGCATGATCCTATGTTCAAGGGCCATCCTTGTATTTGCTGTGCTTCATGTTCGCTTGGCAAGAGGTGTAAAGTTTTCGAGAACTGGCCAGAAAGAGTGGCAAATGATTTTTTTAGTAGGATTTTTCCTTCCGCGTTGGCCTCTGATCCCCTCTCCTCTGTTTCTTCTGTTAAAGGAAATGTTTCAATTGTATCTAATATTAATCCATCCGGATCTGCAGAGGAGGCGATTTCCTCACATACCAATGGGATGTTTCTGAAATTTGAGAGTTTTGCGTCGGCACTGACTTCTAGTCTGGACTCAAAAATTAAAACCATTGTAAATGAATCTGTGATCCAGGTTAAGAGGCGAGAGGGTTCACACTCTCATGAGACTGAGTCGAATGTGAATGTTTCGCCTCTTAGCCCGAAGAAAAGAAGATGGGGCAAACCAATTTCGTTGACAACAATGCAGACTAGCTTGAAACCCTAGAAACAGCATTTAAAGAATTCCCTTTCTTCAATTTTGCCTTTGAAATCTGCTTCAGCTACACATGATCCTAATTTTGGCGCTGAGATGAGCTCTAATCCCATGCAAAGTATGTTTTCTAGTACCGTTTGGGAATCTGGGACTGGATTAACTAGAAATGTGATAACAGAGTTAGGCGGAAATGTTACTAACGATTTGTATGATATTTCTTCGGGTTCTAAGTTTCTGATGGCCGACAAATTTAATACTTACTCAGTTATTCCTGTAGCTATAGATTTTAGTAGGTCTTCCAATCATGAATCGTCTGGTCAAGCTATTCCTTCCTTTACTAACAACAATCTTAATTTTGCTCCGAGTTTTGAGAACTCAATTCCTATTTCTTCCTCCAATAGTCGTTCTTTGTATGTAAATGTTCCCACTTATCGTCCTTAAGTTCAAAGCCCTTGTCCTCAAGGTTATCTTTCAACTGCTTCGTCCAGCATTTACCATCCTCCTTCCTCATCTTCTCATGCCCATAGTCGACCTTCCTCCTATGTCAGTTCCGGTTCTCAACTTTCGTCTAAGGGTTTTTCTTCTGAGAATAATAATTCCTATCTGAGAGATTTTGTTGCTCAGTTAGCTAGAGGTGGTCATATTTCCTCAGACGAGTTAAACTCCTTGTCAATCAATTCTAGCGGTATGTCTGCGTCGGTCTATCCTCTGCCTAAGGAACCTTTTGTCCTGCCTCCTCTTCCTCAGACTGATCGCTCGGTATCTCCTCCAAGATTTCTTCCTATGCCTTCTACTAATCACCTCTCTACCTCTAATGATCTCCGAGTTCGCTTTGCAGCTTCTAATTCTCCAGAGTTAGCTCTTAATTCTGATTCTTCTCATTTACTGAACTCTTCGGATCAGTCACTTCTGTTACAGAACGCTATTATTTGAGTTATCTTGTCTAAGCAGTTGGAAGCAGCTATTTTATGTTCTGGTTTAGCTCACGATTTATTTCATATTTCCTTTGATGGTTCCTTTAATGGAAGATTGGCCTCTGCTCATCAATCCCTACAGTTTCATTTTGTGGATAGTGGTCTAGTATCTTCCATTAGTCCTTTAATGGAAGATTGGCCTCTGCTCATCAATCCCTAGTTTCATTTTGTGGATAGTGGTCTAGTATCTTCCATTAGCATTATTCCTTCCGATTCAGTCTCATCTAATTGTAGGACAGTTGGCAGTCCATCTAGTTCTGCTTTTGATTTTTACAAGTCTCTTCCTCCGGAGGAAGTTCGATCTTCCCTTTTCTCTGGCCATCCCTCTTGCTCTTCTAATTCTGGACTTTCTAATGACAATATCTCTGTTCTCCCTCAATCGGATAATCCTTCTGTGTCTGTTGCTTCAAGTCGTTCTGCTAAGGATATTGGTAAGTTTCTTCAACTTCGAGCTGATCAGGATGATTAGAATTTGGCTCATTCATGGATTTAGATCTTGATATCGACTGTCCAGAGGATGATGATTCTTACACTTCTCTTGTCCAATCTTCTAGTTTTCAGCCTTCTCATGGTCTTCCTATCTCTTAATGTCCCCTTGCGACTTATGAAATACAAACATATCAGCTTTCAAGACTCCTTCTCCTTCACCATGTATAACTGAAACTTGCTTTATTGCTAGATGTTATGAAAAGTTACAGATCAAGTTCGAATTTCAGCTGCTTCTGTCAATTTTTAATGGAATTTAAATCTCAACCTCTTAAGATTTATATCACACGGTAGGGGACATGTATTGCAAAGCAATACTTACAGAATGCTTGTTCTTCATGAATCCAATCGTTTAAAGGTGGCTAAGGAGATCAAGGTGCAGAGCTCCAATATTAAGACTCATAATCCTAAGCATCCTGTCCAATCTGTAAGTAATCCAGCTTCTTCCCCTCCTAGGAAATCATCACGGCCAGATGAATCTTTCTTTCCATCTAGAGTTTTTGGTAATTCAAACCGAGGTCGCAAACACTAGGTCTAAGGATAGAACTCCCAATCCGGCTTCACCTCGTTCATCTACGAACAGATATGATTCGATTCCAGCAAATCGTCAAAGGGTTTCTTCAGTCCATTCTTTAAATCATTCTTCTAGAGGTGCTTCTAGTGGTGGTCGTTCAAGGGGTTGAGGTTCATCTTTCAGAGGGTGGAAAGCTTCAAAATTTTGACAGTTCAAGTCATCCACGAGCAGGCCCAGTAATTTCGTCTCAAGTATTAGATGCAGCGGTTCCAGTTCCTTTTCCGCAGAACCCATCATCTACTCTATGCCTTCCTCATATCCCAGTAGGTGGCCGTCTCTCTCTCTTTTGGAAGGTTTGGCAGTCGTGATCAAGGACTCCTGGGTAGTGGATTTAATACAATGGGGTTACAGCTCGACTTGGTCTCCAATTCCTCCTCTTCTCGCGTGCACCACTCGTTGGACTTCTGTGCCTTTTGACCGATCTCAACTCTTAGCCTTAGAAGAAGAGATTTCAGCTCTTATCATGAAAGACGCAGTAGAAGAAGTTTTAGAGTGGCAAGGAAAGTCCAGGTTTTTACTCGCCAGTTTTTCTAGTTACAAAAAAGACAGGGGTTTGGCGTCCAATCATCAATCTAAAGGGCCTGAATTCTTTCATCATGACTCCACAGTTCAAGATAGAGACGATGGCATCAGTCATTGCTAGTCTTGACCCGGGTATGTGGACGGCATCTATAGATTTAAAGGACGTCTACTTTCACGTGCCGATGCATCAGTCCTTCAAGAAGTTCCACAGATTCGCTTACCAGGGCCGAGTGTGGCAATTCAGAGTGTCAGCCGTAGCATCGATTCTCCATCATCAGTCGATCAACCTTCATGTCTACATAGATGACTCGCTTCTAAAAGCAACTTCTCAGATGCTTCAGGACAACCTTGTCCACGTCATCCAGGTCACCAAGGATCTGGGGTGGATCATCAACGTAGAGAAATCGAGTCTAGTCCCATCCCAGTCCTTCACCCATCTGGGTGTCAAGTTCGATCTTTTCCAGGGTCTAATCTTTCCATCAGAACAAATGATGGTTTCTATAACATGCGCGATGTCCATTCTTCTAGAGAATACCTCGGTTTCCGCAAGGTTCTTCCTCCGAGTTCTCTGTCTAATGGTAAGTGTAGAGAAGGTGATCCCCTGGGCCCCTCTTATGAGGAGGCCTATATCTTATGTCTCTATGGAAACAATGCAGGGATTCCCTTTCATCCAGAATCCCGATTCGTCATCATCTGGAGCATGTAGCATTCTGGACAAATCGTTCTCTTCTAAAAGGAGCTCTTCTAAAGAAGCCTCCCAAGTGCGACACTATTCACCGATGCATCTCAGGAAGGAGGGGGGGGGGGGGGGGGGGGGGGGCGACCTGGGATTCCCTTTCCGTATCAGGTCTATGGACTCAAGAAGAGAAGACCTCTCACATCAACATTCTAGAACTATGGGCAGTGAAGAGAGCTCTACTTCACTGGCATCCTCAACTATCTTCCCAGTCAGTTTGCATCAGAATGGACAACTCCACAGTGGTAGCTTATATCAACACGCAGGGAGGAAAAAGGTCATCTTACCTTTGCCTGGAGACACGGTCCCTTCGCCAATGGTGTCATCATCAGGAAATTCTTCTATCAGCCTCTCACATTCCGGGCAGAATGAATTTTCTCGCAGATCAACTCTCCCGTCCAAGCAAATTTGCACACACGGAATGGCAACTCATGAGATCAGTAGTGAAGTCAATATTTCATCTCTTCGTCAATCCCCATGTAGATCTCTTTGCGACAGCAATAAATGCCCAGATCTGTACCTACATGTCTCCCTATCCAGAGGAAAGGCTCTAGCCGTGTATGCTCTATCCCAGTCATGGACAGGTCTTTTTGCGTACGCCTTAGTAAATATTCTGTGAAATGTTTTGACACTAATTTGGCTGGGAGATAATGCCGCTCATGGTAGCAGCACCATTCAGTCCGATTATATCCAAAGTATTCAACTAGGTACCTTTGTTTAGTAAATAAATACTATTACAGAAGCCGTATTTTATATTTATATGTATATTTACAGAATTCACAACAACTCCACCCCATACATGCCATATAGCAAGCACATCGTAATATTATAGTATGGCTGTTCTCCACCCACCCCCTCCATAGCCACCTTGGATGACAGTTTGGTATTAATATGTACTTGTACTTGCACTCAAGTACATTTACAATGTACTCATACTCAACCTCAGTACAATTGCAAAAAAGTACATGTACTTGTACTTAGCCTCAAGTACTTTGCCAAAGTACTCGTACTCAGCCTCAGTACAGCTGCCTGTACTCGACCCCCAACCCTGATCATAGTACACCAGGGTTTTACAACCATTGGTCACAAACTATCAGGCCATTTAAGGAACCAATATTTTTCACGGTTAACAATGGTTATCCAGTGCCACACACCCATGAACTACTATGGAAACAATGATAGTTTATGGCACCCCACCTTCCATTTCATCTGATTAACCATCTGACTGCTGAATTTTTGCACATGACATATTCCAAGGGATATATCTCGACCTGCTAAATCTTTTGAAAACAGTTTGACTTGCTAACACATACTAGAGTTGCACGATTATTCACTTTTCATAATCGCGATCATTAAAAAAAAATAATCACGATCATACGATTAATCATGAACTATATTAACTACGTCAATGCTGCTTAGAGGACGTTATTATGATACTGCAGATTGTAAGATTATGGGTTAGGCACATGGGTATACATACATGGACAGAATACGCCAGTTGCTGATTGCAAACAAAGGAATGTATCAAGATTTTTCTAGACGGAAAACGGAAGGTATCGTATTTCGCGTAAGCGTAGCCTATGCTCTAATAGAAGCCCACCCCCAACTTTGACATATGAGCTCCAATGATTTCTTAGCAGTTTCAAAACAGCAAAACTCTGTATTAGAAGCACACCCCCTAACTCAACAGATTGTATAGGAAAATTTGTAAGACTAGCGTGTATAATAATAACAATCATGTCACAGGGTGTGTCTACTTCAGACCGATCTCTGCCCCGATACATTTCCGGCCCCTTCTAGAAGTCAATACAGGCCTCGGATTTGTAAATCTCGACCACCTATTTGATTAATACTAATAGTAGGCCATGTATGTTCAAGTTTATTCCACACTTTTGTAGTCAAAATGTGCTTAAAACAGTCTTGGCGTGATTAAATAGCTTCCTTATAAATATATTTTAAGACCAAATATATGTACCAAACAAGTACGGGAGAAAATGCGCATCAATTTTGTAAAGCCGATCAACATTAAATGATCCAAATTGAATTCTTACAAACGACAATATAGCCGGCTTCTTAAGTTGGTGAGCCAGCGGCTCTAAATGACCTTTATTAAAGGATACACAATATTTAGACGCTTAAATCAAATAATTTCACTTCCCCAGTGATGTTTTGAGGTATACATTAAACATAGGCGTAGGCGGTGAGAATTTTTACTGGAGAAAATGCGTTGAATTTCCGTGGTATGAGTTTTAGAACTTTTTTGGGAAAACCGTTAGTGCATAGCTATTCAGAGAATGGGGAACGCGGGATAAGCGTGTGTGATTACAACAACAATGACAAATAGCGACCAAGTGAACAATCATTATTCATCTAAAACTAATCATGAGTCAATACAAACAAATCAGTTATTTATTTAGTTTATTTAATCATTCACACATTCGGCTGATAGCCGGATATTTGTTTCCATGCTTGGTAACGCGAGCAGAGTTTCACAAGCGTAAAAGTGTCTTGACAAAAATTTCAACATGGCGATTATATGATTATTTCATTTTATAATCATCCACGATCTTTTTGAATTATATAATCGCGATTAATCGAAAAATCATGCAACCCTACCCCATACATGCCATATAGCAAGCACAGGGTAATATTATAGTATGGCTGTTCTCCACCCACCCCCTCCATAGCCACTTTGGATGACGTTTTGGTATTAACATGTACTTGTACTCGTACTCAAGTACATTTACAATGTACTCGTACTCAGCCTCAGTACAATTGCTAAAAAATACATGTACAGCTGCCTGTACTCGACCCCCAACCCTGCCTGCTATAGGGCAGGTTCAGAGCCGAGATCAGTATTAAATATACATGTAGCAGATTATTTAAACGAAAACAATCAAAATGTTGTGAGTTTTGTTTTTGCCACACTGATAAAAATGGAGTAAAATTTGAAAACAATGTTGCCTAAAGCTGTTGCTGTCATAGGCAACAACAGCTTATACATGTAGCAACATTGCTTCTTAAGCAAATGCACGTTGTTATTATGACTACTCACGCCGCCAGAGGCTGGCGTGACAATTTCTGTATGTCTGCCTGTCTGTCTGTCGCGGTAGTAGGGGTGTTGGTCGTGTTGGTGGTGGTAGCAGTTGCAGTGGTAGCAGACCACTCTCCCATTCCCGTTTCCACCCCTATCTCTATCCCCCCATCACTCCCCTTCCGCCCTCCCTCCCTCTCTCTCTCTCTCTCTCTCTCCCTCTCTCTCTCTCTCTCTCTCTCTTTGCTTGTGTGGTTGCCTTAAAATTGAATAAGAGGAATTTTACGTTAAAAAGCCTTAAATTTCATCATCTACTTCCCTCGTTTACCTCATCAGTAAGATTTTCTTCATCTCTGCAAACTGGCAGCATCATCATATGGTTTATACAAACTGTGTATCTGTTGTGGGAGCATTTGATATTTTCATTTTTTAATACATTGCGAAAATGATTGAGTCAGATCCCATGTCCGAGTGGAGCTGAACTCAGTTTGCCGGTCAGCAAGCGAAATCCTTCTGAGTTGATTTCAGCTCAAGCCTGGGTTAAGGCACGCGTACGTGAGCCGCCACTCAACAGGTGACTCCGGCTTACCTGAGCCCGAGGTGTGCAACCGGCCATAACATCACAAGGTCAAAGGGTGCTGTGATCTTGGTACAAAACTGCTTTTTTAGTGTTTAGGAAAACTTCTCAATTTATTTTTCATTGATCATTAACCGTTGGAATTAAATACTAGATTGCTCGGTCGATGGCACGTCATCCCGAATCCACACGTTCATCGCTTTGACCTTTTAAACCACCTGGAAGAGGGTGCAGGAGGGCGGTGCCAAATATAAATGTGCTTGCACGCAGCAATCATAAATGTGTAACTCACAAACCATATTTTGTGGAATTCCATCCAACAGTTTCAGAGGAGTTGAGTTACAATCAATTTCTAGCTGTTAAAATTTGATGTTTTGACCCTTCCCTACCCCCGGGAGCAGATCCAAATGTAAATTTCCTCTTGCACTCCGCAATTATGAGTAAATCACATACCAAATTTTGATCGAAATATGTCCAATTTTTTCGGAGGAGTTGTTGAAATATGTCCAATTTTTTCGGAGGAGTTGCGTTACATGTCAATTTCACCTTTGACCCTCCCCTGCCCCCAGAGGCAGAGGCAAATGTAAGTGGCTTCTTGCACTCTGCCATCATATGGGCAACTTACAGAATAAATTTGGTTGAATTCCATCTAATGGTTTTGGAGGAGTTGCGTTACAATCACACACATACACACAGACAGACATACAGGCGATAAATACATGGTTGGCTATGAAGTTGGGAATCAGCATGATGGTTTTGCAGTCGCAATGTTGAAAGTCAAGGTCACTGAAGTCTGATTGTTATTGACAATGAGGCCGACAGCCAAAACATTTTATACTGCAGGATTGTTGGTCTTCTTTTTCAATAAGGTTGCTATCCTATAGAACACACACTTTAGGCAGCTGATCTTCAGAGCCTCTTGAAATAGACCTTTACCTCAGTACTCTAGACATCCAGAGCATAGTGGTTAACTCTACATGTATTTATGTGTGGCCATTTTGCAGGTGGAATAGAGACCGGCTCAATAACGGAGGTATTTGGTGAGTTTCGCACAGGCAAGACACAACTTTGCCACACACTGGCCGTCACATGTCAGGTAACTTTGATTCAAAGGTAATCAGCTCATTCACATTTTCAACTTATTTGTGTTATAACATCTTGTCGCGTAACAGTCTTAGACTGCCTTCTGCACATGACAGTCCTGCAAAGCAATGATTGTGTCTGTTTGAGGGTCTTGTAGGATGTGGTTGGAGAGATTCCTGCCTTTTAAAGGTCTTGTGAGGACTTATGGTCGAAAACGAGTTTCAATTAATTTTATGGTCTACTACACTATATAAACACAATAGCGTCACTTGGAGTGAAAACAAATATGTTAGGCAGCCCGAATAACGAGATTAAATGACGCCTCGATCTAAATCACACGGGAACGGCGCTGTGAGCTGTGTCAATATTTCACTGTCTGTAGTACAAAGGTGATCTATTTTAAAACATTCGTTTAACAGAAGCTCCACGACCATAACATAAATTATGTCAGGTTGAAGCTAATAAGTCTTCAAGAAATAAGAAATCATAATTTTTACTAGCATGATATTTACTCATTTTTAATGGTTTCATGGATAGCCATATTCGCATAATAATAGGCCTATAACAACAGTAAAGCATGGCATATAAAAAGATATGTATAAGCTCCAGAATGCAGCTACAACTTTTTCTGAAGATTACAAATGTACAATAAGTGTGTGTCTTATGTGAAATTTCTCATGATTAGAATCGATGTGATTGTTTATCTATAAGCTTTTGGCGATTTATTTGAACTGACAGAATGTTGAGAGATCGCTGGCGTATCGTCTTTACTTACAGTGCAGCTCATAAATAACTTTACATGTTTCCAACGCAAAAACACAAGCATGTTAGTTAGAACCCTATGAACACGATACAAGAAACTTTCTGTTGAATATTTTTTAACATAATTTGGGTTGAAATCCAGCCCAATTATGTTCAAAATATTCAACAGTATGTGTTATTTAAGTTGTACTATATGCATGCGGACGGCAGTGAAAGCCTCACTAGGCAACTTGATTGATGCCTAAATTGTAAATAAACTGTGTAGGCCTACTCTGGATGACTATGCGCAAATAGATTAGTTTAGATTTGATTTATATTTTCCCAACATTTTAGTTAATTTATTAGTTAACACATAACTACATGTATAGTAACTGCTATTTTGCAATCGTTAATTTATTGATAAACCTGCACAATGGTAAATTGCGATCGTAAGTGCACTGAGCTGTGTAGGCCTACTGTCATTTTAAAAAAGTTGTACATTTGTGTACATACATGTGCCCACAGGGTTCCATAAAGTGGACCAGATTGGCGTGCCGGCCAAGTACGGGCGCACCGCGCTACACTATGTGCATACTACTAGTATAAATATATTATATATACTAGTAGTATGCATATAGTGTAGCGCGGTGTGCCCGTACTTGGCCGGCATGCCAATCTGGTCCACTTTATGGAACCCTGTGCATGTGCCTATCATCTATAATGCAAAATCTCTGCAGTCAATCCAGAAAGATAAGAGTAAGATATATATATATATATATGCATTTGTAGAATTGTATTCCAAGAAGTGTGTGTGTGTGTGGGTTTGATTAAATATAGCCTAATTCACGTACACGAAATATGATGTTACTGTCACCTTTAACCGTGACCATGAGAACTATCCTTTAAGTTTAATCAACAAATATATCATCAACTTCGCTATTACTGAATCTTTGTACACCTTTAACAATGTAGTGTTCCTGTGTGAACAATGAATTGTCAAAGAATAGGTGCTTAGGTTCCTAATATGTGCAGCAGTAGAGCGCCTAGCTATGCTCTCTAGACTAATAGGAATTGGTGTCTTCCCGGTGTGACGTCACAATCTTGGCGCGATAGCTAAAAACGTTTGGTTGTGAAGGCGGTTGCTATGTGCTTATCTCAGCTTTGGCTGGAGCGATTACAAAAATTTAAAAAGCATTTTGTTCTTCTAGTTAAGAAGAATCTATATTATGATTATCAAGTTAATCAGAGCGATCGGGTATCTAGTCCTCACAACATCTTTAAACTTAATTGTGTATTTATCATGTTTATGATATGGAGATCGGCCTAGATGACCAAAAGGTCGGAGCTTTGGTCTGGATTGTTATGCCAGTGATGGCAAGGGAGATAAGCGTTGTTTAGGAATTTACATGTTATTTATTAATGATTATTTAATGATGTTAATGCCTGTATTGTTGGGCTATGCATGAGCATACAATACGGTTCTAGTAGCTGTGTGCTACCATGTCACCTTAGTTTAGATGTTTTACATGTTTGGAGAACTCTGTGGTTTATTCATGCTTGGCGGGACAGAGATGTAGCATTATTCTGTGGCTTGTGGCAACAACAGGTCCCCTGGCATGAATGGGACCTGCTAGACAGGGACCAGATATATGCCATCAAAAACCCATGCATGCACGCGCATACACAGTAACAGCTCCCGGTCATATTAGCTTCAAAATATTTATCTTTTATTGGTCAAGCCAGCCAAAACTGGCCTCTGCAGCAGTGGTCCTGGGAAATATCCATTTGCAGGCCATGAGAAGACCATTTTTGAAAATTTAGCACTGGCATTACCGGCTCGATAATTGAACCAATCATTCCAGTGGTCAATTTTCAAAAATAGTCTTCTTGGCCAGCAAATGGATATTTTCTAAGAGAACATTGAAATTTTCTTGACAAAATTTGACCATGACAGGGTTTAAAAGAATCATGTGTTAAATTATAAATTCATCATCAAGACGTACTACAATTCTTGCACTGTTGACAGACTGTTTGATCTTCATGACAGAGCTATAAGTCATTGTGATTGTGACATTAGCTAACACGTGTCATCATTGATTATGACATCATATACTTGAGTGACAGAGCGGATCGCTCCATTGCTTGGCTGTATTCCTTTGTTTATATGTTCATACGAATCACACACTGCAAATAATTGTGCCTCCGCCAAGTGGTATAAATTTCATGTAGGGGGAGGTGGGGTGGGCGGGATGTTTACAGATATGATTTAGGAGTGTGTTTGGAAGGGCGTGTCTCGGCCTCATTTTTATAAGTAGCAAAATTCTTACCTGGAAGTGGAGAATAATACCGTGGTCCCCACACGCTTAACCCTTTATATCAGGTAAAAACAGCTTCTGAAGTGGTCTTCAGAAATGTCCTTTTGGAGACCAAGAAAAAACTCTTTTTGAAAATTTAGTCACTGGAATGAGTGTCATTCCAGTGACTAAATTTTCAAAAAGCAGCTTCTGAAGTGGTCTTCAGAAATGTCCTTTTGGAGACCAAGAAAAAACTCTTTTTGAAAATTTAGTCACTGGAATGAGTGTCATTCCAGTGACTAAATTTTCAAAAAGAGTTTTTTCTTGTTCTCCAAATGGACATTTTCTGAGAAAATTAAAATTTTTCTTGAACAAATTCGAGGGTTAAAAGGTTTAACCAAACATAGAAAGGTATACATGTGATGATACCTAGTCCTTAGATCCATGGTTATCCTGTTTTACAGCTGCCTATAGACATGGGAGGAGGGGAAGGTAAAGCATTGTATGTGGATACAGAAGGCACCTTCAGACCAGAAAGATTACTAGCTGTGGCTGAGAGGTAGGTAGTAATACAGGAGCACAAACTAACTTTAGTTGTGACTCTTATCAGGTATTTCAGTCCATCTGTTTGCCATATTATTTGATATGTCAGACCCTGCCACGTATGTAGCAACTATAGCGTGTCACACTTTGTTCAAATGCATTCATCTTCATTAGCCCTTTTATTCAGGATTCGTACTGGTCATGGAAATCCTGGTAAGTCATTGGAATGGGAAAATTAAAATCCCAGGCCTGGTAGGTCATGGAAAATCAGCACTTTTAACTCACCTGACCCGAAGGACAAATGAGCTTATGTCGTGGTGACCGTCGGTCCATTGTCTGTCAACTTTTGCTTTAAAACGTTAGTCCTCATTAACCACTTGGCTGATTTCAACCAAACTTGAATGGAAGGACCATATGGTCGTAGGCTCCAGAAATTATATTCAGAATTTTGATTCATCAATTTTTTGGGTGATGGTCTTAGATTTTATGAAAAATCTACTGGAAATTGTCAAATTGCTTCTTACCATTCTGAGCCATTTTAACCAAATTTGGCTGAAAGAAGCCTGAGCTTATGGGCTCTAGAACATCCATACAGAATTTTGATGAAATCTGAGATTTTATTTTAAATGTACTGGAAATCGTCAAATTGCTTCTCCTTACAATCCTGACCAGTTTTAACCAAATTTGGTTGAAAGGATCCTATGGCCATAGGCTCTAGACCTTCCATTCCAAATTTTGATTGATCAATTTCTTGGGGGCGAAAATCTGAGATTTATGAAAAATTTACCAGAAATTGTCAAATTGCTACTCCTTAGCTGCTTGACATATTTCAACCAAATTTCACTAGATGGATTCTATGGTGGTAAGTTTTAAAAAGTCTTCAGAATTTTGATTGATCAATTTTTGGGGATGAAAATCTTAGATTTTATGAAAAATGTACCTGAAATGGTCAAATTGCTACTCCTTAGCTGCTTGACATATTTCAACCAAATTTCACTAGATGGAGTCTCTGGTGGTAGGCTCTAGAAACTATTCAGAATTTTGATTGATCAGTTTTTTGGGTGAAAATCTTAGATTTGATGAAAAATCTACCAGAAATTGTCAAAATGCTGCTATTCCTTAGTTGCTTGACATATTTTAACCAAATTTGGCTAGAGCGATCCTATCATGGTATACTCTAGAACTTATATTCAGGATTTTGATTGGTCATCTTTGATTTTCCGAAAATTATCCATCATATCTATTTTAATGCAAATGGTTCAAATGCTAATGGTCCAGGTGAGTGCCACAGGCCCTTGGGTCTGTTGTTTATCATAGGTCATGGAATAGTCATGGAAAATGGTAATCATGCAAAATAAAAGTATTCTGTTGGTATAAATCTCCACCATCACCTATACAATAAAAATTATGGCAATGCCTTATCAAAGCAATGGTTTGACTTAGTTGTTGGAAGATACACGTTCAGACATTTTGCAGAATAACTCGGATCATAATTTATTTACATGTATGACTCAATCATAAACAAATCTGCTAAATATTAATTCTTGGAGGTCATGGAATGTGGTAATTTTGGTCATGAAAAGTCATGGAATTTCAAAAAGAAAGGTGTACGAAACCATCCCAAACCAGTCTACAGTTGTCTGTAGGAATGTCCATTTGCAGGCTAAAAGATGACTACTTTTAGCTCACCTGGCCTCCCTGAAAGGCCAAGTGAGCTTATGCCATGGCGGCCGCCATCCGTCCGTTCGTCAAATCACTTCTCCTTAACGGTTTGATCGATTTCAACCAAATTTGGCTGGAAGGATCATATGCTGGTATCCTCCAGACGTTTTTTCAGTATTTTGATTAGTCAATTTTTTGTAGTGAAAATGTGATCATTATGTTTATAATGTAATATTAACATGGTGAAGGGGACCTGCATTTGCTGCCATTAGCTGTCCACTCTAAGAATTCAATATCTCTTGTTCTACCAGACCCCCTGCGTTGCGTCTTTTGCGCCAAATTTGAGCGAACCAATCACAGGCTAGCTCTGACCATCGGTCAGAGCTTTGGTCAGTTCAAAATCCCTTTGTTAGCCTTCATTCTGTTTCGCACCCTCAGCAATTGAACATCAATTTAGAGTAGAATCTCAACCGTCCATTTTCCATGTCTATTTCTCCCTCCCACGATCGATTGTCTGTATGTATGGGGTGTGTATGGTTATTTTTAGTTTTGTGGTTATTAAACATGTATAACCATGATTACTGCCCAACTCTGAATCTTTTGTCTTATCACCATCTTGTCATCTGTCCCGGACTCCTTGTGGCCTCTCACCACCTGGGTCACCATGTGGTGAGTCAGCGGTGCCTCTCCACTGACTCTTATGTTAAAGGGCAATTCCACGGTAACGGGTTTACAATTCAGAGAAAAACTTGCCATATTTTGGCTTATTCCCAAGTAGTCCTAAAGAATGGCCAGTGAGTGACCATTTTAAATGGTCCCCCAATACATCACCCACCATTAAAAAATATTGAATGACAGGAAACACATTTATGGGAGTGTGGGTGAGTGAAGAAGCAGTGGTAACGGAATTACGTCAGAAAAACATGAACTTTATTTAACTAAACTTTGAATTGAATTTCTATGAAAAATACAGTACCTAGACCATAGGTTGCTCCACCTTTAAATGCCTACATGTGTTAACTTAATAATGGCAATGATGATTTTTGTGAAAACCTTTCAACATTTTCAATGTTTTCTAATTTTCTTGAAAAGGCAGTGGTAACGGAATTACGAAAAAAGTAACGGAATTACGTTCTCTGAATTTAGTCTTGAAAAATACACATTTCTGTGATAGAATTAATGCCATGAACAAACCTGACCAGTTTAACTAATTACTGAACCATTTGAACACATTTAACTATCAATAATCAACTGTAAAATGTAATAGAGTAGTGTTTTACAAACTAATTATTCATCGTGTATAGAACTACAAGACGTGTTTTCAGATATTATTGATGAAGTATACACCAATTCTATGCTAATATGTTTTGTAAAAACTGTAGTTATGGGTCATGTTTTTTCTGCCTAGAAATGTGGCTCTACCAAGTCACAACAGATACTAGATCCATGTTTTGTACATGGTAACGGAATTACACTAACATACAGTTTTTCCAAAGCAGTCCGGTAATGCCACGTTCCATGATAAATTACTTTAATCAAGACTGCACCAAGTCAAATGCATGTCATTATGATGTTTAGATTGGAGTTGTACATGTACTTAACCCTTTCAATAATAAATCCTTGCTAGCTAAAGCAAATTTCTTTATGACGTAAATCATATATTATGTGGACTATTTTGAAATTTATATGATTGGAAACCATTGGTGCCTAGTAAAACAGCAACAGTTTCTGGGTGATATTAATTTCCATATCAACATCTTTCCTATGGTTGCCTTGAAATTGAGATATATCTGGGGAATTTATTGTGAATGGGTTAAGCTCATAAAATCCCATTGACAGTAGAGTTTATTTAGTCAAGCTGTACTGGGAATGTAATTCTGGATCACCTGTCCATCTGCGGCTCAGGAAGGACCTTAATGACATTACGCTTATAGCTCAGAGTATCATCAATGTCATCGGTTTCTGGCCAAACAAATTTGTCAAACAGTTTTTTTTTAGGAATTTGATGGTTACTATGTCGCCTTCTGCAGCTAACACTTGGCCAACAAACAGTTTTGCATTCTTATCCTGCGAGTAGCGAATTGACACCCACTTTCAGCACAACTCTTCTGGCTTATATTCTTCCGAACTACTGTCAATATCATCACATGTATCCTCAAGTTCATTGACACCATCTAATCCTAGGACTACACCCTCATCATTATCGATACCTCGAAAGCAGTGTCTTGAAGTGTCCATGGATCTGGCATGGTATTTGAAGTCGATCATGTAAGGCCGGGCCACTGTAACCTGATGCACATGTTTGGTATTTGGAATTGGTAATATACCTTCAGAATCTTTGTCAAGATGCGTAATCATACTCTCTACATCTTCCTTTGCGATGTGAAGTATCTTGATATTTGGACACTTTCTTGTTGCAACTTCAGCAAACTGCATGGAAGTGGTGACATCGGCAACACCGCTCATGACTTCTACTTCGAATAATACTTACCAGATGTACTATTATGATAATGTCTATTATCTAGTCTAGCTCAAAATAAACAATTAAAACTCCGCACTCTCCTGGTCCTGCCCATACTGTGTCCGGGAATACCATAGCCGCAGGTACCGAGTCTATTCCCAATCACAGTCAGATTCGTCTATTTTGCGCTTTTTCAAAGTCGTGTTTTTTAGAGTGCTCAAATTTTGCAATTTAAGCAGTTAATCAGTTGTGTTGGACGATTACATCGCTGGATTTATGGAGGAACTCGGGAAATCATCACAGGGGCAGGTTGTATCAATCTAGAATTTATACATTCGTGCCATAATGACTGTTTGAAATTTCCTTAAATTGGCACATTTTTTATAATGTTAGCCATTGTTGGAGTCGCTTCTGTACCCGTTGACTTTTAGTTTTAATTCGGGTACTCGGTTAAATTTCTCTTGCGACTCGGTTCCTCTAAGATGGATGCGTCCTTGGCCAAGATGGCGGCACCCATGAATTATGTCGTTCTTGCCTTGGTGTATCCAGGCACTCTGTTGTCGCCGATATTAGCTCTCGCTTAGTTGTCGAGGGTGTTTGTAGTGATCGGCGATTTATTCTTGGTTATTTAACGTTAGTTAAAGGCTAAGTTGTGTTTTTTAAAAAAATTTTCACTCAAAAAAGTTTCAAATATTTCCTGCCTAAGACTTGTTATCATTAATTTAAGAGAAGTTAATGTGTTTAAGAAATCTTAACTATCAAGTCTATTGTGCGTATTGCTCGTCATCACTTGTCATGTGCAGCGTTTTAATTCTTCTCTGTGTTCGCAGAAACCGAAGAACCCAGATACGTTGTGCCAGAAGTGCAACAGGTTCATGAAACGGAAGTATCTGGGTCATCACTGTGTGGCGTGTGCGAAGTGTAAGGTCGGAAGCCCGTGTGATGTGTGCGCCAAGTGGTCGTCGGCAATGGTGGCTGAGTTTGACAGGGATCGACGGGCGAGGCTGGAGCGTATAGAGAAGGATAAGGCAGTGAAGCGGCAGCAAGCGTCGTTGGTTGGACTGGAAGGTCGGCTGAATGAGAGGATGGATTCAGCACTGGGCGTATGGGCGGCCCAGTTCAAGGCCATGTTTGATTCATTACAGTCCACGGTCCCGGTGAGGCAAGCTGGTGCAGGGCAACCATTAGGTGGTCCGGCTAGTTCTGCTGAGGGTCATGCACCTGACCCTTCTCTGTCCTCGGCTCAAGAGCCGTCGGTAGAGGAGGAAGAATTCCTGTTGATGGAAGATTCCGGCATGCCGGATCTTTCAATGTCGGCAATGCCTAGTACGTCCCAGGGGTCTCCCTCGGGATTTGTACGGGTTTGCCAGGCGGATGGTGATGTCGACGTTCCGTCGGGCATTTTTCATCCGTCATTTGTGCAACCGGATATGCCGGCGGAGCCGTGGTTTGCGGTTCCAACGGCTATCCCGACGGCGTTAGGCGCGGCTCCTATCGGAGTGACAGTGCCAGCCGTGATTGAGGCGGTCGTAGTCCCGGATCCCGTGTTGGAGCCGATGGACTGCGGAGAATCCGTATCCGGCGGTTCGTTGGATACTGGTGCCGCTGGTAGTCGCGCTATGGATGCGCTCTGTCCTGGCAGAGACGTTTATCGTAGCGTTCAGCAAGGATCGTCGGTGGCCCTCTCATCTAAGGGAGAGAGGGAGGATGAAAACGGGAGTTCTTTAATGGACGATTCCGCTTTCTGCACCGAAGCTGAATGGGTGCAGGTCCTTGATGGATGACCAATCGTCTCGGGTTGGCATCGGATCTAGGATCTCAGCGCGATCCGGCGATGGAGCGGATGTCAGAGCGTGCGGCTAGCGCTCTGTCCAGTGGCTCTTCGGCCATGCCTACACTCCCCTTGGACACGCAGACTTCTGACATGTTGGAAGTTGCGGCATATCGTCTGGTTCAGCCAGACTATGCGTTGCCCAAGGCCCCGAAGGGGATCAGGAGTAGGGTCCGTTTTCCGGAGCAGGCCTATCATCAGTACGCCAGAGTTCCACGGCTTTCCGTTGCGGAACGTGAGGCGCTGAATAGGCCGTTGGCTGGGAAGGCCAAGGGGCGGTCACGTCCGTTGGTTTCCCAGACCAACAAAGACCCGTTTAATGAGCTCACGCTCATTGAGGATGCGGCTAGGGCAGCCATGGCTGCGCTGTCGCACGGGTGTACCGTCTTGCAGGGTATGCTGGACTGCACGGCGGAAGGCGGACAGGTGCCAGAGGCTGCTCCCGGAGTTGTTCGGGACACCATGCGCCTGTCTCAGGATTGCCTGGCCAGGGTGATCACAAGAACTTTAGCAGAGCGACGGAGAATGGTTCTCGATTGTGTGGAACCAGGACCAGAAATGAGGGCAGCGTTATCTTCCGCGCCTTTCATAGGTCCAGGCTTGTTCGGCGGCTCGGCACGACAAGCGCTTTCTAAAGTTGCATCGATGGTGGCGGAGCAAGAGGTGGTCGGCAAGTCGTGGAAGTCGACCAAGAGGACTCAGCCGCAACAGTCCTACCGTCAACACCGACAGGAGCAGCAGAGGCAGCGTCCTAGATCGCCCTTCCGTCCTTCTGCCCGTGATGCCCATAGGTCATCCGGAGCACAAGGGCCTGGCCGTTCATCCACATACAAGCCCTCTAGTAAGAGGCCGTATGAGGACGACAGGAAGGGTGGCGGTTCGGGCCGTGGCGGCTACCATAAGGATAGTCGTGGCGGCGGTTCCGGACCGTCATACCACAAGAAGCCGCGGGGCGGCCGTGGGGCTCGTTCCTGACGGGTTTCCGGCGGAATCAATACCGGCGGCTTTGGAAACAAATGGAGTCGAGAATCTTCACCCAAGCGATTTAGCGTCTTGTCGGCTAATCTCGACCGACAACTGTGTGCAGATTCCTTCCGTCGGAGGCAGACTTCAGCTATTCCTAAACCAATGGGAACAGGTCGTGCGCGACTATTTAGTCTGTCAGTGGATAAGAAACGGCTACGATCCGGACTGGCTCATCCATCAATCGTTAGTTCCGTTAACCTCGACTCCAATATGGACTCCTATTCCAAGGGAATTAGACCGTCTAGTTGCCATTCAGTCAGAGATAGAATCGCTTCGTCAGAAGAAGGCGATTCACCTGGTCGCCGATCAGTCATCACTGGGCTTCTATTCGATTATGTTCCTAGTTCCGAAGCGTACCGGAGGGTGGAGACCAATTCTCAATCTCAAACCGTTGAACAAATTTATTCTTTCTCCCAGGTTTCAGATGGAGACGGTAGCAGCGGTGATGACAGGGCTCAGGAAGGGCATGTGGGCGGTATCAATAGATCTGAAGGATGCTTATTTTCATATTCCAATGTCAATTCCCTTTCAGAAGTACCTGCGGTTTGCATTCCAAGACAGTGTTTGGGAATTCAATGCTCTTCCATTCGGCCTGACCACGGCTCCGAGGGTCTTCACCAAGGTGGTTCTCGCCATGACTTCTTTACTTCGCAGGAGAAACATAGCTGTTCACACTTACATAGACGACTGGCTGCTAAAGGCGGGGAATCCAGTCACTCTGCGCAGCAATCTGAAGGTAGTCCTAGACTTATTGAAGAAGCTAGGATGGATTGTGAATCTAGAGAAATCAGAACTGACTCCATCCCAGGAGTTTGTTTATCTGGGAATTTTTTTCAATCTCAGGGACGGCGTAGCTTTTCCGGCGGAGAGCAGAGTCAGAAGCCTGATTGCAGTATTGGAGTCAGTTTCTCTAGGAGCCTATCTGACGGCGCGTCAATTTCTCAGAATACTCGGTTTACTAGTATCTCTGGAGAAGGTGGTGCCATATGCGGCGCTCAGGCGCAGGCCGATTCAGATGTATTTGATGTCGTTCTGGTCACAGAGAACAGATCCGTTATCTCTGAGAATACCAGTAAAAGAACCATTGATATTCCACCTTCAGTGGTGGTTGTCAGAACAGAATCTCCTGCGAGGTGTTCCTCTACAACCTCCTCAACCTCAGATGTCCATATTCACGGATGCATCATTGACAGGTTGGGGAGCGGTATTGGACAATCAGTCAGTGTCAGGGGAATGGGATCGGACCAATGCGCAGAAACATATCAATGTGCTCGAGCTATTAGCGGTGGTATTAGCACTGCAGAAGTTCGAGAGTCTAGTTCAAGACAAAATTGTCCTAGTAAGGACAGACAACTCAACAGTGGTGTCTTATTTGAACCGCCAGGGCGGGACAAGATCACCGGAGTTGTGTATGATGGTTTGGAACCTTCTGCTGTGGTGCCAAGAGAGGAATATTATTCTTCGGGCAGCACACATTCCAGGAAGATTGAACATCTTAGCGGATGCTCTCAGTCGAAGGACGGTTTGTCGTCCGACGGAATGGCAGCTCAACCAAGTGGTAGCGGAGGTTCTATTCAAACAATGGGGCAAGCCAAATGTCGACCTATTTGCAATGAAGAAAAACGCAAAGATGGTCACGTACGTGTCACCGATCCCGGACCCGTTAGCTCTAGCAGTAGACGCACTGGCGATAAGTTGGAAGGGAATGTACGCGTATGCGTATCCTCCAACAATTCTCATCCCGAAAGTTCTGGCAAAGATAAGAGAGGGGATGTGCCAAGTACTACTGATCGCTCCTTATTGGCCAGGCCGATCATGGTTTACGGATCTGCTGGACCTTCTGGTCTGCAGTCCAATCCCTCTTCCAGACACAAGAGATGTAATCTCTCAGAACAAGGGTCTGTACCTTCACGACAGACCAGAAATGTTCAAATTGACTGCATGGATGTTGTCAAGCAGCGTGCAATTGAGGGTGGCTTTTCTGAGCAAGCAGCGAAGTTTGTTGCTTCGGCCAGAAGAGTTTCAACCACAAAAACATATAATTATAGAATCAACAAATTTGCACAGTGGTGTGAGAGAAGAGATATTGATCCCTTTTCTGCATCTGTTCAACACGTAGCAGATTTTATCTGTCATTTATACGAAGTTGACAAACTTGTACCTTCTACCCTAGCAGCATATAAGTCTGCATTAGCTTCTGTCATTCCTAGTCTCACCATTGGGGGAGCGGAGAATGACACCTTGAATGAAGTTATCAAAGGAATGAGCAATCTGCGACCTAGACAGCCAATTCCTATCCCATCATGGAATCTATCTCTTGTTCTACAGGTTTTAGGGCATGCTCCCTTTGAACCGATTAGATCTATTGACATTAAACTGTTAACTATTAAATCAGTTTTCTTGGTTGCAGCAGCGTCGGCGAGAAGGAGAAGCGAGATTCATGCGCTTTCTGCCGAACAAGACCGTTTTGTCGTCACGGGTGAAGGTTTAAGATTACTTCCACGTCTTTGTTTCCTGGCAAAGAATCAGTCACTTAAATATCCAGGACAGCCGATCAATTTGCCAAGTTTAACTAGACATGACCCAAATTCTTGTGCTTGGTGTCCTGTCAGATGTCTAAAGATGTATAAGAAACGTACTTCTGAGTGGAGAGACGACCCGGAATCTCTGTGGTTATGTCTCAAAGCTCCCCATTTACGTGCTTCGAAAGATACTATTTCTCGTTGGATAGTTGACGCTATTCAGATGTCGCACAAGATCGCTACAGGAAAGCAGATTGATCGTGCGAATGCCCATGAGGTCCGAGCACTAGCAGCATCATCGGCCCTTTATAAGGGTGTCTCTTTAGAGCAGGTGATGTCTGTAGCACAATGGCATGCCGAGTCGTCATTCACTGATTTCTACCTTCGAGACATCTCCAGCACACTTAATCCAGTAGCCGTTGCCAATCTGTCGAACCTAAACTAAGCCACGTCCGACCACTACTTCGCACACATCACAAAAGCCTTCCGCCTACACTGACCAAGCGCTATGCACATGACTGAGTACGACCGTGGATTGGGCCTAGCTCCTGTGATGATCAATAACAGATCGACCACTCAAAAATGGTGAGTGTTTACATTAATTAAGTGACTATAAATATGTTTACTTCCAGTCGAAATACCAGACTGAGTAAGTGAATAGTCTGGTACAAGAGTATATTTATCCTCTCATACAGACATGAGACTCATTCCAATTTGAAAATCTAATCGATATACTGATAGTTTTTTTCAAATATTTGAAGTTGTAGTAGCTTCTTTGCACTCGCTGAGACTTAGGGCTGACACGGGTCTGGTGGGTGTTGCATCCCCATGGACATCCCTCTGGTTTTGTGCGGACAAAAGAGGGGGGGGGAGCGCGGTCTAGACCATGGAAGTTTAGCACTCTATGAGTCAGATAGCAGAACCCAAGCGTATGCCAGGGTTTTAGTCTCTTCACAACCTTCTCTGTTGGATGGTTGATGAGTGCTGGTTCGAGCCTCACCTCCTCCCACCGGCATTTCCTGGCTGTCGAAATCCGGAGTTTATCATAATAGTACATCTGGTAAGTATTATTCGAAGTAGAATCAAAAAAGCATCCGCTTTTGTTTCTATGAGAATTCTTAATACTTACCAGATGTACTATGGCCCTGCCTCAGCCGCCCCGCTGAGGTGAGGCTGAGCTGCTTTCGCAGTTTGCCAAGGCAAATATAAGACGAATCTGACTGTGATTGGGAATAGACTCGGTACCTGCGGCTATGGTATTCCCGGACACAGTATGGGCAGGACCAGGAGAGTGCGGAGTTTTAATTGTTTATTTTGAGCTAGACTAGATAATAGACATTATCATAATAGTACATCTGGTAAGTATTAAGAATTCTCGTAGAAACAAAAGCGGATGCTTTTTTGATTCAGTTGAGACCATTCGCTTTGTCGTACCACCGATGCCGTCAACAGGACCCTTCCCATGGCTTGTTGCAAAGAAGTTCCACACAATGTTTCGTTCCAGGAGTGTAAGACTGTTCAAAAGAAAGCGCTGTTTGAACTGGCTTGAGGGACCATCAGAGAACATAACAATTTGTGAGAAGGGATGGACTTTATCATCCAACCACTTGAAAATCGCTCTCAGAAAAGTGTTAACAGCATATTTGTCATGGTGCAGATAGTCTGAAACAATCACCAAAGAATGAACTCCTGCTTTCTCCCAGGCACACACAGTAAAAAGTGTAACTTGACCGTAGGCATTTTAGTGGTGAAATTTTCTGCGAAGTCCACCTTCGAGAGGTTACTGTACAATTTCGAAAAAAAGCCCAGGCACACAAGCTGACCCTATTACATAAATTCGAAATTTCTAGTCTGATTTGCTTAACGCAATCTGACAGATTGATGCCATAACCTAGGGTTTCCGATTTTGGTCAAGATCAGGGTTAAAACCTGGATCAGATTTATCTATGGATAGCTTGGCAAAGACTGGTCCGATTTTTCTCTAACATTTTAACACATGTTAAAGGTTGTATGCATAGACTAGGATACTGCAACTTTGGTCATGGTATATCTATTCTTTTGATTATATCATTTGATTATTCATATCCACAAAGTTAATGCAGAGAATGGACATATATGTAGATTGTTAATACAGGGTTCGTACTGGTCATGGAAATCCTGGAGTCATGGAATTTGAAGATTTAAATTCCAGGCCTGGAAAGTCATGGAAAATCAGTGTTTTTATCATAGGTCATGGAAAATGGTAATCATGTAAAATAAAGAAATCTGTTGGCATAAATCACCTCTATGCAATAAAAATTATTGCAACAACTTATCAAAATAAGGCTGTTGCAAGAGGCAATATGCAGACATTTTGAAGAATAATTGCGGATTTTATTTTTAGAGTTATGTCATAAACACAAATCTCCTAGATATTAATTCTTGGTCATGGAATTTTTTAATTTTGGACATGAAGTCATGGAATTTCAAACACAGAAAGGTGTACGAACCCTGTTAATAACAATTGAGCTCCATCTGTATTTATCATCTTTTCTTCTTTAAATGACATCTTGGAAAATAGTTAGAACATATCTCCATATATAACTGTCACGAATTATTAGTAGATACTTTGAAGATACTCACCAATTACTTGGATGTTTCCGGATTCAAATCCAATTTTTTTTTTTTTTAATTTCTTTTTTTTTTAATTAATTTTTTTTTTTTAAATTAATTTTTTTATTAATTTTTGTTTTTGTTTTGCTTCCCTCTTTTAGGTCAGTAATTACATGTGATGAATAATGAATAAGTAATTCTTTGACTTAAACGCTGCCACAGGTCTGTGGCCAATCATTGAATCAATAGAAACAACATCATATCCATCTATATACAGCTTTAAATCATTTTGCTGTAATTCTGGTATGGCGTAATTCCATTACCAATGTAATTCCGTTACTGTGTTTTCTCCAAAAACTGACAAAACATTACAAAAATGTTTATAAATCTTGATTAGTAATAAGATGAAATCAGAGAATTCACAATATCAGGATAGTTGACGCCTAATTGAGGTCAGGAACTCAACTGTTGTAACTATTTTGGTAACGGAATTACTAAAAATGGATGAGATTTGGACACCTTCTAAAATAAAATTTTAAAGGCATAGATAGAAATACTTATAATTTTTCTTTTTTGGCATATCTAAAGGTATAAATTCAATTAAAATGGCTGAGGTAATGGCATGAGTAATGATTTCTTAGCAGAAGTTAAGAATTTGCAACAAAATATCTCTTATAAAGCTAACATATCCCTAAATTAAAAATTAATTTACAGTAAAACTTATTAATATATCTAAAATCTGTTTTCGGATTCATATTCAGTGCATACTTCTCTACTGAAACAGTAAGTTTCAGGATAATGGCTAGATATATCAATTTTACTAAAAAGGCCTTCTCTCATGTGGAATTGCCCTAATATGAGATTTTATGGAGAATTTACCGGAAAGGGTCAAAATGCTACTCCTCCATAGCTGCTTGACATATTTCAACCAAATATGACTAAATGAATTCTATAGTGGTAGTAGGCTCTGGAAGTTTATATTCAGAATTTTCATTGAGCAATTTTTTTTGGTGAAAATCTTAAAATTTTATGAACAATCTAACGGAAATGGTCAAAATGCTACTACTGCTTAGCTGCTTGACATATTTCAACCAAATTTAACTAGATGGATTCTAGTGTGGTAGGCTCTAGTACATCTATTCAGAATTTTGATTGATTAATTTTTTGGGTGAAAATCTTAGATTTTATGAAAGATTTACCAGAAATTGTCAAAATGCTACTCCTCATTAACCGCTTGGTTGATTTCAACATAGCTTGGCTGGAAGGGCTGGAGCGTAGGTTTCAGAACTTGTATACAGAAATTTGATTGGTAAATTTTTTGGTGAATATCTAGAATTTTATAAAAATTTCCTGGATATCGTTTAAAACGCTACTCCTCATTAACTGCTTGGGTGATTTCAACCAGACTTGAATGGATGGACCGGACCTATGGTATGCAGAATTTTGATTGATCAATTTTTAGGTGGCCATCGTCGATTTTCCAAAGGCTTTGGTAAATCAGTTAGAAGCCTCATTAATCGCTTGGCAGATTTCAATCATACTTAGCTGGAAGGACCCAAGGTGGGTAGGCTTCAGAATGTATATACAGAATTTTTATTGGTCAATTCCTTTGGTGGCCATCTTGGATTTTCCGAAAATTATCCATCATGTCTATTTCAATGCAAATGGTTCAAATGCTAATGGTCCACGTGAGCTCCACAGGCCCTTGGGCCTCTTGTTTAAAATTTCCATTCCAGTGGTACATTTTCAGTGTCTTCTGGGCCCGCAAATGAGCATTCACTGAGTACATTTCTGTCCCGCCTGCGTAGCAGAAAGCAAGACATAGTGATCACTAATTGATTACGGTTTTAATATGCCCATCATAAAAAGGTTCGTATTATGTTATGGCCTCTGTCCATTTGTTAGCAAATTCATGACCCGGTCAAATCAGAATTTTGAAGCTAGATTTGACTTCTTTTTTCAGTGGACATATTAAGTGGAGGCGAACTGTCATGATTTCATTTCATCAAGATCTGGCAATATTTGCCAGTTAGTATATGCTCTTGTCATCTTGTAAAAATTTCATATAGATTCTTGCCAATGCAGTTGTTTTAAATAAATTTTGTTCACTTTTTATGAAAATCTTGTTTGGCCTTTTTTTCAAAGTCAGCAAACGTAATTCCCTCTAGATTGTTTATGAGTATTAAAAGCCTATCAAGTGAAACCTTATGATGTCACCTGTCCGGATAACTTAATCCAATCGATGATAAATGCATTCACGAGAAATGCGTATATTAAAACTACTATATAGATAACGGTCTCCGTGATTAATACCTTACATTGTCAGTGATTATGAGCCAGTGAGATAACACTACCCCAAAAGCAACAGATATCTATGCAAAGAATATTATAATTCGTGACCAAACATTTCTAGTAATACCATAGGCAGCAACGTCTTCCAATGAAATTATCTTTCAAATTTTCAACAGTAGACCTGTTTACGTGTTAAGTTATTTCTAGGCTGGACTGTACCATATTGCAACCAAACTAAACCTTCGCCTATCTACCAAACATGCCAAAGTGATCTTAGCTCTGATATTTATTGACAATGAGGAGTTGAGTACAGACGAAACATTTAATTTCACTGAATTTTATTTTTTTAAGCTTTTTTTCTTACAAATAAGTTCCATGAGCTAACCTTAGATATTCAATAAATTTACAAATACCGTTAAAACTCGACTAAATATTCGAGGGCGGCCTTTAGTCGAGAAATTACGGTATACACAATTCCATGACATTTAACTTATTTTTTGATATTCTGGCCAAGCCGTATTACATGTATTAAAGCTTATTGTATCGCTGCAGGTTTGGTTTATCAGGAAGTGATGTTTTGGACAATGTGGCATATGCACGAGCATATAATAGCGATCATCAAACACAGCTTCTCATACAAGCAGCGGCCATGATGTCAGAGTCCAGGTACCATTAGCTCAGGTCTATTAGACGCAGAATTTTACTCAGGTCAAGAAGGCTGTGAGTAGGATAGACTAGTTTATACCTTGTCCATATTGTTTGGCTCAACATGTCAGGTCAAAATGGCACTAAGTTGTAAAATTTTATGTATCAACCAAGTAGCTATAGTCTACCGTATTGTGCATCCATTTTGAGTATTTAAAACAACCAACATAGAATGATCCAAAACAGAATCAGACGTAAAAAAAAATTGCTTGAACACCCGAGAAATTAAACGGAGATAGAACCCTTTGTATGTTGGCGGACCTGTTGCAAAAATTAAACCTCTTGCGATTGAAGGCATTCTACGAGCAGATTTTGTAATGCCGCAAACGGCAATATCGCAAATTAATATGATACTGCGAGAATACGAATGGAGATTACCGTGTATATTGAATGTATTTATTGCTCAAAGATGGTTTTATGCATTCTATGATGGTTAAAGTATGGAATAAACTGGGTAATATGACTAAAAATAACCACATATTTAGCCGATAAGCTAATATTATTATTGCATTTAGTGGTAAAGTTACCAATTTTCGTTCGTCGAAAAAATTTGGCTTGCAATTTTTCTGAAATAGGAGTGTGTTTTATACACACTGTATATGGCTTTCTTTGGCTTACATTTTGTCAAATTTTGCCATACGTGTTATCTATTAGGACGTATACTATGCACAAAAATATGGTATGTACTTGTGCACTTATGATACGTTGTTAGCTTATCTGCCCTAAAAGGGTAAGTGAGCTTATAACATGACAGTTCTTCTTCATGGCGTCTGTAAATATTTTCTTTATCACTTTAATGGTTATGCCAGCCAAAACTGGCCTATGGAATGGTCTTAAGGATATGTCCGTGTGAAGACTCATTGAAGACAATTTTTGAAAATTTACGACTGGAATGCCTGGCTCGATAACAGCCAAGGGTAAATTTTAAAAGGTCTTCTCCTGACCTGCAAATGGACCTTTCCGGTTTTAGCTATGCCTCGCCGATCCCTAGCTAAGCTCCACCCACACCTCGCTCGTGTTGGGATCGATTGATCTGTGAACACCATGACTATCAATTAAAAAAAAAAACCCACAGGTAAGCTGTTGAATATTTTGAAACTAATTTGACTGGGTGCTGTTGCTGCCTACAGCATGTTTCTTAAATAGCAAAGAATTACAAAGACATACAATGTGTCGGACTGTTTGAGATTTGATGACGGTTTATATGGAACCCTTAGTGAGCTAATGATTGTGACGTCATCATATACGCGCTGAGCTTATTATGATGTCATACGAGGTCAGATGATGGAAGGATACTCTGGAAAGGTGAATTGACATTCACTAAGCTAAACATTAGATTATCTTAGCCAATCTTGACCATGAAAGGGTTAAACAACATCGCAAACAACTACTAGATTTCAATAAAGGCTGCCAAAAATAAGTTTCTGTCAAGCCTTACTCGAAGCAGAGGATAGCTCAAAATAACGATACAAATGGCATCGGGCATGCACCAGGAATTAGAATGTTAAAGTTTTTCAGTATACATTTAATTCATAAAGTGCTTATTCAAACACTACAGATCTGTTGTATAACCATCATTGCATCCAGTTTCCATGGTAATGATTTTCAAAATTTGTCCATGTTTTTTTTAATGGTTTGGACTTAGTTTATTTCTGTGTGCATCAAGGTTAGAAGATTATTAAAGGTTTTCTATGGGCATTTAACTCATGATGGTAAGGTGGTCCCTTTAAGACTACTTGACTGATTTTGGACAGGACCGGATGTATAGCTGATTTATATGAATGCCCATTGAAAATCAGTTAAGTTAGGCTTGCGCAATTATGTGATTAAATCGAAAATCGCGATTATTTTTTAAATCGGAAATTTATATGATTAAAAATTAAATAATCAAATAATCGTGAATAATTCTACAGCATAAAATGTTTCAAAACCTACCTTTTAATTATTCTTTGATGCAATCTGTCATGGAAATTTACATTTTGCTCAGCGAATACATGCCCATTTGCAGGCCAAGTGAAGACTATTTTTGAAAATGTATCACTGGAATGACTGGCTCGATTCGAGCCAGGCATTCCAGTGACACATTTTCAAAAATAGTCTTCTCTTGGCCTGCAAATCGACCTTTCTCAACACCATTGCAGCTTTCATCATTGATATGCTTTTTTGCTGTTATAACTGGATAATGTGTACTCAAGCTGATTAATCGAGTAATCACAATTATTATTAAATAATCGATCGCGATTACTGAAAGCAATGATCGCGCAAGCCTAAGTTAAGTTATTCTCAAAAGGTACCATCTTTAAATTCTAATATTATTATTATTATTATTACCACAATTTTCACTCAAAGAGCTTTGTTATTGGTGATCCTGAAATTCCTAAAATCACATTGTTTCACGTTATATACATGTATGATTTAGTGATAAATCAGTGATCAAGTTACCTGTAGTAAATATATGTCATACAGGTATGCGTTACTGATCGTGGACAGTGCTACAGGCCTCTATAGGACAGATTACTCAGGACGGGGTGAGCTCTCGGCACGACAGATGCACCTAGCCAGGTTTCTAAGAACATTACTGAGATTGGCTGATGAGGTACAAGTCTCTTATTGTTCTATATACTATACTATTCACCCATTTCTAGCTAATTTCTCCCCACTTTGTACCTGTAGTTCAATCCATTTTAATACTTTGAACCCTAAATTACCAGAATCTCAATTTCAAGGTAAGTATACAGTTATACTGTTGAATATTTGACTGAGAGCCTGTCAATCAAATTATTTTCAAAATATTCAACAGAATGTTTTATTAAATTGTAAATTCACTAAAGATATGCAATTCAGTCAGTTTCATGACAGACATTTTGTCACTTTCCTGATTGGCCTGATCGTGACATCAGCTAATTAGCGACATATTTTGATTATGACGTGATACGTGAGTGACAGATCGGATCTCTTAGTTACAATGACTGACTAATATTCTATTTTCACCAAATCATATGTTGCGTGCATGCATGTGTCTGTAACTCTACTTCCCAGACACATTTTCAAGGCTTTAAAATATAAAATTGTTTTAAATTTTCCTTAGCATCTTAGTAGTCATGTTTTTAGTTGTGACTTGCAACTAGTAGAAGTTGGTTTGTCTGCCAATGTTTTTGTGATTTCTCACCGTCTATGACACAACTATAGTGTGTTACATAGTGTGTCACATTTGTGTCATCATATTTGCCGAGTGTCATTTTCAACCGATTTGTTGGGATTTCACCAACACTATTGCTTTCCCACGACTAATAGTTATAGATTCCTGTATTTTATGGCCCCTATTAGCAAATGGTTACACACTAGATGATAAGAAAGTCAAGCCAAGAACAAAGTTAGTTTGGGACAGTCAACAGATTTCGCACTGTGACGATTTTACTGTCTTTCGTGGGTTTTTTTAATTTTCATAATGGTTTTTAAACCATCGCCATAAAAAAATGTGAGACAGTGTGAAACCGGTATACCACCCAGCCCTGGTGTCGACTGAACATTGTTTTTGGTGGAAAGATGCTTCTCAGATGGCACATATCCTCCCCATCCCTCAGACACTCGTCCATCCACGTATTTAAACTGACATCGTCATCATATTCTGTCATGATTTTGTTCGAGTTTAAATACGTGTATGGATGAGTGTCTGAGGAATGGTGAGGATATGTATACAATGTATTTGTAGATGTTGATTTCGATAATAATAAATTAAGATAATTGACAAAATATGACGGAGGTGATATACGGTAGTGCTATTGCAGTTGCTTCGGGTGTACTATTGATTGCAAAGGAGGAGGGGGGGGAAGGTTTGGGGGAAGGGTGCGTGAGAGGTAGTACCTTAGTGCTAAATCTTGGGAGATAAAATGTGCAATCTGAGAAGCAGTTTTCCTCAGAAATAACGATACCCGCTTCTGCACACCTATCCTGCCGCCCTAAATTCATAGCCATGCATCTAGCCAAATAAGTTTGGTCACCTATTTATATATTATAACGGGAAAATGTCATTGTTCTTGGGAGCGCTAAGTAATACCATAATCTTGCACGCATATCATTCTTAGGGAATCAATATGCCTTTGACAGAATAGTGATTCCTAATACATTTCTGACTCACCTTTTGGAATATATTTTCTGATTTTAAATCATTTGTGAAGATATCCACAATTATCTATTGGATAATACTTATATCTTTGTCAGGATAGCTGCGTTAGTTCCAGAAAGTAAATCCTCACAGAAAGTAGAACTATTTGTTACTAGTTTCCGTGCAAAAGATCGACTTGATCGCACACGATTCAAGTAACATTTAGAGCCTGACTAGTTCACCTACCTACGTTCTCAATTGTTTTTCAGCAGATATATTAGGGGGAGATGCAGTATCATGATCTAGTGTCTATATGGTGAGAATTATGATATCTATTGCTTGAAATGTTAATGTAAATGTTTTGTTATTTCAGTTTGGTGTTGCCGTGTTAATCACGAATCAGGTGGTAGCTCAGGTAGATGGAGCGTCCATGTTCACATCTGATCCAAAGAAGCCGATTGGTGGAAATATTATTGCACATGCTTCCACGACAAGGTATGACATCACCAATCCTCGTACTGCTGAATCAGCAGCTTTCAATATTCAGTAGCCTTTACCATTATTTAACCATTCAAATTCCAATGTTTCAATTTCAAGACACCTATACGGGAAAGCTGTTGAATATTTTGAAAATAATTTGACAGGAACCTGTTGCTGTCTATTGCCTATTGTTATTACGTTTCCAGTTTGTTTGCCCTAAGATTGAGATACAAAGGATTTATCAATGAAAGGGTTAACACTAGCTCAAGGCTATTAATTAATAACAGGCATGGGGAGGGATCCCTCCGACCCACCCTATGGTCAGTAAAGAAGAGCAAGCAAGACTGGTTTTGGTGAGACATGTGAATAAGCCATAGATTTATTGATGCGAGAAAACCCCTGGGACAGTGTGCCCAGGCACAGAATAAACAAAGCATTGCGATGTGTAACATAAAGCTATCAATCTATGGCCCTCATATATAAACTAAACTACATATAAGTTAATAAACTATGCATTATTGGTAAATAAACTATAACAATTATAACTACAAACGTTATGCCGTATCCATAAACGAACTATACATACAGTAATAAGCGATATATATATATATATACAGGTAGATCTGATATCAACTTAAACACGCCTTAACCCTCCAGGCGGTCCCGACCAGTTTTGCAGGTCTTGGTGATTGTCCCTTAACAGACCCGGCGAAGACTATTCCCAACAACTTAATACTGGAGTGACTGCCTTGGTACCCAGCCAGTCACTTCAGTGGAAAGTCCTTAAAGAACAACCCTCTCCTAGCCTACCAATGGACAATTTGAGAAAAATTAAGAATTTAAGGGTTAACGGTTTAACTGTACAATTGGTTGTGACCCTGGCATATGCAAGGCAGCAGGTGAGTGTACGTGTGGAAGGTGCAGGAATCTTGTGCAAGAATTTGTGGGTGGGAGGGAGGGATTTTTAGCCATACTAGAGGAATGCAAGAGGCAAAGTGCACAGGCGAGATTATGACGTGCCGAGGCCAACAGGGGTGTTTAAAAGGGAGACCTGCGGGTGCGTCCCATTGGTCAGCAATTGACCCTGCCCGTGGAGGAACACACGTGCATGTTGGGCGTGGCCAGCCCAAGCGGGAACGGGACAGGCTCCCTGACATTCATGAATATTAATGAGGGCAAGCATGTGTATACCGAGGTCACACCTGGACGGGATGCCGTTTGACTGGAGTGACTTCCATCTGGACAAAGGGCCGGATGGACGCCTCCCACATGTTTCCCCAATTAGACATACACAAGCGGATGTGAGAAACTCGGATTACGGGTGTGTTTTCACAGTTGTGAAAGCAACTATCGACATCTGGTCTGGTCTCTATGACCATAACAGATGGAAATGGGAAGCTATGCACAGACACCCCTACCCACATCTGCATTAATAGTATATTAATAATATTAATATTTCCATTAATAACAGGCATGGGGAGGGATCCCTCCGACCCACCCTATGGTCAGTAAAGAAGAGCAAGCAAGACTGGTTTTGGTGAGACATGTGAATAAGCCATAGATTTATTGATGCGAGAAAACCCCTGGGACAGTGTGCCCAGGCACAGAATAAACAAAGCATTGCGATGTGTAACATAAAGCTATCAATCTATGGCCCTCCAAAATCTCACCCAAACCGTAGGGAGTAGTAATAGTATGGAGCATAACTACATGGGTAGGCAGAGATATATACATTATATTTACATAAGCACCACCACAGGTTGGGTCAGCGGACAGCACACACACACACCACCCGTCCCCCGATCAGGCCATGGTCACCTGACAATTCCTTGCCTTCTGATCGGCTGACTGTTGGAATAATCATGTGACAGAGACCTCATTAACAGATTCAAGTAACCAAAGTCATTGTTCTGACGCACTAACTACGCCACAGGGCGCACATTCTGAGTCTCTGCTGGTTATGAACGTCTATGTAATGACCGGCTCATTGTTCTAGCTTTACGTGTGGATCGACCACTCCTCAGTGCTGTTGCTGATCATAAGTTGAAGTGATTGTGTGTGCGCGTATGTGGAATCTAAAACCTGGATTCCCTAGCCCGCTCCTTCATATCCGTTGAATAGAACTTCCGACAGAGAAAAACCGCTGGTGTTGGTGGATAGTGAAAGGCCATCTGGAATCTGTCGGACCGTCTCATGGATGCTGGGAGTCTTCCAGGTGTGATGAAGGCACCTGAAATAAAAAGAACAAAACGAGAGTAGTCTGGTAACAGTAATATGGCCAGGCAAGGCGTATAAGCAGAGGACGCTGCGCTAACCAATTAAACATGGAGAGCCAATTCCTTACTCACTAGATGACATGCGACTGGGCTTGCCAGTCACACCTCATCTACTGTGCAAGAGATTGAATCTTTCTTGCTAGGGTGGCAGCAACTTCACCCCTCATGGATAAAGAGGGCTCCAAGTAGCCCTGGTATGCATTACTGCGCCAATCGCCCTGTGACTGGATGAGTTCAGATGGTAGGCCACATTCTAAAGCAAATGTGGCTCCACCTCGACGCAGGCTATGTCCCGCATAGTCTTGCGGCGGAATCCCAGCCTGCTGCAGCAAAAGCTTTAGCTGTGATAAGAATTGGGGGTATGATAAAGGGACTACACCTATGGGTGAACGGTACATGAAGAGAGGGCTGTCAGTAGATTCCACGGGAGCCCTCCTAAAGGATAGAATAAGGGCCTGTGTTGGGCATAGAGCTGAACCCCTAATACGGGGCAGTGGAATCTGGAGGCTGCGTTGACGAAATTGAATGGTTTTTGTGCACAAAACCTTGAGGATGGCTCCTGAATCCAGAAAGGAGACTGACGCTCTAGACAGGTGAGTGAGTGGATTAAAACATGCAGGAGATTGGACGAATAAGTTGGACTTACGCAGGAAGGAAAAGAAGCCTACCAGACAAGCAGCCCAAAATGTGATATCTTTAGAGGATGAGAGATCCAGCTGGGACAGGATTTTTAGGAGTATAGCTGGTGTGATTGGAAGCTTTGGGGAGACAGTATCCCCAAGAACCCTTCTGGCGCCCTTGATGACAGAGAGAAAGTAGTGCGATTGCAAAGGATTGTTATACCCTGCTTCCAGATGGGTCAATCTAACTACAGATAGGTAGTTTCGAATGGAGCTATAAGACAGTCTTTTTGAGAGAAAAGCTATGTACCTAGCAAGGTTTTTTGCTGAGATGGGCACCCACTTGATATTTAGGTCCTTGCAGAACTCGTCATAGGCCTTAAGATATTGCAGGTAAGTCCTCCTAGTAGAGGGGGCGAATGCATTCCGCCTGAAAGTGGCTACAGTGCTGTCCAGGTTTCGGAGGAGGGATGAGCCTGGACAAAACAAACAGCAGAGAATGAGCAGACATGTGAGTAGCCAGTTCTGAAGAAAATACAGGTGAGTAACCATAATAATTTATTGTCTTTTTGAAAGCCTCCTTCCCATGAAATCTAGAGATGCTATCTGCAATATCATTATTGTTACCTGGAATGTGACAAGCTGTAATGTGAAAATTATAGCAGGCAGAGAGCCAGAACAGCGATCTGATAGCTTTCATTATGACAGGATTTCTGGAAGAACCTTTGTTAATGCAATTAACAGTTGTGCTATTATCTGAATACAAATAGATCTTTTTATCTTGAAATTGGGTGGCCCATCTGCGCACTGCTAACACCACCGAAAATATTTCTTTCTCATTAATGTGAAGTGGCATAATTTCTGGGTTATCTATTTTCCAGTTAGCATAAAACCAATCTCCCCCCCAAAAACCCCCTCCACCTTCAGTGCAAGCATCTGTATAAAGAGCGGAGTAAGGACGCTTGTCCAGGAGCAAAGTTTTGCCATTAAAGAGAGACATAAACTGGAGCCACCAATTTATGTCTTTCTTAACGTCATCTGATAGGCGAATTTTGTGATGACCCAATTTAAGGGAACGCAGGCAATTTAGCAAACGGCGGAGGAAAACTCTCCCACCGTGCACCGTTTGAGCAGCCCAATTTAGTTTCCCTGCCATGGATTGAATCTGCTTTTTTGATGCGCGTCGTTTTTTTGAGAAGACAGCCAATTCTTCTCGCAATGCTGCTAGCCTATCAGATGACAGCTGTAATGCCATATTTATTGAGTCAAACTCTATCCCCAGAAAAATCAATTTCTGGGAAGGACCAATGACCTTTGACCAATTAATATTAAACCCCAGATCCCTGAGGAGTCTAATCAATGTGTTCATAGCCAATAAACACCTACGAAAGGACCGTTCGCAGACGAAGAAGTCATCCAAGTAGGCCACGATATCAAACCCCTTGCGCGCCATCATGCGACGAACTGCCTGGGACAAACGATGGAAGATCCCAGGTGATGCTTTTGCCCCGAAAGGCAATTTATTATCATAGAAATATTCCACCCCGTGGGGAAAGGGCCATTTGAGGCCCATGACCTTTTGGCTTTGAGGCGAGATTGGCACTGAACGATAAGCAGCCTTTAAATCAACTTTGGCCATGAAACATCCCTTTGTCACCATCTTGGCTGCATCATCCACAGATTGAAAACGTTGTTTGTCCAAGTCGTGAACGTAGTCATTAACAGCTTGCCCTGATGGTCGGCTACAGTCATGGATGATTCGTATCCCCCCATCCGCTTTGGGGATGACCCCCAAAGGGCTAACAATGAGAGGAGGGGTGGGTGCTGGGATATAATTTCCATTTTCCACCTCCTCAGTGATCTGGCGGGATGCTTCTTGAAAGTAAGGGCTGTTAATGGATGCGGAAGGATGGTTGTCCATTTCTACTTGGTCTGGGGATGAATTTGGATCAATGATATGGAACCCCTCTCGAATGCCTACAAGGATGAATTCTCTGTCTGGATCATTTTGCAACTCTATGTCCCATGCTGATAAGCGTAGCCTGTGTGCGACCCCCCCCGATATACCTAGTTTTTTAAGAATTTGTGGTCAATGATCGAATGCTTCTGTGAACAACCTGGAGAAGAGCAGACGTGAGCAAACTTACATATTGTCAGCTTACATCCCTTCTGGTTGTTGTACATGCGGCAAATTTCCCCACCCATGGGGGAATGGGAGGCATAGCTTGACCGGTTGTGATTGGCATGGGAGCGGGCACTATTCTGTCTATTGGCCTGGGAGTGTTGGTGTTGGTTTGGACGGGTACGGGGCACCCTTGGCTTCAGATGGACCATCTGTATGTGAGGGACATCTGTACCCCACCTGAATTTATACAAATGTTGATGCCGTCGGTACTCTCTGTCATACAGAAAGACAGACGACTGATCATAAGAGGACAGTAGATGATGGATTCGGGTTGTGTAGGACAGATAGTCAATAATGCTGGAGTGCGCCAGTGCACCCTCTTGCAGCATTTTGTTTAGAATCGCCAAATTTGCAAGTGACCACTGGTTCTGTGAAATAGTTTCTAATTTGGGCTTAGCTGGTCCTGTCTTATATACAATCTGACCCCCCTCAAAACCTGAAATCACCTCCTCACTGGAGCTGGCCCCCGAAATATTGACGAAGTCTGCGATATCTAGGTGGGCCTGACCTCTTTGTGGTCCCATCGCCTTGAAATAGATCTGTGGGTCCTGCCAAGAGATAACATCATTAAAACTAACATTATTACCTTGTGGATCATGTCCCTGAGCCGCGAAAACTGGTGCTGGTGGATGGTGGTCGCCAGTTCGTGTCCCCTGGGCTGCTCGGAGCTGCTCTACGAAGTCTCGCAGTCCATCCTCCTCTGGAGTCGCCTGAGCTACATTCCCGGGACGCACCGCTGGTGGTGACGACGGAGGTGGGGCGTGTGTCCCCAACCGTTCACTGGCGCTTGATGGGAATGTTTGCCCCACTGCCCGCATTACAAGCTTGACTTGTCCTATGGGAATGTCCGTGCCTAAGAGGTCGTCTTTCTCTAAGAGGGACAGAGCCTCCATCGACTCAAACCCAAGGTCAATTAGTTTTTCCACTGTATCCTGCGACAGCTTTTTCTGACCTCCCCATATCTGTACACGCTCGTGGTCGGACAACGCCCTGGGACCGGAAGAATTTTCGTTCTCCGTAGACATCCTGACAAGGTACGTGTAACGTGGTAGACAATAACTCTATTTGGTTTTGAAGCGTTCGCTAGGCCGAGAATGTCCGAAATAGCACACAATTTCCTACTAAGTTAGCACTAATCGCTTCGTGGCGCCTTGCTTCCCGTAGCTGGATAACATAGTTCATAAATCTCGTCACATATGACACACGAATTGCAAAATGCTGCGCAGTCCAAACGGGCAACGAAAATAGCATGTTCAGGAGATTCAGCCTCTAACATATATTCCGCTAGACGTATCTCCTCGTCATCCGTTAAAATAACCCATTCTGGAATTCCATAATAACGCCGAATTTCTGCCATCATGATAATACTTAGAAAATTTCCGACAAAATAGACAGAACTGACTATAACGCTAAGCACAATATAGATCACGCCGTTTCGTATATGGAGCTAAGCACAGTTTCGTATTTTCTCACTAGACTAACTTTATTCCATGCTCGGTAATCTAAGACTTTGCCGATTTTCCTAAAATTACTTATAATCGAACTATCTAAGAGCTAATTTTATTTATTTATTCTTTCAATAAAGATTGATTTTTAGCCATACTAGAGGAATGCAAGAGGCAAAGTGCACAGGCGAGATTATGACGTGCCGAGGCCAACAGGGGTGTTTAAAAGGGAGACCTGCGGGTGCGTCCCATTGGTCAGCAATTGACCCTGCCCGTGGAGGAACACACGTGCGTGTTGGGCGTGGCCAGCCCAAGCGGGAACGGGACAGGCTCCCTGACATTCATGAATATTAATGAGGGCAAGCATGTGTATACCGAGGTCACACCTGGACGGGATGCCGTTTGACTGGAGTGACTTCCATCTGGACAAAGGGCCGGATGGATGCCTCCCACATGTTTCCCCAATTAGACATACACAAGCGGATGTGAGAAACTCGGATTACGGGTGTGTTTTCACAGTTGTGAAAGCAACTATCGACATCTGGTCTGGTCTCTATGACATCTGGTCTGGTCTCTATGACCATAACAGATGGAAATGGGAAGCTATGCACAGACACCCCTACCCACATCTGCATTAATAGTATATTAATAATATTAATATTTCCGATATGGTCCATGGCTAGTACTGTTGTACTATTTGTGGATTGAACAGCCCAGGCAATACAATACAAGTAATGCTTCAACACTCAAATATTTTACAAAACTGAAATTTTCTCATAGAAAATGTCCATTTGCAGAATTGCAGCCCAAGAGAAGACTATTTTTGAAAAGTTACTGCTGGAATGACTGACTCGATAACCGAGCCAGTCATTCTATTAGTAAATTGTCAAAAATAGTCCTCTTGGGCTGCAAATGAACATTTCTCAATACCATTACAGAAGCAGTTTTTGACTACTCTGATGTCAATATTCCATCTTTTACTGTCAATAGCAGAGACAGGTGTACATTTTTCAATAATTTTGGTGGATGATGTTGCTGCCTATGACAGCACCATCTTCCACCAAATTTGTTGAAAGATTAACACCAGTTCGTCTTAATTTAATTTGAAAATTGAAAATTTTGATATCGGAGTGGTAGGGGTTAAAGAGTTAAGGCTAACACATAAACAGTTAAACACTAGGGTCAGTGGAATTAACTGGTGAGTAGCCTGCTCAGTAGTGACTCATTCAGTCTGATGTCAAACACTAGGGTCAGTGGAATTAACTGGTCAGTAGCCCTGCTCAGTAGTGACCTTTTCAGTCTGATGTCAAACACTAGTGTCAGTGGAATTAACTGGTCAGTAGCCCTGCTCACTAGTGATTCACTCAGTCTGATGTCAAACACTAGGGTCAGTGGAATTAACTGGTCAGTAGCCCTGCTCACTAGTGACTCATTCAGTCTGATGTCAAACACTAGGGTCAGTGGAATTAACTGGTCAGTAGCCCTGCTCACTAGTGACTCATTCAGTCTGATGTCAAACACTAGGGTCAGTAGAATTAACTGGTCAGTAGCCCTGCTCACTAGTGACTCATTCAGTCTGATGTCAAACACTAGGGTCAGTGGAATTAAGTGGTCAGTAGCCATGTTCCTAGTGACTCATTCAGGCTAATGTCGAGCCATGCGTATAAACTTTTCTTATTATCCACAAGTCAGTGCTGTTGCAGAGATGAAAGAGGTGTTTGCAAAAAAATCCTGAACTTGACTAAAAATGCTAATTAACGAACAACCTACCATATATAATTGAATAGTGTGTTTAAATGCACCATTATAGCTGTTCCCTTTCAAAGAATACAATTGATTTATACCTCAGGTGAAAACCAAACATTTTGGAAATGAAGGATTCAGAGGTAAATAATCCTGAATTCGGGAAAAATCCTGAAAACATTCATCTCTGTAATGTTGTCAAGGCATGAACTTATTAACCCTTTAACACAAACGGCGTATACATTGGTCTTGTGGAATGGCCACATGCAAACCGAGACTTGAAAATTTACTACGAGAATAACTGATTCCAGCAGTCATTCCATCAGTAAAATTTCTAAAATAGTCCTCTCTTGCTCTACAAGTAGGAATTTTCTAGGAAAATTTATTGAACAAAATTGAGAGTTAAAGGGTTAATCTCCATCATATGCTTGTAGGTTATATTTACGGAAAGGTCGAGGTGAGACGAGGATATGCAAGATCTATGATTCTCCGTGTCTTCCCGAGTCAGAAGCAATGTTTGCGATTAATGCAGATGGTATTGGTGATGCTAAAGACTGAATCCTGCACACTATTAAAGTCACTGCAGCTTGTATTCAAGATGAGAGCTGAACACGGGGCTTTTGAGAGACTTCCTGCATTATTTGCTTTAGTGCTATTGTAATGGACCTTTCCATTTTTAGCTATGCCCCGCCCATCACTAGCTAAGCTCCACCCACACCTCGCCGTGTTTGGATTGATCGATCCCCGAATGCCCTAGCTATCAGTTTCCTTAAAACTGTACAGGGAAGCTGTTGAATATTTTGTAACTAATTAGACTGGGCGCTGTTGCTGCCATAGGCAGCAACAGCGCCCAGTCAAATTAGTTTCAAAATATTCAACAGAATATTTATTAAATAGTAAAAGCAAACAATTTGTACAACAGCCCATAGACCGTCATCAAATATGCGTTCGTGACGTACTTATCGACGTCATTCATTATGTCATTGTACTCATTACGCAGTTCATTATGATGTCATATGATGGGTGAGTACTCTGGAAAGGTGAATTACCTGGCGTGTCTTTCCATCGTTCAATCAATTCTGGCTTCCTTTTCAGCATTATAACCGCAAAGTTTTGCTGTAGAGATCGTCATCAGACTTGGTGTGGTGGTTGCCATTTGAATGAACAAGCAGCATATTGATTTTGTGTCACAGTTAATGGGCCTGGTTGTCGTGGTTCCAGTATGGAAATGGACATATCTGTCTAAGCTCCACCAACACCTCGCTCGTGTTGGGATCGATCGATCTCTTAACTCCATAACTATCAATTTCCAGCAAACTATGCAGGTAAGCTGTTGAATATTTTGAACCTAATTTGTACGGTACCATAGACAGCAATAGCTCCCAGTCAAATTAGTTTCAAAATAGAGTTAATTCTCACTGATTAAATAGAATAACAAAACATTTTGCTGCTTAGAGGCTTTATTCATCTGTGACATTTTTATTCGTAGGTGTTAATGCTAGTTTTTTGACAGGGATAAATGTGTTTGTGATACTTAGAGATCAATGAGGACTATATAGCAGATCTATTGGTGAGAATATTATTGAACCAGTCATTCCACTGCTAAATTTTCAAAAGTAGTCTCTTGGTCTGCAAATGACCATTTTTCAAGACCAATGCAGAGGCCAGCTTGGGGGTTAACCCTTTAATGGCCATACCGGCCGTAGCTGGCCTCTGTTATGGTCTTGCGGACTGTCTGTTTAAAGGCCAAGAGGATACAAGTTTTGAAAATTTAGCACGAATGACTGGCTCGATAATCGAGCCAGTCACTCCAGTGATAAATTTTCAAAAATTGTATTCTCTTGGGTTGTAAATGGACATTCAATAAGAATGTATTTAAATTTTCTTGACCAAATTTGACCATTAAAGGGTTAAAGGCTTAACCATCTGAGTCTGGGGTTTTTCTCTACATCATTTGTTGTCAATGTGGGCAAAGCTATGGTGCTGATAAATAAACCATGTTTTGTCAAATATTGTATATAAAATGTACATAATGTAATATTATAATAAACTAACATATAATTATACTATTTAATTGAACTGATAATTAGAAATCTGTGGTTGGCTTTGAAATTGTTTGTAAACTTCAATGTTGCTGTTTGATTATCATTTATTAGACAATTTCCAAGGCAGATAATTTCAATCAAAGGGAGACAATTTAGTGAGTACATGTATATGAATGATGATCTACTGCATCATCCTGTTCTATACAGCTAACGTATAGAACCAACAGATGTAACTAGAGATATGTGGTTATAAATGCCAGGTGCCCACTAATGTGAAGTGAGTACTAATGTTAAGCGGCCACTAATGGCAGGTAGTTAGTAATGACAGGTGGCCCAATAATGTCAGGTGGTTTCTAATGACAGGTGGTCACCACACACCATGATCACCTATATAAAATGTGTTTTAAAAGACATTGATGCTTTAACGGTCAAGCCAGCCAAAACTGGCCTCTGCAGTGGTCTTGAGGAACGTCCATTTACAGTCCAAGAGGAAGACTATTTTTGGAATTTGAGTCCCTGGCTCGATGACCAAACAAGTCATTCCAGTGATGATTTTATTTTAAATGTCCTCTTGGCCTGCAAATGAACATTCACTAACCAAAAATATCCACTTTCTTGACCTAAAGGTCTAAAACAGGTGATTCCTTGAGGAGCCCTTTCATCTCTGAACTTACATCAATTTTAAGACAGTCATACAGGTAGCTGTTGATGAAGCTAATTTTACTGTCACCAGATTCCAGTCAAATTAGTTTTAAAATCTTAAATATGTATTGTAAATGACTGTTATGCATTAAATGTTTTAAATGTTTCAAGATTGAGCTTCTAATGGTCCCAGTTAAAGCTGGTACCCAGTGTTACCCATACCACTCTGATGTCAAAAATCTTAATCTTCAAATGAAATTAAAAGATGAATTGGTGTTAATTTTCTAACAATTTTGTTGGAAGATATTGCTGTAGACAGCAACATCGTCCACCATAATTGTTGAAAAATGTACTTCAGTTTCTTTGCTATTGACACAGTAAAAGATAGAATATTGACATCAGAGTGGTAACGGTTAAAATAACCAATATCGGGGGTGGGGTGGGGGACTTGGCCCAAACTTGGTGGCTGTATGCATTTTGGCATACAATTGTCTCAATTCCACCTATATTAATGGACTGTAACCGGATTTGGCAGATATCTTCCTTTTGGCAATATTTCTTGGTAATTTCTTTGATTGTGCGGCAATTCCTCATCAGGCAGGTGAGCATTTTGGTCCTTGAGCCATTTATTAGTCTTTTGGTTTAGCTCCACATATCGTCTTAAAACTCAGGATTGGTTCATCCCATTAAGACTTAACTTGGATACATGCTAACTTTTATCAAGCAGATGCGGCGTAATATCGAGGTCAAATGTCCAGGTCATTGTGACCTTGGTATAATATAAAAGCTTACAGGGGAATCACAATTTTCGCCAATACACCATCAATGTAGCTCAGTAATGTGTCATTGTAAATTGACTTAAACAGTAGTTTATTTATTATGCTCCCCGAAAAAAATTTCGTGGGAGCATATAGTCGCCGCTTTGTCTGTCCGTCCGTTCACCATATATAAGTTTATCCGTGGCATAGTTTCAAGACTTTTTCACATATGGTCACCAAACTTGGTATGTGGATGCATCTTAGGGAGAAGGTGTGCCGAGTATGAAAAGTAGGTCAAAAGTATGTCATGCTGACCTACTTTTCATGGTCGTCTGAATATTACAGTAAATGTTTGTCAGGGCCATAGTTTCAAGGTTTTTTCACATATGGTCACCAAACTTGATATGTGGATGCATCTTAGGGAGGTGTGCGGAGTATGAAAAGTAGGTCGTGCTGACCTACTTTTCATGGTCAACTGAATATCACAGAAAATGTTCAGCAGTGCTGAAGAAGTGACCGAAATGGTCACGAAAGCTACACTCAAACAATTTCTACATCCCGGAGAGGTAACTAATTTTTCCTTATCACAGAAAATGTTTGTCCGTGCCATAGTTTCAAGACTTTTGCACATATGGTCACCAAACTTGGTATGTGGATGTATCTTAGGGAGAAGGTGTGCACAGTATGAAAAGTAGGTCATGCTGACCTACTTTTCATGGTCGACTGAATATCACAGAAAATGTTTCTCCGGTCCATAGTTTCAAGACTTTTTCACATATGGCCACTAAATTGGTATGTGGATGCATCTTAGGGAGAAGGTGTGCAGAGTATCAAAAGTAGGTCAAACGTAGGTCATGCTGACCTACTTTTCATGGTCGACTGAATATCACAGAAAATGTTTCTCCGGTCCATAGTTTCAAGACTTTTTCACATATGGCCACTAAATTGGTATGTGGATGCATCTTAGGGAGAAGGTGTGCAGAGTATCAAAAGTAGGTCAAACGTAGGTCATGCTGACCTACTTTTCATGGTCGATTGAATATCACAGAAAATGTTTGTCCGGGCTATAGTTTCAAGACTTTCATATATGGTCACTAAACTTGGTATGTGGATACATCTTATGGAAAAGGTTGCGGAGTATCAAAATCAGGTCATGCTGACCTACTTTTCATGGTCAATTGAATATCACAGAAAATGTTTGTCCGGGCTATAGTTTCAAGACTTGCACATATGGTCACCAAACTTGGTATGTGGATGCATCTTAGGGAGGTGTGCACAGTATGAAAAGTAGGTCATGCTGACCTACTTTTCATGGTCGACTGAATATCACAGAAAATGTTTCTCCGGTCCATAGTTTCAAGACTTTCACATATGGCCACTAAATTGGTATGTGGATGCATCTTAGGGAGGTGTGCAGAGTATCAAAAGTAGGTAAAACGTAGGTCATGCTGACCTAATTTTCATGGTCGATTGAATATCACAGAAAATGTTTGTCCGGGCTATAGTTTCAAGACTCATATATGGTCACTAAACTTGGTATGTGGATACATCTTATGGAAAATGTTGCGGAGTATCAAAATTAGGTCATGCTGACCTACTTTTCATGGTCAATTGAATATCACAGAAAATGATTGTCCAGGCTATAGTTTCAAGACTCACATATGGTCACCAAACTTGGTATGTGGATACATCTTATGGAAAAGGTTGCAGAGTATCAAATGTAGGTCATGCTGACCTACTTTTCATGGTCGACTGAATATTACAGAAAATGTTTCACCGGGCCATAGTTTCAAGACTTTTTCACATATGGTCACCAAACTTGGTATTGATTATTACAGAAAATATCTCTTCATTTTGAACATAGTTTTTATATGTATTTTTCATATGGTGCCAAGAAAAGTATAAATGTGTTTATTTAGAGAAACTTAGATTTTGCTTTTATTAAGCTATCCTAAACAAATTGTTCGTTAGGGCAACTCCCGCCAGACCAAAAGAATGATGGCCCACATAATCATTCCTACTCCCCAAATTGTGGAGTTAACATCATTACCCCAAACCAACAATATTTTAAGGATGGCCTAATATGGTGATATATTGACAATTTCAAGTTCGTTTCTCTGTGTCTGAGCCACAGTTCCAAACCTTTCCCGGAAGCATATGCCTTCGGGGTTATCCATTCAGTTTCTCTGCAGAGTATGCCTTCGGGGAGCATACATCAATTTATTGATTTGCCTTGTTATAACTAGGCCTATTTTCATGACTGAATTGGATCGTGGTTGACTGATGCAGTCTGTGGTTCATGCATTTTGGCGTTCTGGAAGTGGAATATTTACTGATTGTGGTCCGTTGAACCAGGAACAGTTTTGATCTAGTTTTGTTGTTACCAATGGTTACTGGTTCGTAAATTTCAAGATGGCGGCGCACAGATAACTTTTACAATTTATTTGAATGATGAAATCTCGTCAATATTTTTAGTGGAAACGAGCCCCTATAGCGTCATATTTAATGTGGACAGCCCATATCTATATAGTCACCTGTTATTAAATTATTAGAAATCAAAAAATGCTTTGTTGTTCTGAACATGTCCAGACACTATGAGACTTGCCGTATATATATATATATATATATATATATATATATATATATATATACACCTGTGCAAAAGTTAAGCACCAGCAAAAACAATAGAACGTAGAAACATGATGGTACAACTAGGCTGCCATACTTTTTGTCCCCGCGTTAGCTGACATAATTCCAAGTACGAAATGCACATGCATGCATGACTTCACGCCGCTTGATGTCCGTGCGTGGCGGGAAACAGCACACGTGTTCAGTTATGTAAAAGTCCAGTTTGAGGTGTAGAACATTACATACAGATTTAGGCGACAAGATTAGGAATTTTGTGTTCATGACCGTGGTTTATTTGTACAGAGAGAATTAGCTCTTGATTGTGAACCGCTATGGCAAGACGAAGGTTAAGTGATCGTGTGAAATGGCAAATCATAGGCATGCATACCACTGGTATGTCATGCAGAGAGATTGGCAGACAGCTGAACATTAACCATACTGTAATCAGTCGTTTGATTGCAAAACATGGGCAAACTAACGAGGTGAAGGACAGGCCTAGATATGGAAGACCGAAGAAGACTACTGCCCGTGATGATCGAGCTCTAGTACGCCTTGTTAGGAGATCTCCATTCACCAACAGCAGAGTGCTCAGCCAGCAATGGGAAACGCGCAATAGAGTGTCAATGTCTACCGTCAAAAGGAGACTGTAGGCTGCTGGCATGAAAGCTAGGAGACCTGTCAGACGTCCTCTCCTCACTGCACACCACAAAGAGGAGCGTCTGAGGTGGTGCAACGAAAGAAGACACTGGAACATGAGATCCTGGAGACGGGTACACTGGTCCGATGAAAGTCGGTTCCTGCTTCATGCCACAGATGGTCGAACTCGTGTATGGAGGTCCAGACGCACGGCGTACGACCAACGTAACATCATGGAAGAAGTTCCATTTGGTGGAGGTTCCGTTATGATATGGGGGTGCATCTCATTTGATTGTAAGCTGGATCTGTTCACTGTACCTGGAACTCTAAATGGACAAAGATATCAAGATTCCATACTGGATAGAGTTGTGGTCCCTCATTTTGTAAATCATGCACCTGGAACCCACCCTATATTCATGGATGACAACGCCCGACCACATCGTGCTAGAGCTGTGCATGAATACCTCCGCCAGAATGCCATCGAAACCCTACCATGGCCAGCAAGGAGCCCTGACATGAACCCTATTGAGCATATCTGGGACATTCTGGGAAACATGGTGAGAAGGAGGGATCCTCCTGTGCAGAACCTACAGGAATTAACAGACGCACTCCATCTTGAATGGCAACGAATACCACAATGGCGTATCAGTCGGTTGGTGACCAGCATGAGACGTCGTGTCCAGGCCGTCATCCAGGCACAAGGTGGATATACCCGGTATTAATAATGACAGTCTCAAACTCGTGCACAGATGTTAAACTTCGTTTTCAGACACCATTAATGACAATCTAGCCACGTGTGTCAACTGTAGGGCAATAGTTGTCAGTTGTGTCAACGTAACCATATTCAGGCCTCGTTTTCAAGTTCAAACAAAAACATACAGTGTTTCCCCACCATCATAATCAGCATTCCTCTAGTTGCATTATTACCTCTTGCACTAAGATGGATGGGTACATAAATGTTTATGCTATTGCTTTCTTCATAGCACATGAATATACCCTCGCATGTGCGTAAAAATAGGGTGGTGCTTAACTTTTGCACAGGTGTATATATATATAAAATGTGCTATTTTAATAATGAAACCTGCACTGCATCCGTCCGTCTGTATGTCCATCCATCTACCCACAATATCGCGTAAACATCATATACAGAACGCTTCAGATATTTTAATGAAACTTGGTGTATGCCTCAGTTATGATACGCAAATGTGCCTTTTGAAGTATTCACCTTTATAGGGCCCAGATTCTGGGTGAAAATGGCCTTTTTAATGCAAAAACTCACGAGTTTGTCACTTGTCCCGTAAACAGCATATACAGACTTGCTTAAAATAATTTAATGAAACTTGTGGCCTCTTTCTGATGGGTAGATGTGTGCCTTTTGAAAGATTCAGTCCAAGATTGTGGGTGAAAATGCGCTTTTTAATGTAGGTCCAAGATTTTGGGTGAAAATGGGCTTTTTAATGCAAAAACTCACAATCTCATATATTACTTTGAAAAAGATTGCTACCTACTACATAGAGAAAGGTATTTCCAGTCATTGCGGGGGCCTTTGAGTCAAACGTTTTCTAGTTCAGCATGTAATTATCCCACCCATCATCCCATCGCCCGTCCATGCGTTTGATTTACGCTCATTAACATCACTTATAACGGATGGATTTATTTCATATTTGGTATGTCAACTCCTGATGATATGCCCTCAGTGGGAATTGCATATCACCGAAACGTGTCCAGATTCACTGTAGTTATCTCCCATGAAATACTTAAAATTCGTCAAAAATGTCCACGCATTTGGTTTCCACTCAATAATTTCACTTAGAATGAATGGATTCATTTCATTTGTTTGTTGATTTGCCTACCAGTACAATCTATCTGTCAATCCCTGTGCCAAACAGGGTTTCCTGAATGGCTGCCATTTGCAGGAGGAACATGTGATGTACATTATCTAGTTATTTCAGCCCACATCATCAAGCCTGTAACAAGGGACCTGTATCATTCACCTGGAACATAGGGTTCTAGTTTTAGCCGATGGCCTTTCTAGTTGAAATGCATAAGTTCCAGGTTTTGGCCAGAATTGCAACAAGGGCCAGACAATTTAAATTTCCAATGGCTTTACTATGAGAATTTTTGGCAGTAAAAACTGATTTCGAAAGTTGAAATCATACTGAAAAACTGAATCAAATTTAAGATGGCTGTTGATGCATTTGGCCAATAAAGTTCCCATGAACAAAGTTGCCCTAGATGATGTTTGACCACAAGCGGTTTTGGAGAAAAAGACATTTATAAAAAATGGCCAGAACCCAAGATAGTCAGCGGCCAAATTGGCCGATCAGCTATGTTTAACAAATTTGGATCTCTATGCCCTAAGGATGGTTCCTGCCAAATATAATTGAAATCGGCCCAGTGGTTCTCAAGAAAACATTTTAAATTTCCTAATGCTTTAGTATGGGAATTTTTGGTGAGAAAATTATCCAAGATGGCCACCAAACAGTTTATCTGACAGTTGCCAGGGGCAAATTTGACATCAGCATACCCAAAAACCTATATAAAAGCAATTTCGGCTTCAAAGTCCATCAAATGAACAAATCCAATATGCCAAACATGCTACATTTTGATTAGTCCATGGCAGCCATGTTTTTGGTGAAAAAACTTTAATGGCTGTTAGTCCCTAATAATAGGTTCTGGAGTCGTTTTCTCAAAAACTGGGTTATCCAAGATTGCCGCCGAAGTATTTGGCCAATCAAGTTTTCTTGAACAAACTGGGTTCAGCTGTTGCCCTAGTTTCGTAGATTTTAAATTTCCTATTGGAAATAGTATGGGAGGTTTTAGTGAGAAAATGATCCAAGATGGCCGCCAGACTGTTAATCTGGCAGTTGAGAAAGTGGCAAATTTGAAATCAGCATACCCAAAAACATACATAAAACCAATGTCGGCTTCAAAATCCATCAAATAAAAAAATTCAATATAGCTGCCTAACATGCTACATTTTGTTTGGTCCACGGCAGCCATGTTTTTGGATATATCAACTTCCCTTGAACAAAGTTTAAGGATTAGTCCGTAATATCTCCCAAAGTTTGGTCCAATCCGTTCCAGCGGTTCTGGAGACGTCATTTTCACAAAAACTAGGTCATTCAAGATGGCCACTGAAGCACTTGTCCAATCAGTCTCGAAATAACTCGGTCCAGCTGTTGCTCTAAATGATTTTTTAATGAGTTTTGAATTTAGCCCTCAAGCAGTTTCAGAAATTTTTAGACGTTTCTAAAAATCGTCCAAAATCCAAGATGTCCGCCAGCCAAATTGGACTACGGATGCTTCCTGCCATATATAATTGAAATCAGTGTTTCTCGAGAAGTTGTTTTAAGGAAAACGTTTCGAAGACTTAAAAACGTTTCTAAAAATCATACAAAATGATGGCCAATCAGCTTCAAACTGATCTCAGTCCTCGGGATACTTCCTGCCAAATATAATTGAAATCAGCCTAGTGATTCTTGAGAAGTCGTTTAAAGAAAAAGTTGACGGACAGATGGATGGTTGCCCCAGAATAAACCCACAAATCGCCTTTCCTGTCAAAATTTCATATTCTGTGCCAAATTTTAGGTATTTATCACAAATTTTCTTTAATTTGCATTTTCTGTCCAAAATGTTTAACTTTAATCCCATATGTTAGCATTTTCAGCAAAGATTTTCATGTTTCATGTCAAGAAAACATCAGCAGTTTCCGGTCATGGCGGACGTAAAATAATTTGGAGGCAAAATTGCCAATTATAATCACCTATAATCAATTAATCTTATCAAGCCTACATAAATAACTGAAAATACAACAAAAAAGGAAAGTATTATATAGATCAATGAACTTGAAACAATTGTTTTAGCAAATAATAGTTGAATAGTAGATTAGTCGAGTTGTTATATATGTCCGTGATGATATCAATACAGAACAGTTTTGACCCACTATTGAGCGATGGTTCACAAGCAGCTATAGATACCGTAAAGGCCTAAGGAGTAGCAGTCGGCGTGATAGCGACAACAAAACAGATGGATGGACCTGTCAACAGTGTAACAAACTATTTAGCAAGGAGAAGAATCATGTCTTGGAATGCCAATATTGTGAACAACACTTCTGTATCAAATTATTGAAAGACAAGATAAGTGAATACGATACTATGTCGAAGGCAGAATGTATGTGGTTCTGCCCACCATGTAAGATAAAAGTAGAAAAAAACATCATCGTGGAGAAACTTATCGAGAAGAGATGCGATTTGTACCTAAAAACATTTAATGATAGGCTTGCAAAGGTTGAAGTCGAGATGGACAAAAAATGTGATGTAGCGATGGTTAAAGATATAATGAGAGAACAATTAAAAGCTATAGGTCCAGATAGAACCTAAAAAGCAGGGGTAGTCCAGAATACAGATGCACAGAATGACATAATGGATGAAACAGTAAAAGAGATGAATGATAGATGTGCACGTGAAACAAATATAGTGATATTCAAAGCACCTGAGCCAAAGACAAACCTAAAGGACGAGCGTAAGGAGGACTTAAATCTAATTGATGACCTGTGTAACAAAACGTGTAATATTAATTTGCCATTAGATGCTGTAAAGACAATTCGCATTGGTAAAAAGAGGGAAGATGACAAACCAAGACCATTGCTAGTCAAACTTCCAAATGTCGCTTCAAAAAAAGATCTGTTCAGAAATCTGCACAAGCTAAAGGACTTCAGCATTCAGCATGATCTAACGCAGAAAGACAGGAATTCAAGAAACTGGATGAGGAGGCAGGAGAGAAACTGGCTGTTCAGAGTCAGAGGCCCACTATGGGCATGAAAAATGAGGGATAAAACCAAAGTATTATGGATCCGAGACGGACGTAAAAGTGTAAATATGGTTCCAGCAAGTCACTCTTATCCATCATTGAATTGTATGTACACAATATGGACAGCTTCATTAATAAGTTTAATGAGTTCAAAATTCGTGTTAATTTAAACAAGCGTTCTGTAAGTATTGCTTTGCAATACATGTCCCCTACCTGGTGATATAAATCTTTAGAGATTGACAGTCAAAAATTTCATTAAAAGTTGTCAAAAGCAGCTGAAGCTCGAACTTGATCTGTAACTTCTCATAACATAGCAATAAACCAAGTTTCAGTTATACAGTCTCCCCAAAAATTATTTGTACACTTTCTTGAAATGGAATATAATTAAGAAATATACCTAGGGAGTGTAATTAACCATTGGTATTAAATAATATTTGTGTTCCTTTATTACATGAAGACATTTTTATGAATTTTCAATGAATTTCATTAGTTTTGCGGTGTATTACATAATTTTAACGAAACAAAAATTATTTGTACACTAGTGTACAGGTTTAGAGTTCAGTTCACAAAGTTAATGTTCAATACTTAGTAGGTCCCCCTCTGGCCTCAATAACTGCCTGCAGCCTCCTTGGCATGCTATGTACTAGTTTAGTGCAAACATCCTTTCCAATACCATTCCAGATACGCTGAATCATAGCCTTGAGCTCTTCCTTGTTTGAGGGCAAATCATCTGTACGGTATCGCTCGAGTTCATCCCACATATGTTCTATCGGATTCAGATCTGGACTCTGTGGTGGCCATTCTAGTACACTGACACGCTTTCTCTTCAGAAATGCAACAATACGTTTTGCGGTATGTTTAGGATCGTTGTCATGCTGGAATGTATACCGACAGCTAAGTAATCTCGAAGCAGATGGAACCATCTTAGTGGAGAGTATTGTCTCATAGACCTCTGCATTCATGATACCTTCTATGAAATGTAGGTCTCCAACACCACTGGCTGCCATACAACCCCATACCATCACACTGCCACCGCCATGTTTCACTGTATGGTTTAAGCACTGTGGACTGAAAACTTCCTTGGCAGTACGCCAGACACGTGGTCGCCCATCGCAGCCAAACGTTAAACTTACTCTCATCAGACCACAAAATGGAGTTCCAAAATGTCACAGACTTGTTAACATGTTTCTTTGCAAAGGCAAGACGTTTTCTCTTATTTCTATCACTGATAAATGGTTTCTTTCTTGGCACTCTACCATGCAGTCCCGTATCATTAAGCCTATTACGAATAGTCTGAGGGCACACATTTATACCAGTAGCTTTCTGTACCTCAGATGCAATTTTCTTGGCTGAAAGTTTGCGGTTCTTCATTGCCAGTTGTTTAATATATCTGTCTGCCATATTGGATGTTTTGCTTTTCCTGCCACGCCCGGAAACATTGACAATCATACCACTTTTCTTATATTTCGTGATGATGTATTGCACTGATGTGTGTATTAAATCCAACCTAGAAGCAATTTTTCGCACAGCGAGTCCTTCCTTATGGAATTGAATTATCTTCTCTCTCACACCACAGCATATTTCAGCTGTTTTAGCCATACTTCTAACACAGTCTGTATATAACTTGCTTGCTGTTTAGTAATTTAGTCCTTCTTAGCAGAAGAAAATGTATGGCATGCTTTCCAACTGTGCAAGTCTGAATGACTCACTCTGCATGCAAGAGTGAAATAAACGAGAAGAAATGAACATGAAATGAAATTAACATGTTCCTGCTAATGTAAGCCGTTGATATTGACCAGAGCATGCAGGGGTAGTAGTTCATGTTTACTGTACAAATAATTTTTGGGTCATGAAAATTCTGCAATGACACGCCAAGCCTAACAAATGTAATAAAATGCATACATTTGATATTCGTGTAATAACAAAAGCAAATAGCTTGTAAAAGCTAGAGTTGATTAAATTCACTGGGTACAAGTTTTAAATCTATTTCATTATTTGAAAGTGTACAAATAATTTTTGGGGAGACTATATGGTGAAGGAGAAGGAAAGTCTTGAAAGCTGATATGTTTGTATTTCATAAGTCGAAAGGGGACATAACTCCATCAAAAAATGACGCAAATGCCTGAAACCCGAACTTGGTCTGTAATTTCTCATAATAAAGTAATGTACCAATTCTCAGTTGAATATCTTGAGACTGCGAAAAAAAGTGCGGAAGACTAATATTTTTCGTATTGCATAAGTCGAAAGGGGTCATAACTCCATGAAAAATTGACGAAATGTCAAACTCAAACTTGCTCTGACTCTTTATACTAAAGCGATGCACCGATTTTCGCTTAAATATCTTGGGAGTGCGAAAAAAGTGTGGAAAGCTGATATTTTTCGTATTTCTTAAGTCGAAAGGGGGCATAACTCCATCAAAAATTTCCGCTTATGCCTGAAACTCCAACTTAGTCTGTAACTTCTCATAACAAAGCAATGTAGCAGTTCTCAGTATAACATCTTGAGACTGCGAAAAAAGTGTGGAAAACTAATATATTTTGTATTTCATAAGTCGAAACTCCATGAAAAATTGACAAAAATGTCTGAAACTCGAACTTGCTCTGTAAACCCTTATACTAAAGCGATGCACCGATTTTTGCTTAAATATCTTGAAGGAGTGTGGAAAAAAGAGCGGAAAGCTGATATTTTTTGTATTTCTTAACTCGAAAGGAGCCATAACTCCATAAAAATTGATGTATATGCCTGAAACTCGAACTTGGTCTGTAACTTCTCATAATAAAGCAAGCAATAAACCAATTCTCAGTTGAATATAGCCCTGCCCCCCCCCCCCCCGGTTTTACCAGTAGGGGACTAATAATTGTTTGATAATGGCCATAACTGAGGTGAAACCCAAGCACCACCATTATATCTTAAACCATGCAGAACTATCATTAGAGGACTACGACATATTTCATGAAAATATCCCAAACAGCGTAGGCGAGGCGTAATTCTGTACATCCATAAATCACTAATGGGAGTTCAGTACAAACCAGCAACCTTAAGCTACCTAGAATCAGTTTGGGTAGAAATTAAACTAAGTATTACAGACAAACTATTAATTGGATGCATCTACCAAAAGCCCCTGTAGTAACTCAGAAAATAATGGACAGTTAAACACAGTTATCTGACACGTTGCAGGCCAAGGATATTCACACTTAGTGATAGCCGGAGATTTCAACTATCCCTTGATTAATTGGAATGATTGGAGCACGAAAACCGATAGTACAGAAAGCGAGGAATTCAAATTTATAGAGTGTATTACAGATACCTTTCTATTCCAGCAAGTGACAGAAGTAACTAGAAGATTGAATAACATTCCTAATACTCTGGACTTAGTTTTTACAAATGAAGAAGATATGGTGAATGGAATTGTATACGACAGCCCGCTTGGAAAGTGACCATTCAGTACTTCAGTTCGAAAACAATTGTTACAAAAATCTGAAATATTATTATGATAAAGGTGACTATGTAATGTTGAAAGCAGAACTTGAGAAGGTTGATTGGGATATGGTTTTGGACTCATGTACCGATATTAACGAAATGTGGACACGTTTTAAAGGACTTATAATTGATTTACATACCAGATAAATTCCAGACAAAGGTTACAATTAATGGTAGCAGCAAAGGGAAATACCCACTGGACAAAGAATCTATCAAGAAAATAAAGAAGCTTGTTCTTTGGAAAAAGATTTTTGGAGACTAAAGATGCCAAGTACTACACGGAATACTGCAAGACGAGGAACCAAATATGAAAGATAACTAGACAACTCCAGAAAGCCTTTGAAACCAACTTAGCTGAGGCAAAGAAAAAAAACCCAAAGCAGTGTGTAAATACATGAACTCCCGGTCCAAGACAACGGTAGGTGTTTCTAACCTCGAGGTAGAGCCCAGAAATAGCAATTCGCGTTCAACTACATCAGACAAGGAAAAGGCAGATGTATTGGGGAAAACTCTGCAGTGTTTTACCAATGAACCGGACGGGGAGATACCACGAATTACAAAGTGTTAACTTCAACGAGACAATGATATTTTAGCAGTTACAGAAAATGCCGTCCAAAAGACATTAGAAAACCTGAATAGCCGCAAGTCCCACGGTTCCTAAAAGAATTAGCAATACCACTTAGTAGGCCATTATGTATGATATATGACTATAGTTTGAGGTCAAAAGAACTACCGGAAGAATGGAAACAAGAGGAGATCTCAGCAATTTTTAAAAAGGGAAGCCGCAAATTGGCAGGAAGCTATAGATCTGTTAGTTTGACCAGTGTGGTGTGTAAATGTATGGAGCAGATATTAGGTACTATGTAATAAACCATATGACGGATAACAAACTCCTACGCACCAAACAGTTCGGATTTGTGAAAGGAAGATCAACTCCTACGCGTAATGGATTCGTGGACAGAAACCATAGACAAGAGTCGGTCGACACAGTATACTTAGATTTCATGAAGGCCTCCCGCATAGAAGGCTAGTAGGAAAACTAGAGGCTTATGGTATAACGGACCCAGTCCTTGGCTGGATCAAGGCATTTTTGACGGATACAGTCCAAAAAGTTTGTGTAAATGGAGTGAGCTCAGACTGGAAGAATGTAACGAGTGGCATACCACAAGGCAGCGTACTTGGGCCTGTTCTATTTGTGTTATACATAAATGATCTACCAGCAAGCTTAAAAGCAGAGGCATATTTGTGTGATGACGGCACCAAAGTTTCCAAATCAATCAAAAAGACAGGTTCTACAGACAGACCTGAATATGCTAACCGCCTGGTCGGACAAATGGTTATTACGTTTTCATCCAGATAAGTGCAAGCATATGATATTAGGAAGAGCACATGACTTTGACTATAAATACAGCTTAACAGATGGAATATCCGACGAGCTACAATCAATAGATGAAGAAAAACATAGGGGTTGTAAGATTCAAAATTAGAATTCAGAAGGCACATAAATGAGAAAATCAATAAAGCTAACAGCATAATGGCAATCATCAGGAGATCCTTCAGTTTTCTGGATGACACAAACGTCAGCATTCCATACAAAGCCTTGGTAAGATCACACCTGGACTATGCAGCGCCAATATGAAGCTGATATAAAATGAAATATATAGAAGTGATTGAAAATTTCCAACGTCGTGCCACGCGTCAGTTAACAGGAATGAAGGAACTTTCTTTTCCTGAATGGCTAAAGAAGCTCTAACTACCAACTCTGGCATACAGGAGAGTAAGAAGTGATATGATCAAGGTATTCAAGATCTTGCGAGGAAAATATGATGCAGAAGTTTCAAATAAACTGCAATTACATAAAGACTGTGTAGCCAGAGAGATCACCAGAGGACATAGGTACAAACTATTCCAGCAGAGAGCAAATTCAAATATCCGCAATATTATAATTGATCTACATACCAGATAAATTCCAGACATAAAGGTTACAATTACTGGTAGGAGCAAAGGGAAATACCCACTGGACAAAGAATCTATCAAGAAAATAAAGAAGCATGTTCTATGGAAAAGATTTTTGGAGACTAAAGATGCCAAGTACTACACGGAATACTGCAAGACGAGGAACCAAATATGAAAGATAACTAGACAACTCCAGAAAGCCTTTGAAACCAACTTAGCTAAGGAGGCAAAGAAAAAACCCCAAAGTAGTGTAGAAATACATGAACTCCCGGTCCAAGACAAGGGTAGGTGTTTCTAACCTCGAGATAGAGCCCGGAGATAGCAATTCACGTTTAACTTCATCAGAACAGAGAGCAAATTCAAAAATCCGCAAGCACTCCTTCCCACTGCGCATTGTTTCAGTATGGAATAATTTACCTGATAATGTCATTGAAGCACCAACATTAGACATTTAAATCTAGGCTTGATAGGCACTGGAACAATAGTGAACTCCTACATGACAACTACAAGGCAACCATAGCCAGAAACCATAAAGAATACAGTGCAGAAGATATCAAAGAGCCGGCCATAGAGGTATGAAGCCTGCGGTCAGAAGACATCTTAAGTAAGTATACCTAAGTATGTTTCCTACCATATTTTGCGATTGGAATTTAATTTTCAATGATCCAGATATTTCAGGTGAATGATAGCCCTATGTTTCACTGGCCAATTACATGATTTCAATAAAATTGCACATCATAATCAATGATTTGAGCTTCTAGGCCACAAACATCAAGGTGACCTTGTTACAAAATCAATTGTTCTTCATAATTCAGTTCTACTGAATAGAATAATTATAAAACATCCGAGTTACAAGGTCCATAACTTTGTGGACAATCATTATGAAACTTCATATACATATTGTCCACAGCGAAACCAAGGTTTCTTTGGAATTTTTATTTCAGAGGTCAACAAGGGGCTTGTGGTCCTGACTTGGGGCCTAGTGCATCACAATGTTGGGAGCTGACAGCCATTCACTCATTTGTTCACCATTGCCACTGACCAACCTTTTAGTGCATTAGGCCCTTGCAACAGCAGTGTTTAAAACAGACTGGAAATTTAAAAAACAACTTTTATCAGACTACTATCCAAGTTTGGTTGAAATTGTTCCGATAGTTAATGAAGATTATTCTTTTGAATAACTTAGTTAATATTTGAATATATTCAGAACTCAAATGGCCAGCGGGCAATAGTGACCAATCATATATCTGTATAGAGTTCTGATGCTTACCACACTAGGGGCTTTCAGGGTACGCGTAAAGCTGCCATGACATCTTAAACTAGCCAATGTTAACACTGGCCAATAACATAGTGCCCAGGTACTGAAACTCTAATGTTCAAGCCGGCCAAAACCAGCCGCTTCAGTAGTCTTGAGGAATGTCCATTTGCTGGCCAAGAAGACTATCTTTTCAAAATTTACCACGAATGCCTTGCTCAATAGCCGAGCTAGTCATTTCAGTGGTAAATTAAAAAAAGATTTGGCCTGCAGATGGACAAATATTTAGATTTTCTTGACCAAATTTGACCATTAAAGGTTTAAACAAGAGCCGGCTAACATTCCTGGTGCCTTATAACATGATTCACTCAGTACATAAAGCTCACTGTCAGCGGCGAGGCATTGCTGTGAACACTCAGCTTTGCACAAATTATTATTGTTCAAATTTTGGTTTTAATCATAAATTTTGACATGCCATAAAATTCACAGCATGATGTCAAGCATGTGGATTCAGATTATCCTACACATGTTTTGTGATTAGAACAGATGAGCATCTTATACAGTTATGACGCGGGACATCAGCTTCAATTCAAGTTCTGTTATAACAAACAGAAGTATTTCTCTTGCATCTCATAAAGATAGAGGTGTCGGAATGAACTGTTGTGAGATAGTAATCATCAACAACAAAGTACTAATTACTCGATGACGTCAGACCATAACAAAATAGAATATATTATTTGTATATTCTCGAACGCCTTAATAGTAAATTTTGCCCAAGTTGTGACGTCAGAAAAGCATCATTTGGCGTTCTGTGACCGCCCTGTGTTTGTGATCCCCTTTATCATCTTCTAATTCGCTTGGCCATTAACAGAAAACTCCATTTAAGGCAAGAACTGAACCAAGTTGCTCAAAAGATCTTGATTAGTCAATTTGTCTGGTGGCCATCTTCAATGAAGTAGTACTAAGGGCCAGTCGGGTTTGTTCATTGAAGGGAAATGCAGATGTGGAACAACAAATTTGACAGTGAAAATAGTAATATATAGGTGACTAATCAAATATCTAGAGTTCTGAAGCCTACCACCATAGGGTCCATCGTTTGGTTAAAATCTAACAAGCGGTTAATGATGCATTCTAAAGCAAAATTTCACACAGTCGCCATGCCTAAGTTCACTTAATGATAAGAAAAGATGGGACAATTCAGTTTTGATTTCATCTAATAATTGTGTCATACATTGTACAGAAGCTGAAAGCACATTAATACAAGCACAGATATCAACGACTAGAGTGCTTCTTAAACCTTTCACTGATAAATTCCGCCCCCACCCCACCCCCTATCTCAAAGCAAACAAAAAGGAAATCTGCTGATTATTTTGAAATTAATATGACTAGAGAAAGCGTTTATATATATTTTGACAATAATTTGCTTGAGTTATTGCTATCAATGACGGCAACAACATTCAGTAAGATTATTGTCAATATAATTAGCTAATGCGATTACTACCTGGTACAGATTTGATACTAATAGGTATGAAAATTGTTGCTACAACAGCTTTCAGTCTCTCTATTCTAAAATATTCATCATAATTTTTTGTTGACACTCACGCTACGGATTTGAATAACAATTTGGCTGTAACTTGTTGGTTTCTAAGGCACCAACAATACTGTCAAATTATTATCCACACACATGCAATCAATATATTACTATTTAGGTAAAGTGAGTGTAGGCCTATATACGCGTTCTCGCCAAGAATGAATGCTTAGCAAACGGCGTGTATGTTTCATTGACAGATTTGTGCATTTGTTTGAAATGCATTGGTCAAACAGAAACGTATACCCGGTAGCTAGGCGAAATATTTCCTTTGTGCAGGCAAAGTGTATTTTGGCCATATACTCGCTCTACTTAGATAGTAATACTGAGTGCCATGTGATTATATGGGCAATAATTTGATACAGTTGTGGGTGCCTTAGTCAGGAACAACTTAGTGAAATTGCTCATCAAATCCGTAAGAAGTGTTAACTGAAATTTATGATTATTATTTTAGAATACATAGACTGAAATCTGTAGCAACACTTCAAGAAAATTGTATTAAATATATAATAGGTAGTAATTGCATTACATACTAATTATTTTGACAACAATTTGACTGTTGGTGCTGTCATTGATACCATGCAAATTACTGTCAATGTATATAAAAGCTTTCCCCTATTTTCTCCTGGACATTGGCACACTTTGTCTGAACAGTATTGAAAGACTGTTGAATGTACTGCTGTGAATACACCATACGTGCGTGCTTATGCTTCCAGAGCTGGAGGACAAATGACTATTTGCACGTGCAAGCAGCTTGGTTTTGTTTGAAAAATTCTGACTTGTGCAGACAATAGACTAAACGAATATGGCGTCCAATAGTTACACCGATTATGGAGTCAGGGCAGTGCATGCTGGGTAGCATTGCACGTCGGGTAGCATTGCATGCTGGGTAAACAGGCATCTGATATCTCGTGCAAGTGTCTATATTTAATGCAACACGAGAGCTTTAAGTCGAGCTCCATTGTTGCATTGCAAGCACATTTCTGGTTAGGGATTTGTTGTTGAAAGAGCTATGATGCTTTTGAGACTAGCACTTAGTTATCAGACAGATAAGAACATTAGAATGTAATGAGAATTTATTACCTCAGTGATGATTTCAATAACAATCTGTACCATATGATGTCATAATTAAAATATGTTAGTTTATGTCACATCAAATGACGTAGTTCTGATATGAAAGGGACAAAGTTCTGACAGTAAGGGTATGAATGCATGTTGCTGGTGAATTTGCAATTTAATAAGCGTTCTGTTGACTATTTTGAAACTAACTTGACTGGGAGCTGTCGCTGCTAGTCAAATTAGTTGCTAAATAATCAACATCTTACCTATATAGTTACCTGCTAATTGACATCCTGGGAATTAATGGCTCTGATAAAAACAATTTAAATGCGCATACAAACCTTTTAACACTAATATCAGCCTAAAACATTTTTTGCAGTGGTCTTGAGAAATGTCCATTTGCAGACCAAGAAGACTTTTAAAAATTTACCACTGGAATGACTAGCTCGATAACCGAGCCAGTCATGCCATTTATAAATTTTCAAAAACAGTCTTCTCTTGGTCTGCAAATGGACATTTCTCAAGGCGATTTCAGAAGCCGTTTTTGGCTGATATGAGTGCTAAAAGGTTAACACAGCACCAATAAGAGCATTCTAACAATAGCCGCCATCATTATTGCACAGAATAAGAGAATAAATAACACTATGAATGAGCAAGGTTAAACATGGATGTGGATGTATAAGTGTCACTGGATGTTTGTTAAACACGGATAACATGTGTAGAAATATCATTGGAAGATTTTATGCTTGATTTATCTCCCCTTACAGGAAGGCTGAGGTGAGTATACGTGCCACCGGCATGCCCCTTTGCGAGTCGACTTGGATTAATACAACAGCAACCAAGAACATCCTGAAGATGAGAAAAACATACATTCTCAAATCAATGATAAGCAGAGCAATGCCTATCACCTATCATTACAGGATAGAGCTTGAAATTAAGGCTTGCCTGAGGCAGGGCAAAATTCTCCAGCTATTTCTGGATTAATTAGCCCAATGAACTAGTAGTGTCCACTGACATTTACGTAGACACTATTGGCCGATTGCACACCTATGGCTTAGCTAAGCCTATGTTATCGGTTGAGCAGGGGATCAGGTAATCGTGGCTTAAACCTGACTTGAGCCAAGATCGACCGAGTAATACTTCACTTGCAGATTGGCAAACTGAGTTTGGCTTACGCGACTAAGCTCAAACACGACCACTTCTGATTCAGTCATTTTCACGTCTTCTAAAGCAAAAACTACCAATTTTACAGAGAAAGCTTGTACGGTGATGGAAAGACATGATAGATGACATAAACAAGTTAAACGACACTGAAACATTTGAATCACGCTTATTGGACATGATTTCACTCGGCATCCGCTTGCCTAATCCATATGATCGGATGATGATGACGACGATGATGCTGATGGTGGTGCATGTATGTTGGGTAGGGTGGGTCGTGTGTAGGGATTCTCATAAGGGCCCTTTTGAGGATATATACCCCAAAATGCAACTTGGGACCCCTAAAAATAGTGGGAGTGGGTCAAAATACCCATAAAATCTAGCATGGGAGCCCCATAATTCATAGCTGTGAGTCCATGGTACCTTCTGTTTTTAACATGGATGAGAAAATCTGCATTGGAAGGCCAGATTTTCAGTTTAGGACCCCTGGGTTTCAGCTTGGGACCCTCACTTTTCAGTGTGGGGTCCCTGGGACCTCCAAAATTTAAATACCATGAGAAACACTGGTCGTGTGCTCAGCCAGAATAACAGATTATTTTTAAAAATGTCTACAGTAAAATATGCTTCTATTGAGGGTATTGCTGGCATGTCATGTTCGGTAGCTGCAGCATCAGCAGCACCAACAGCAGTAGCTGGAGCAGCAGCAGTAGTAGTAGTAGTAGTAGTATCGGTAGCGACCGCGGCAATAGCAGTGGCAGTAGCAGTCGATTGTAGTTAACAACAACATCGATTTGGCCCATTATAATTAAATAATCTGCCATTTACTACAGTGATCTTAGGTCTGAACCTGGTCAATAGCAGGTTCAAATTTTACAGCAATCTGAGTGGGGTTTACATAAGCCAAGCCTGTGTGCAAGCAGACGCGAAAACAGAGCTTCGCTTAATCCCGGAATTACATTTAATGGGGCTTGAGCTATACGTGTTCAACGGCCGCAACTGGTCATATAATAAGCTTTATTCAAAATGAGCTGCTAGAATGTGTGTGTCACTGTGTGTGCATGCGTGCGTGCATGTGCTCAAATTCTAACACAACCAAGGTTATTATTGTCAAAGGATTTTCAGATTATCCCCCATGACACAAAACCCAGATTCTGTTCAGGATCTTTTGGATATCTCCAAAACTGCTAATCGGATTAGGCTCAAACGTGCTGCAAAAACTTAATATTGAAAAAAATATCTTGTACCATCTATTCAACATTACTTCCAATAGAGTTAACCAATCTGGAAATATAGGTTAAGAAGTTTTGCTGAATTCCAAAACATAACATTGAAGTTTTGTACGAAGGCCATAGTGACCTTGACATTTGACTGTGTGACCTTAATGGCATGGTGCAGATTCCTAACAATATAGCCAATAATGTGTGGAAGTTTAGGGCCAATCAATCCTGAAAGGTAAGCCAAATCAATTTTCTAAACATAAAGCTTAAAGTTGTTGCTGTCGCCGTCGGGAAAGTGATACCTATTGTTCACTTTTACTTGGTAGACGATACAAAAGATGATGGTTTATTACCTTGATGAAGAACTTGAGATCTGAGGGAATGATAAGGACATCTGGAGTAACAGGCATTTTACAGTGAACCTCTGCTTGATCATAGTCAATGTTCAAATCATCAGCGCCGGGATACAGCGGGTAATAGCTGTAACATATTATTACGCATTCCCTGAATTTTATCAGCTGTGTGCACATACGAGTGCATGAATATATTTTATCAGCTCTATGTGTGCATACGAGTCATGAACATATTTTATTAGTTCTATGAGTGGATACGAATGCATGAATGTATTTCATCAGCTCTATGAGTGCATGAATGTATTTTATTAGCTCTATGAGACAGTGCATGAATGTATTTTATCAGCTCTGCATACGAGGGTATGAATGCATTTTATCAGCTCTATGTGTGCATACAAGTGCGTGAATGTATTTTATCAGTTCTGTGTGCATATGAGTGCATGAATGCGTTTTATTAGCTCTATGTGTGCATACGAGTACATATTTTATTAGCTCTTGAGTGGATACGAATGCATGAATGTATTTTATCAGCTCTATGAGTGCATGAATGTATTTTATTAGCTCTGCGAGTGCATGAATGTTTTTTATTAGCTCTATGTGTGCATACGAGTGCATGAAAGTATTTTATCAGCTCTATGAGACAGTGCATGAATGTATTTTATCAGCTCTGCATACGAGTGTATGAATGCATTTTATCAGCTCTATGTGTGCACACAAGTGTGTGAATGTATTTTATCAGTTCTGTGTGCATATGAGTGCATGAATGCGTTTTATTAGCTCTGTGTGCATACGAGTACATATTTTATTAGCTCTGAGTGGATACGAATGCATGAATGTATTTTATCAGCTCTATGAGTGCATGAATGTATTTTATTAGCTCTGCGAGTGCATGAATGTTTTTTATTAGCTCTATGTGTGCATACGAGTGCATGAAAGTATTTTATCAGCTCTATGAGACAGTGCATGAATGTATTTTATCAGCTCTGCATACGAGTGTATGAATGCATTTTATCAGCTCTATGTGTGCACACAAGTGCGTGAATGTATTTTATCAGTTCCGTGTGCATACGAGTGCATGAATGCATTTTATTAGCTCTGTGTGCATACGAGTGCATGAATTCATTTTATCAGCTCTATGTGTGCATACAAGTGCATGAATGTTTTTTATCAGCTCTGTGTGCATGCGAGTGCATGAATGTATTCTATCCGCTCTGTGTGCATGAATGTAGTTTATCAGGTCTGTGTGTTCATGCGAGTGTATGAATGTATTTTATGAGCACTATGAGTGTGTGCCTGCAAGTGCTTGATATATGCATGTCAGTTAATGATTTTAAAACAAAATCCATTATTTATACAGCTGTCAAATACATACATGTACCAGGGTTCATACAGTTGGCAGGTTTTCTTATTCAAGGACTTTTCAAGGACTTTCTCAAGACTAAAAAAAAAGTTGATTTCTCAAGGACTCAGAACCAGGATACCGGACGAAGTGAGGATATGACACTGCTGCAAAATTTCATACCGCTTACCTTTAGAACCTTTCAAATTAGTTTGAATTTTTGAACTCACTCGGTTCCAGATGGATTTTGCCAGCCAAATTGCCAATCAGATTTTCTTAAATCTTTATTTACCTCAGTACGTGAACATTTTGAAAACAGTAAAAATCACATGGGAGGAAATGTTGATTTTCAAGAGCTTTCCAAGGCGGATGGGTGAAATTCCAGTACTTTTCAAGATAAATGTCAAATTCTAGGCTTTTCAAGGCAAATGCCAAAATTGAAGGGCTTTTCAAGTTTGTACGAATCCTGTGTACAAATAGATAGCAACCCTCACTTGATCAATGGAATGGCTAGTGTAGTAAGTCTGGCACATTGACCTACTTCTAATTTATTACGCAGAGGATCTCAAATTTGTAGACGTATCATATCAAATTTATCACACAGGCTTTGTAAGATCTGGTTTGGAATGAGCTTTAGTGAAATTTTCTTAAATGAGTATGATAAATTTGACAGGAAATGGCAATGAGTTTGAAATTTTATTTATCACATCAGCTATTATTTTGAATTTTCACCTTAACCGTTGCCATTTCTTACAAATGTGTATATTATCTTTGTCTATGACTATTGTTTCACTACTCATAGTCCTGTGCACAACAACATATAGTGATAAACGCAACATCTTATGATTTCAGAATTAAAGTTATTTTTGATTGATCAATTGAGTATTTCGTGGAAATGTTTCATATTTCATAACTAGTAGTACATTTCCCAACTCTTCATCGCTAGGTAACCTGGCTAGTAAGTAGATTACCATTCACCTACGTTTAACTGTCTGACTGCTGAGTTCTTGCAGATGACATATTCCAAGTGTTATATCGCTGGATTGGCTAAATATTTTGAAAACGATTTGACTGAAAGTTGTTGGTGGGCCACCAACAACTTTCAGACAAATTGTTTTCAAAATATTCAGCCAGTTAAAAGTTTGTGCTCATTGAAGTTATGGTCTGTTGGCTTGCATCAGTGACAGTTAAATCAGGTGACCTGCGTGCAGATCAGAATACATGTTTATAACCTGCGGTGGTAGCAAACAACTTTATTGCACTAGTGGTATATAAACCGATATGTAATGATTTAATTAATGATATGCATTTGGATTTTAATCAGCTTGCTTATGTGATAAATCAAGTTTCCAGACCACTGATGTACGGTTGATTGATATGTCGCAGTATACGACTTCCTCACCTGGTTTGTGTCAGCAGGTGCTTGGTCAAACGTCCCAATCGGTCAGACGAACCAGGCGGTCTGCAAAATATTTATTCGATAATTAATATTAGAATATAGATGTAGCGATATAAATCAATCTAGCTCAGCAAAATGTGAATCAAATTCACAGAAAGTAATGACAATAAATTATCTTGTATAAAATTAGTTACCTCTCCAGGAAATTTAAATTTGTTTTAGAGGTAACTTATTCTCATAATTATGAATTATCCTGGGATCAGGAACAGCATTTTTGGAAAGATATTACACCCGTCCTGCACAACTTACGCTGCTATTTCCTCAGCTCCGAGATGGAGAAGAACATCGGTGGATGTCATCCCAAACACGTAGTCATCTATCCAGAGTGTGCAAGGATCAGAAACAAAATGCACGTTCTGAAAATAAACCACAAAGCAATCCGATAAACTGTAACGGAGCTATCATTTGGAAATCAAATTTCAGGTTGGCCGCTGGTGTCTGGCTACCATCTTGTATTTCGGATCATCATCATCTTCGTTAGGTTTCTTCTCCAGACCTAGTTCAACCACCCTATGACGTTTCCAAGCGATCTGTTAAACGGTAACAGGTATCCTCTGGAAACCAATTTTCAAAATAGCCGCCGATGGCTGGCAGCCATCTTGGATGTCAGATCATCGTCAATCTCGATAGGTTTCTTCACCAGACGTAGTCTAACCATCCTGTGAAGTTTCAAAGCGATCTGATAAATGGTAACAGAGTTATCATCCGGAAACCAATTTTCAAGCTGGCCGCTGGTGGCCATCTTGGATTTCGGATCATCATCAATTTCGATAGATTTCTTCCCCAGACCTAGCTCAACCACCCTATCAAGTTTCAAAGCTATCTGTTAAACGATAACAGAGTTATCGTACGGAAACCACTCTGCTGCCCATCCACCCGCCCGATGACAACACATAATGCCTCGCCAATTCTTTGCCCGGGTACAAAAAACAGTAAGAAACTTACAAAGATAATATTCAGCAAACACACTCATATACATGTCGAAGTAGAGATTAAATAGTGTGGTAGCGAAAATGATAACACAATTCAACTGACTTTATCAGTTAATGGAGGGATCTGATCTGTCACTCAAATATGTTACATCATAATCAATTATGTCACATGTTAGCTGATATCACAATCAAAATGACGTAGCTCCGCGAAAATCAGTCTGTCACTAAAGTGTATAAATTGTAGGTCTTTGATGAATTTATAATTGAATAAAGATTATGTTGTATATTTTGAAACTAATTTTACTGGAAGCTGTTGCTCGCATGGATCACTACTCTACTACCAACCTAGCTACTCTAACAGTGCTGACAGGAAGTGCAACAATTATTTAACAACTGAGATATTAAGCAAGTTACATCAATGAAACCAAATTGCCCTGTACGTGGGGCTTAGAATACACCTTCCATATCCTCTGCGTGTCGTAAGAGGCGACTAAAGGAGGTAAGGGTGAGGTAAACCTGACAGAAACCTCGAGTTCTGAAGACGGAGGTTCCAGGCCGCACGGCGCACTCTAATAAACCATGGATCCACGCACTTAACGCTTATGATCATGTCGATAGTCACTTACAGGACTGGCGGTATGATCAGCGAACGAAAAGAAGAAGAAACCAAATTGTCACCTTTTTATCTTTAAGTGTAAGACTGAATGGTGGCTGTAAATAGACAAAGTGATGATGAATATCTCACCTGTTTATCTTTAAGGGTGAGTCTGAATGGTGGCTGTGGATAGACAAAGTCATGATGGATATCTCTGAATGAGGGGACAACCACCAACTGACAATCAATCCTAAAAAGAAATCAGTAACAAAAACGAAAATGAATCTGTGATTTATTAAACGGATCAGATTCTGTCACTCAAGTATGTGACGTCATAATCAAATGTCACAACTTAGTTGATGTCACAATCACAATGACAGCCCCTTCATGATAATCAAACAGTCCGCCACAAAAGTGTACGAATTCTGTCCTGGATGAAGTCGCAATTTAACTCTTTAATGACTAAACTTGTTTAAAAATTTTAATATTTACTTATTGAATGTCCATTTGCAGGCTAAGAGAAGACTATTATTGAAAATTTACTATTGGAATGACTTGCTCGGTTGGACATTCCTGAAGACCACTACAGAGACCGGTTTCGTCGTGTAAAGGTTAATAAACATTCTGTTGAATCTTTTGACAGCTCCCAGTCAAATTAGTTTCAAAATATTCAACAGCTTACCAGCATACATGTAGTTACCATGAAATTTAAATTCTGGGAATTCAGATTTCGAAGCTTCGAATCAATTCCAAACAAGTAGAGATGTAAGGTATGTCTGTTACAATGAACAATATATATGTACGGGCATTTTAAAATTGTTTGCTTTGGGCAACTAACATAAGCCGTATGTATTATCGAGCCAGTCCTTTAAGTCGTAAAATTTCAAAAAGAATCTCTTGGCCTAAATATTGGCATTACTCGAGGATTCTGCAGAGGCAGGTTTTGGCTGGCGTGAGTGTTAACCCTTTACTGGTGACGCCGGCCGCAGAAGTGGTCTTGCAGAATTGATATTTGCAGGGCAAGTAAAGACTATTTTTGAAGATTTACCACTGGAATGACTGACTCGGTGACCGAGCCAGTCATTCCAGTGGTAAATTTTCAAAAATAGTCTTCTCTTGCCCTGCAAATGGTCATTCAAAAGGAAAATATTTAGATTTTCTCGACCAAATTTGACCATGAAAGGGTTAAACTTAGATTACTGGATTGCTACATGTAGGTGTTTAATTTGGAAACAAGGTGAGTGGAAACTGTTGCTAAGACACACTAACATGTTTCTACCTTGTTTCCAAAATGTCTACCAAGATTTCTGCTAAGATACCATAATTAAAACTTAGATAAATAAAATTAGGGCAGGGTTAGAAATAAATGAAAAGATGTAGTTGCCCGCAGGGGAACGTATGATGATATTTCATGCATTTTCAGGTTGCCCGCCGCAGATTAAGGTTGCCCGCGTATGTTAAGCAAAATGACAAAGAAAATTAGAATCACTATTGCTTTGTCAAGTAAATTCTAAAGAATGGCCGCAATTATTGAGAAATGGCATTAAGCATACTGGTTACTCTTTCTAATAATTAAATAAATAAATAAATGCCTTAAAACAAAGGGTTAGTCAGTAGGTATCAAAAACACACAATAATAGTCTGAGTATTTATCATGGTTGCCCTGTGTACCATTAACAGCCAAAGCTTAGATGCCCTTTTGAAAATCAGGTTGCCCCGGGCAACAGGGCAAATGGACATTTCGATCCCTGATTAGGGTGATAAGGGTTAAGACAGGTGTCAATATAGAATGGTTGCAGAAGTCCATAATAGAGCGGGTTGTTTGTAAATGATTGTTTGTGTATATGCTTGAGGAGTACATACGATTGTGTAGCTCTTATTAGATGCTCCATCTGTGCTTGAAAGTGCTCCTGGTATGTGACATTCAAAGATCCCTTCTGTAAGGAAAATAACACATGCTACTGCAATGATCTGTTACACATTACAGTAAATTTGTATGTTCAGAATAAGTGTGTGCACGAACGGACTAAAATACAATGCACTAAGCTGTTTATACATACGATCCACTAAAATACAATGCACTAAGCTGTTTATACGTACAATCCACTAAAATACAATGCACTACGCTGTTTATACGTACAATCCACTAAAATACAACGCATTTTAAGCTGTTTATACGTACAATCCACTAAAATACAATGCATTTTAAGCTGTTTATACGTACGATCCACTAAAATACAATGCACTAAGCTGTTTATACGTACAATCCACTAAAATACAATGCACTAAGCTGTTTATACATACGATCCACTAAAATACAATGCATTTTAAGCTGTTTATACGTACAATCCACTAAAATACAATGCATTTTAAGCTGTTTATACGTACGATTCACTAAAATACAATGCACTAAGCTGTTTATACATACAATCCACTAAAATACAATGCACTAAGCTGTTTATACGTACAATCCACTAAAATACAATGCATTTTAAGCTGTTTATACATACGATCCACTAAAATACAATGCATTTTAAGCTGTTTATAAGTACGATCCACTAATAATCATACAATGGACATTTCCACTGTTTTCATCCATCATCTGACATCAGAATCGACTAAGAGACATGTAGGATGGCGTCATAATTAATTATGGCATGAATGACTCGATTTAGTCCGTCTTTAATGCGTAATAGTCTGACATGTTGTACGAATTGTATGTTTTTTAATATACATTCTGCTGAATATTTTGAAACTAATTTGACTGGGCGGTTGCAGCCATAGGCAGCAACAGCACCCAGTCAAATTAGTTTTAAAATATTTAACAGCTTACCTGTATAGTTTTCTGGGAATTGATATGCAGGGAGTTCAGGAATCAACCGATCCCAATATGAGCGAGGTGTGTGTGGAGCTTGGCTAGAGATTGGCGGGGAATAGCTAAAACTGGAAAGGTACATTATTGAATGCGTAAATTATTGAATGCGTAAATCACAATAAGTCGAGGCCAATTTTCTAGACCTTTGAACACTACCGTGTTAATTTTTGTAAAATTTTATCGAGTTAATTATAAAATTAAAACACCATGATAGTGTTCGCTTGATTTACTGAAACTAGGCACAAGGCTGGAATTTATAATGCCTAGATCTTTAGAAAGCTTGATGCGCTTTCTTATGTTTACAATAATATTGTGACATTAGTTTATCATAGGAATGTACATTATCTCTTAGTCTACTAATAACTCAATGCTATGTGCTTTTGCCATTACCAGCCAGACAAGATGCTCTGAGCGTGGATTTGTGGGTATTCTGCCCGAATGAATTCATTATGATTCATTATGATAAAGGTAGATGGTAGAAAATGAAGACAATATTGAAAACAGTGCACAGTTGTTAAAAGCGCTTCATAATTTATGCTTCTCCATCCCCATGTGGGCTAACAAGTAGCTTGTCCAGGTTAATTTCAAGCCTTCATATACCATAAGAATCCTAATGCCCATCCTGGTCAGTAAAAGCAATACCACGGGTCAGTGTAGCTTACTGATCTATAAGGGCAATACCTGAGGGTCAGTATAACCTACCTCAATTTCTTCATTTTTCATATCCACAAATGGTCCCAACTGAAACACAGAATAACATAGTTGCGACTGAGGCAGCTTTGTCAAAAATGTCAATAATTGATAAACAGACAGACCAACAGAGACTAAAAATGAAACGTGTTGGAATGTAACAACATTTAACTATTTAACATGTTTATACATTTCACCGACAAGTATATTCTTTACGATATAAAACTTAATACGTTGAATAGTTTGAAAATTAATTTGACTGGGTCTAGAAGGCGTTGCTGTCTAAGGGAGCAATAGCTTCCGGTCAAATTAATTTCAAAATATTCATCAGTTATTCTTAATGGTTGCCTTGGAAATGAATTATGGGGAACTCCTCAGTGAAAGGTTTAATGGTCAAAATAAAACAAGAAAATCAAAACATATGCTGATTGAATGACATACTACACAACAGAAGACTATTTCTGAACATTTACCACTGGAATGACTGGTTTGGTTTTTGAGCCAGGCATTCTAGCAGTAAACTTTCAGACATAGTATTCTCTTGGCCTACAAATGTCAATTCATCAAGACCAATGAAGCTTTTTTTATAATTTGACCATTAATAGAAAGGAAAAAGAATTATCACATTCTGTTGAATGTTAACTTCATATAATAATGAAAGTAGAGCCACCAGTAAAAAACAAAATTAAATTGGAATAATTAGAAAAAATTAAATAAATAGTAAATACCATATATGTGACTACCGGTAACAGGCCATTTTACCTATGCAGGAACCAATTTGTGACATACGTTCTTGTGTATCTGGTCCTTTGTGCTCAGGATCATATAATCTGTTATATTTGCGTTAGCGTGATTAGCCTCTGCGCCACACAGGTAAAATACTGCTTAATTCTCTTGATGACTTGAGCATTATAGGGTTAAATGAACACAATTTGCTAACATAAGTAAATTTAAATGAATATAATATGTATCCAGCTTTCACGTTCAACCCTTTATCACTCAATCATGTTAAAAATGCCTTCAGCAGTGGTCTTGAGAAATTTTCATTTGTAGATCAACAGAAGACAATTTTTGAAAATTTGCCACTGGAATGACTGGCTCGATAAGCGCGCCAGTCATTCAAGTGGTAAATTTTGAAAAATAACCTCATGGTTTGCAAATGGACATTTTCTACGACAAAATTTTAATTTTCTTGACCAAATTCGAAGATTAAAGGATCAACCTTTGCCATAATGATCTCAAAATATTAGTCAGTAAAATATATGATATAAATATTGGAAGCACTGTAGCTGGAAGCTCTTGCTGTCCCGTATAGCTACAGTGCTTCTATAGTGAACACCAATTCAATGACAAATCAAAGTCACTGGAATTGTGAAATCTCAGACCTCTGGGGTGCAAAGGGTTAATATTTCATGCAAAATAGCAGCATTTGTCATGAACTACCCACCATGATACAGACATGTGGCCTGTCTCTGTGCAAATATTTCATGAAGTCAGCTAGTGGTTCATATGATAGGTTGTCAGATGTGGTGAATGGTCCCGTGGCAATCATCACTTGAAGTGGATCCGCTATAAATAAAGCAATAATTTCAGAAAATGTAATTACCCCTTTGAAGCCGGAGTATATTTCCGTGGTGGATACGCCTACATTGATTGTGTTTATCATGTTTATTAGGGGGGAAATATAAAAATTTGATTTGTTCACATTTGGATTTAACCCCAACACTCGAAAGGCAGTATTCCGGCCTCACTGAGTAAGTATAACCCGAAAGGCTGGAAAACCTGGCATACATAAACAGACATATGTATGTGATATCACCCTATCCACATATATGAGTGCAGGGCTGATTTTCCGGCCGTTTGGCATGAGGCTTGAATTCCGACCATTCTGGTTCAACGGGTTAAGAAAAACAACTTGATATAAAATGGGTTTTAAGTATTTTTTGTAATCGGGAAAATTATCTTTCATAATATTGTTATTCTACATGGCTCCTCAGGAGGATGATCTAGTCTTTGTAAAGATATCAATAACAGTAACCCTCTAATAGCGAAGCTGACCAAAACCGGCCTCTGCAGTGGTCTTGAGGAATGTCCATTTGTAGGCCAAGGAAAGACGATATTTTCTTTAGCACTGAAATGACTATCTTGGTAATTTCAGCGCCAAATTTTTAAGATTATTTTCCTCTTAGCCTACGAATCGACATTTATTAAACACAATTTTTAACATTCAGAGCTACCGGTACATATGCTCTAGACATGTTAGGCATGGTTTCCTGGTTTTCACTTCTCAAATCAAGCAGTTTTATATCGTCATTGAGTAAGATCTTTATCAGATGGTGGTTGTTATGCAGTGGCTGGTCTCTATACAGAGGAAGGTCCTTATCTAGAGCCGCCATTTTTAACCCTATTATCCTCACCTGGAGATCCATAAATCTCAATTTTATGACAAACATACAGTAAAGTATTTTGGAAACGTGATATAAAACTGACCTGTTTCACTTAGGCAGCAATTTAGCCTCCGGTAAAATTAATTTAAAAACATTCAATTGAATGTTTGTTACATCACTATCGTAAAGAATTTATTGTGTCAAGTCTCTCGGATTGAAAGTATTAACCATTCAACACCCGAAGCACAAGTGTTTTGATTTCAAGACAAGTATACAGGGAAGCTGTTGAATATTTTGGAAGCAATTTGACTGGAACCTGTGGCAGCAATAGCTCCCAGTCAAATTCCTTTTAAAACATTCAGGATAATATTCCTTACATCAGAGGAAATTTGTCAGTTCTAGTCTGTAGGTGTAAGAGAGTTAATTCACCTTTCCAGAGTATCCATCTATCAATCTGACATCATTTGACGTCATAATCAGCTAAGTAGCTTGTAGGATGACGTCATAATCATTACGTCATAAATGATTCTATTTGGCCCGTCTTTAACTCTTAATAGTCCGACACGTTGTACGAATTGTATGTCTATACTATTTAATAAACATGCTGTTGAATATTTTGAAACTAATTTGACTGGACACTGTTGCTGCCACAGCGCCCAGTCAAATTAGCTCCAAAATATTCAATAGCTTACCTGTATAATTTTCTGGAAATTGCTAGTCAGAGAGTTCAGAGATCGATCGATTCCAACATGAGTGAGGTGAGGGTGGAGCTTAGATAGAGATGAGCAGGGCATAGCTAAAGAAGGAAAGGTCCATTGAGCTTTAAGTATCCACCAGTGAACATACTTCTCTGACTAACAGGCCGCTCTTTTGTGGGTAATGCCGGCACACCCTGTAAAAAAGATACAGTACAGCTGAGAAATAACAAAATAGAATGTACTGTTGAATATTTTGGAAGTAATTTGATAGTAAGTCATTGCTGTCAACTAATACAGCAATGGCATCCAATCAAATTAAGTCTAAAATATTCAACAGGGCATTTGTTACTAACCAATGTTTCTGTTTATGCGTTGGAAACATGTTATCTTATTTATGAGCTATCTCATGACATCATATATAGAGCATCTCACACGAGTCACCATGTCATATCATATCTAATCCATCACACAAGCTAAAGTAAGAGCACAGCTGGAATGACCTAAAGCAAGTGCCAAATGAGTTAGAGATTTTACTAATTGAAATTACAATTTGTTTAAGATTCTATTTTAATTTATCACAAAAGCTATTATTTTCACATTTTTACAGCAACCCAATGGCAATCCATTTCTTAATACATGTATTCTGTATTATTCTTCATCATCACTGCAATGCTTCACCACTGAGACACATAGTGACAAATGTGACAGTTACAAATGCATTTCAGAATTAACATTAATTATTTTTAACTGATTGAAATTTTCCAAATGTTTTGAGATTTATCAGCATATTTCGCGGCTACTAGTACATTTTAACATTTTTTCAACAACAGGAACGTTAAATATATTATCATTGCTGGCAAACAGGTTAATCAGACACGCTGTAATATATTGTATTCAACCTATGTCACTAACGCACATCATTATGTCACTAGCAGGAGATAAAATGAGATGCAATGGTTTAATTACACTTCTCCCTGGAAAACTGGTATTGCTATCTGGTCTGTCTGCCCGTCAGTCCATCCGAAGCTGTATCTCGAAAACTACGATTTGGCTCAAATGTTAACACAAACAAACGAACGTGCCGATGATTTCCAGATGGTAAAAAAGAACCCTAATCCGGATTGGCTCAAACGCTGGATCTATGGATATCTCGAAAACTATTGGTCCGATTTGGCTCAAATTTTAACACAATGGCATGAACAGTGTAACCATACATTATAATTCCACGATATTGGGCACCCGAAAAAATCTCGAAAATCTGAAATAATTTGGATAATCCAGTTTTAACAATGTGACAAAAATGAGAGGGCTTCAGACAAAACACTGTACTTAGAATGTCTAAAGGAATACTTACCCCATAAATGCTCTTGGTTATAAACTTTTGACCCAGTGGGTTATTGCCTGTCATAGCCACAACCTGTAAGCAAAAACAATCCACATACTGATAGACAAGGCCATTAACCCTTTAACAATCGAATTTATTCAAGAAAATTTTAATTTTCTCATAGAAAATGTCCATTTGCAGATGAAGAGAAGACTATTTTTGAAAATCTACCACTAGAATGACTGGCTCGGTTATCAGTAATGGACATTTCTCAAGACCACTGCAAAAGCCATTTTTGGCTGATATAAGTGTCCATGGGTTAACCTGTACTCTGGTCAGTCTGATCGCACCTGTATTCTGGTCAGTCTGATCACACCTGTATTCTGGTCAGTCTGATCACACCTGTATTCTGGTCAGTATGATCGCACCTGTATTCTGGTCAGTATGATCGCACCTGTATTCTGGTCAGTATGATCGCACCTGTATTCTGGCCAGTATGATCACACCTGTATTCTGGACAGTATGATCACACCTGTATTCTGGTCAGTCTGATCAGACCTGCATTCTGGTCAGTCTGATCAGACCTGCATTCTGGTCAGTCTGATCAGACCTGTATTCTGGTCAGTCTGATTACACCTGTATTCTGGTCAGTCTGATCACACCTGTATTCTGGTCAGTCTGATCACCCTATTATTGTAACAGGACACTAAACAATTTGCCCCGTTTGCAAATGGCGCAGAGACATGACAATTTGTTATTGGCGAGCCAATTTATAAATGGTGGAGGCCCATATGTAAATATAAGACCTCCTCCAATAGGAAATGCACATATTTATAAATGAGTTGTGATTTCTACCCATACTTTAGTAGATCAATGATTATTTTTCTGTCACTGGGCTAGTTTATTTGAGACGTCTTGGCACACTGTCCATCAAAAAAGGTGGTTGTGATGCTGGTGGTTTGCTGAATCTTTTATGTGCCTAATCCCTGGACGAGGTGTGACGCACACACAGTTTTAATCAAAGTATTTTAATTTGTGCATAAATAAGAGCTGTTAAGTTTTCAAAAATAATCTCTTACGCTGCCAATGGACATATTCTATATGAGAATATTTAAATTTTCTTTAATAAATTTGAGCATTGTTTAGCGTTTGTGAATGTAGTCCAATAACAGGCGAATTCTACTCAATGTTAGTCACTTCATTTGATCCTCACGTTAATAAACTTCTCATTATAGTCTAGTAGATTAAGTAGAAATCGTTCAAATTGTGAAACAATTACAAAATTTGGCATGTAAGAAGTTTTAGGTATACTCTTTCATATAAAAGCAGGACTCACGCGATTGGGCCCATCGGGAACCATCATCTTGCAATCTTGTAATAAAGTGTCCGGGGTAAGATTATAAAGTCTCATTTAAAATAAATTTGAATTTGAAAATTTGAACGAAAATTTCTCAGCTTCAATTATACACAGATAATTAATTCAAGAGTCCTTTAAATGTCTAAATAAATATGCATCTGTAAGATTTATTGCAGATTTAGCGCAACAACTACTAATTATACTCTACAAGGCAATCAACTCATTGCCATTTTCAAATAATTTGCCACTTGCACTGCACATCGTCAGCACCTGCCCTAGCCATAGTTAACAGTCTTATGCTTTGTAGTGTATGATAGTTTGTGAGTCTTTGTCAGCATACACAATGTCTAAAACGTGTAAGATTGTAGATCCTAGTGCAAATACCTCTGTGTTTAGAAAGTCTGGACTCATCAAATGTAACAGACTGGCAGCTTTGTGTTCTCTGCCAGACAGAAACACATGAGAGATTAGTGGATCCTGGACTATGTATATAAGGGGAGTGATAAGGACTGTGGCTATAAATGTATTGCTGAAAACCTGTATCAGTTCCACAATCTCAATTGATTACCCATGAAAATAGATATTTCGAGAATGGACACTGGTGAAGGTATCGAGACAACTCTTCGGACAAACAAAGCACGATCACATAAAAGCTGTCGAAATAAAATTGATAAGCAAAAGCTTCTACATGCTCAGAAAAGAAAAGCCAAAGAAGATGAAGAACCCAAACAAAGTCCAGTTAAAACCAGACATACTTTTGTAGAAAGTTCAATGAAAAGGACAGAAAATTGTTTCTTCTGTGATGAAAATAGCACAAATGAACACCTTCACAGTGCATTGACATTAGCAGTTGATCACCGTGTTCGAGACAAGGCCTACATATTACAGGAGAAAACTTCTAAGCAAGCTTTCAGAAGGGGATATGCCTGCTTTAAATGCAAGATACCATCTAAGTTGCCTGACTGCTCGGCACAATCGTGTCAGACAGCACCAGACAGAAAACGCCAATACTGACCTAAATATTAAGACTGATAGTCTAGTATTGGCAGAATTAGTTTCATACATAGAAGACTTCCAATTTTTTAACTCTGATTTAGTAAAACTATATGAAACACGACTGAGTGAAATAGATCATTGTTTTTCAGGGAAAATGAACAGTACTAGACCAAAAGAAAGATTGCTATGTCTAATACCAGATTTGAGAGCTCAATCTCAAGGGCGAGATGTCTAATGCAGACATTGGTGAAGCCATCAAAATCGTGTGTTCATATAATTCTAATGATGCCGCATTTCACTTGGTACGCGCTGAGCAAATATTGAGGCAAGAAATCCTACAGCATGACTATTCTTTTAATGGTAACATCGAAAAGGGATGTGAGGTTGAAGCTGTCCCGGAAAGTGTTCTCGCTCTTGTGAGAATGATTTTGCAAGGCATACGTATTCAAGAGCAAAAGGAGTCACCAGATGCTGTAACAAAGGTAGCATTGGCACTCTCACAAGAGACACCCCTTTCTATATACACTGGACTGGTTATTCATGACAAAATAAGACAAAGAGAGCTAATTGATAAGTTGTCAAGCAATGGCTTATGCATATCATATGATAGAACAAAGGAAATTTCTACAACCCTTGCAAATAGTGTCTGTGCACAGTTTGAAAGAGATGGTTGTGTCTGTGACTCTACTCTGAAAAAGGATGTCTTCACTGTGGGAGCAGTCGATAATATTGACCATAATCAATCTGCAAGGAATGCTATGGACTCATTTCATGGAACTGATATATCCCTGATTCAGTTCCCATGTCAGGAAAATCCTGGGACTGAACAAGACCGAATAATGATAGATTCAAATGTTAGCCACCAGAAAACAATATCTCCACTGGCAAAGTTTCCTTCATATTGATGAAAATAATAGTGCGGCACAATTTCTTAGCAAAATGTGTTGTCAAGCTGGTTACTCCAGGAACACAGCTGAATAGCACATTCGAAAACAGTTTTGTCTTCTTATGAGTGTGACAATGCACTTAATCTTGCACTATGTAATCATAAGGAAGCAGACACAAGAATACCGTTACATGTACTACATTGTGCACAAACTGGCTACCGCAAAGTTTTGATCAGAACAGTCGACACAGATGTGGTAGTCCTAGCTATTGCAACATTTCATTCCCTACCACTTGATGAATTATGGATCGCTTTTACTGGGAAGAAAAATTATAAAGTGATACCAGCCCATACCATTGCAACCACACTTGGGGAGCAGAAGGCTAGGGCATTACCATTCTTCCATGCCTTCAGTGGCTGTGATACCTCATCCTCCTTCAGCAGCATTGGGAAGAAAACGGCTTGGGACACATGGACATTATTTCCTGAAATCACGGAGGCATTTGTCAACCTGTCAGCCTCACCTGTTACAATCTCTAATGACATAATTGACAATCTTTAACGTTTTGTCATTCTACTCTATGACAGAACTAGTGAGTGCAACCAGGTAAACCAGGCAAGAAAACTTCTATTTGCAAAGGGAAGGCAGCTAGATCACATACCCCCAACTAAGGCTGTGCTTACTGAGCATATCAGATCGGCATATCAAGGAGGACACTGTTGGGGACAGGCACTCAAGATTCAACAGCAGTTACCAAACCCATGTGATTGGGGATGGACAAAGGATGCAAATGAACACTGGGTACCTAACTCGTCAGTACTTCCTGAGGCTGCAAAGTCTTGCAAAGAATTAATCAAATGTGGCTGCAAAAAAGCTTGTAAGCCCCCTTGTAAATGCATTAATTCTTCCCTTTCATGCATTGAACTTTGCACTTGTGGTGGCTCATGCTATAGATAGAGTGGTATTAATACACGAGTGCACAGATCAATTGAAATATGTGATCCCGCCAATGAAATTCAAAATATAACAATTTCGTCGTAAATCCTGCTTTTTGCTTGTGCCATATAGAATATTGATATAAGGAAATAAGCTATGTATTCGTAAATAATCACAGCAGCTTCTTTGGATAGTAAAATATATGAAAAGTCACCTTATTCATCTATATATGTGTCCTAGAAGGTAGGGTATTATATAAGTAAGTTTCGCAAGCAGCCATGATGAAATTCAAAATGGCGGCTAAACTATGTGTCTGATCATGTGTGTCCTGCTCTTATTGGATAGTGCATACAAAAATCTATAAGTACGCCAATTTTCATGCTTGTTTCACATTTTGAATGATTTTGGTCAGTTTTTGACTTGCCTACTAGACTATTAATTACTTTGATCCAGTACAAGTATAAACATTATGTGTAAGCACAAAACAATGGATTAATCAGCCCCACACTTGCTGATGTGTATGCAAGCATATATGCCCTCAGTCTTTTTCTGACGTATGCAGAATTATTGACTAATTGACTGAAGGAATGAGTGAATGAATTAAAAGATGGATGAACAGATGAATAAATAAATAAATAAATAAGTAACAAACACTTCTATGAATGAACATGTGAACACATGCATAAATCCGGGACAACCTTTGAATAACTTGATGGATTGCTGAAATGATCAACAAGACGGAATTAATGGACAGATGGATGTGTTGCCTACTGGCGCAAGATGGATATTGGCATATGGGAAGCGTGTCGTTTACAAACGAGTGCGCCGATACGCAATTGTCAAATGGGTCTGTGCCATTTCCAAATGGGCATGTCAATAACTAATTGGCATATAGGCTGTGCGCCGTTTACAAACGGGCATGCCAATAACAAATTGGTATATGGGTCTCCATCATTTACAGATGGCATGCGTCGCTTAAAAACGGCTAAATTGGTTATTGGTCAATATATAATCCCGATTGTCACAGAGCTCAGAAAAATGAAACCTGTCATGATGTCATGAAGCTAAGACCAAATCTAACTGTTTAACCCTTTAAAGTAGAGGGTCAAAATTTCAAGACAACTGTACATGATTACTGTTAACTATTTGAATCTAATTTGACTGGAAGCTTTTGTTGCACGAGGCAGCAACAGCTTCCAGTTAAATTCATTTCAAAATATTTAACAGAATATTCCAAGCATCATACAGAATTTGTGGCTTGTGTTAAAATGCTAAACTGCGTCAAGAGGAAATGAATTACAATTGTATTTTATACAGTAGAACTTGTCTAATGTGACATCATTATGAAGCAACAATCAGTGGTCACTAAACAGAGGTGGTCTGTAATTAGTACAGGCGGGACATCATAGTTTTCCATCATGCCGGCCAAAAATGGTTTCTGCAGTGTCTTGGGAAATGCCTATTCTTGATCTGCAAATGAACATTTCTAATACAATTGTAAAATTTCTGAGCTCAGAAGCCATACTCAATCAGACATTTATAATCAACCAATATTCATTCAAGATGAGAGCTACCTATGGAAACGTAGCTACAGGTATTTAAATATCCATTGTTTACCTGTCCAGGAAATAGAGCGTATGTAGATAATTGTGAAAAATCTACAGGGACACGGCGACCGGCAGATGACTCACGTGAACCTTCTAGCAGGACAGACTTTGAATTAAGCCGGCCAATACTGTCACAGCAAATACGACCAACAACAGAAACATCTTCCTGTGAATATATAACATCAAACAAAGATGCCTTATGGAGGAGTAAGGCTGTGTAAGGGTAGCCCTAAAATCTGATCAAGAAAATTTTAATTTTCTCATAAAAAATGCATAACTGGTTAGTTGTTATTGAGCCAGTCGTTTGAGTGGCAAATTTTCAAAAATAGTCTTTGCTTGTCTTGCAAATACATGGACATTTCTCAAGCCCTCTACAGAAGTCGTTTTTGCTGGTTTGAGTGTTAAAGGGTTAGCAAGAGGCCCAAGGGCCTGTGATGCTCACCTGGACCATTAGCATTTGAAGCATTAAACAAGATGGGAAAAAAATTTCAAGAAAAATTCTGAATGGAAATTCTGGTGCCTATGATCATAGGATCATTTTATCCAAGGAGAAGAAGCAATTTGAAAAATTTCAGTAAACTGTTAATAAAATGTAAGATCTTTACCCAAAAAGATTTGATGAATTAAAATTCTGAATGGAAATTCTGGAGCCCATCATCACAGGATCTTTTCAGCCAAATTTGGTTAAAATCTAATATATATCTTCAGATTTTTAAATTATCTGCTTAAACACTTAAAATGGCAAAGATTAGTCAAGAACATCACAAATTTTTTTTGATTAATGTCCATTTACAGGACAAGGTGAAGAGGTTTGAGAAGTTATCAGTGGAATGGTGTTTCTCGGTTATCATCTTATCGAGACAGTCATTCCATGGGCAAATAGTCCTCTCTTGGGTTGCAAGTGAACATTTTTCAGGACCACAGTGGCGGCCATTTTATCCCATTAAAGTCAAGCCTTTAACACTCAGAGTCACATCATCCAAAATGCCTTCTGAGATCGCATTGAGAAATGTGACCAAGAGCAATTTTGTTTAAATATACCACTGGAATGACTGGCTCGATAACCAAGCCAGTCATTCCAGTGGTAAATTAAAAAAATATATGCTTCTCTTGTTCTGCAAATGGAAATTTTTTATGAGAAAACTTAAATTTTCTTGGACAAATTCGAAGGTTAAAGGGTTGATGCTTATTTAACATATGCTTAATTAAATATCAGCATACGAACGATCATATAAATACTATCAACAAGGGGCCTGTATCGCTCACCTGGACCATAAGCATTTCAACTAGAATGGTCATTAACAATAAGTAGAACTCTAATGAGTTGAGCAGACTTGTAACAAGAAAACAGAGGCCATGTTTCTTTATGTATCAATTTCTATAGATCAAACTGTTACGGCCCTTAGTCATCAATATCATATCTCCCAAATTTCGGCCCAATCCATTCAGCGGTTCTGAAGACAAAGTCGCTTTCATGAAAACCAGGCCATTCAAGATGGCCGCCTAACCATTTAGCCAATCAAGTTCCCTTGAACAAACTTGGTTCAGCTCTGCCGTTCAGACTGCTGCTGGCTCAATTGGCTTCGTTTGAAAAAACTTAAATCTCTATACCCTAAGGATGCTTTAATTGAAATCGGCCCAGTAGTTCTCGAGAATAAGACATTTAAAATTTCCCATTGCTTTAGTATGGGAGCTTTTGGCGGGAAAACGATCCAAGATGTCCACCAAACTGTTTATCCTACTGTTTCGAAAATTGCAAATTTGAGTTCCGAATACCCAAAAACACATATAAAACCAATTTCGGTCTCAAAATTCATCAAATAAAAAAATCCAATATGGCCGCCAAACACGCTATATTTTGATTGCCCATGGCGGCCATGTTTTTTGACGGATCAACTTCCCTTAAACAAACCTTAATGGCTCTTATTCCCTAATCATATCTGCCAAATTTCAGCACGATCCCTTCAGCGGTTCTGGAGAAGTCGTTTTTGCTACAACTAGGTCAACCAAAATGGCTGCCAAACCATTTGACCAATCAAGTTCCCTTGAACAAACTTGGTTCAGCTCTTGCCATAGATCATAGACCCCCCAGCAGTTTCAGAGAAGATTTCAAGACGTTTCTAAAAATCGGCCAAAATCCAAGATGGCCACCGGTCAAATCGGCCGATCAACTTCGTTTGAACAAACTTGAATCCCAATGCCCTAAGGATGCTTCCAGCCAAATATAATTGAAATCTGCCCAGCGGTTCTTGAGAAGTCGCTTAAAGAAATCTTTGATGGACAACGGACGGACAACGGACACACAACGGATGGTCGCCACGACATATGCTCACTTGGCTTTTCAGGCCAGGTGAGCTAATAATGCTTTCAAGTCTGCAATAGCGGGGTCCATTTCTACCTATGCCCCGCCCATTTCGAGACAAGCTATGCCCACTTTGTACGTGCGTTTGAATAATTTTAACACGGTGAACCATGAATTCAAAGAAACTCAATTTCAAGGTAGCTACACATGTATACAGGTAAGCTGTTTGAATATTTTGAGACTATTTCGTGCTGGAAATTTCCGATTTTAATTGCACCTCTAATACGTCTCTTAAACTTTTCTTTTTCTTTGAACACTAGTGTTAAGACTTCAAAACATTAACCCTAATTTGACTGGGAGATGTTGCTGCCAAATCAGTTTCAAAATATTCAAAGAATGTTTATTAAATTGTAAAATCACTAAAGACACAGGCCATAATTTAGAATTTGATATTTGCATAGCATGTATTGCTATGCAAACTATAAATTGTATAGCTATCGGCAAAAATGTATAGCAATCAACTCTTTAACGGATAAATTCCCTGCATCTCAATCTCAGAGCAAACACATACGAACTGTTGAATATTTTGAAATTAATATGACTGGAAGCCATTGCTGCATTAGGCAGCAATGGCTTCCAGTCATATTAATTTCAAAATATTCAACAAAATATGGTATACATTGTAAAGAATGCACTTTTTCAGGGATTTGTTGTTAAAAGGGTTAATGATTGAATTTAGAAAATCAATGATAAATTGCAATCACGTACAAAATTTGCAAAGCAGATACAGCTATGCATGTTGCAGAATGTATAGCAACTGCTTAAATATGTGTAGCAAATTGAGATGCGATACCAGATAAATTATGCCCCGAGACATACAATTCAGACAATTACATGCAATGTTGGACCTGTGCCCCTTATGCGTCGTACCTATGTTATTTGATTGTGACATCATATAACAAGTCAAGTATTATGCTTATGATGTCACATACTTGAGTGGCAGATCTGATCCACCCATTTCACAATCTCGATATCAGAGTAGCCATACAAGTACATGTATGTTAGTGAATATTTTGAAACTAATTGTGCTCAAAAGTAGCAATGTCTTAAAGTTAAATTATTTTTTAAATATTCAATAGAACATTTCGCAGATATAGAATGTATTGCATCAGGTTTCTAGGGCTGAATGTGTTATCACATGCTATATAGTAATGCTTGTACTCGTTGGCAAGTTCCTGAGATTTTGGATTAGCTCACGCTCAACAAGACAGATATTAATTCCATAAGGTGAAGACAATCTACAAAGATATTAAGCTTTAAACTATACACAGAAAGAAAATTGGCCTTAAAAAAGATTTGATCTTTGAAATATCAGCGCCTCAATTGCAAGACAACTGTGCAGGAAAGGCATTGAATATTCTGAAATGAATTTGACTGGAATTTGTTTCCGCTACAACTCCCTGTCAAATTAGTTTCATAATATTCAAGAGAATATTCCATCGTTTGTAAAGAATTTGTCATTTCTGGTGTATACGGGTAAATGTTTAACCTGTCTAGAAGATGTCCTCGTTAGTGCACATACCTGTGCAGGCATGAGGACATGATGCCAGTCTTCAATATTGTGTTGTTTCTGCAGACACAAAGCCATATCCTCAATCTGATCATTCAGAACTGTAAACAAACATAGCTCTCTTTCAAAAATATCTCTCATTGACTGTCTACTAAATTTCTGCAGACTACATTTTTCATCGGGTTTAACTCTAGATATCATGCTGAATATTTTGAAAACAATTTGACTGAAAGTTGTTGGTGCCACCAACAAAGTTCAGTCAAATTGTTTTCAAAATAATCAGCAAGTCAAGAGTTATTGCCCATTTGAAATTATTGCCTTGTGGCTTGCAGCAGTCAGACAGTTAACTATTCCAGTGGTACAAATCTGATACAAACAAATTCTTCACGAATAAATTAAATTGCCTGCAAAACTTCGCTGCCTAATGCGATAACGGTTTACTATAACAAACAGGGAGCGGGAAACTAGCTAGATAGTAGTAAATCTGTGTCCAGCATGTTTAGTCTTGTGTTTTTCTGTACATTACTCTCACACATTTAGGTGGGTGGCAAGATCTACAGATGGACGGACAAACCTATAAGATAACATTAGAATGTGTAGTCGATGTCGCACTATCGCAAATCCCCTCAATTTCACCAAATTTGTTGTTTTGCACCACCACCGCCCCACCCCGGGGGCAGACCCTAATGTAAACATTGTTTCACAATCCGCAACCATATGGTTAATGAACATACCAAATTCGGTTGAATTCCGCCAACTTTGACTTTCTGCCACCACCTCCAACCCGAGGGTGAAGCCTAATGAAAATGTTGTCTTGCAGTCCGCAATCATAAGGTAACTCACATAACGAATTTGAGTGACAGACGAACAGAGGACAGGGTTCATACAGCTGGCAGGCTTTCTTATTCAAGGACTTTTCAAAACCAAAAAAGTTGATTTTTCAAGGGCTCAGAACCAGGATCCTGGATGAAGTGAGGATATGACACTGACGCAGAATTTCATACAGCTTACCTTTAGAACCTTTAAAATTAGTTTGAATTTTGGAACTTACTCGGTTCCAGATGGATTTTGCCAGTCAAATTTTCTTAAATCTTTATTTACATCAGTACGTGAACATTTTGCAGACAGTAAAAATCACATGGGAGGAAATGTTGATTTTCAAGGGCTTTTCAAGGCGGATGGGTGAAATTCCAGTACTTTTCAAGATAAATTTCAAATTCCTGGCTTTTCAAGGCAGATGCCAAAATTCAAGGGCTTTTCAAGTTTGTACAAACCCTGGAGGAGAGTGCAATATCTCCTCAGTTTTTTCAAAACGTGTGAGGATAACTATTACTAGTCCTATAGGCTTATGTCAACACACACAGACATGACAGAAATAACAAGCCATATGAGTAAACTGGTGTATGCTCCCTGAAGGCATACTCCGCACAGACGCTACAGAGAATTTTTGTCTGGACCATAGTTTCTACAGTGTCCCTGCATACTATGCCTTCGGGGAGCATACATCAGTTTACTGATATGGCTTGTTGTTTCTGTCATGTCTGTGGACCATGAAAAGTGGGTCAAAAGCATGTTCAGTGAACCATGAAAGGTAGGTCACTACTGTGCATATGCAACACAGCTTCAGCATTTAATGCATCCGTACACCAAGGTTAGTTCTAATATGCCAAAAACTCTTGAAACTACAGCCCAGACTAAAATTTTCTGCAAATTAGGTCAAAAGTAGGCCATGTTAACAAAAATAATCTCTTGGTCTGTAAATGGCCATTTGTTAAGGGAAAATTAAATATTTTACGACAAATTTGAGGGTTAAACAGTTAATTTCACCCCTGATGCACTTACTATCAGCTTTATCTGTTAACTTCTGAAACATGTACTTGAAGCTCTGGGTGAGGGCTTTAGTAGATGTAGACTGATAGACGCTGACCGGGCATGTCCATTCCTCTGCATCTTTCGACCTGGTCTTTGTCAACTCTGGGCCCCATTTAAGTAGCACTTCACCTGCATTTGTGCGTCTTCCATATTTCTGCGAGGGAGTGACACTGGTAGAAACAAATAATCAAAGCAAGTATAACGTGGGGCCCACAATCCCTTTCCATTTTTAGCTAAGTCGCGTCCATCTGTCGGTAAGCTCCACCCATACCTCGCTCGTGTTGGGATCGATCGATCTCGGAACTTCCTGGCTATTAATTTCCAGAAAACTATACAGTTAAGCTGTTGAATATTTTGAAACTAGTTTGACTGGGTTCTGTTGCTGCCTATGGCCAACATGCTGCTTCCTAACATTATAGGTAACAATGTATCTAAGTTTAGTTTCAATAAGATTAACCAATCCTGAAAGATAAGACAAGAAGATTTGCTAAGTGTAAAAAATTAACATTGAAAAAACAGAGTTTTGTATCAAGGTCACAGTGACCTTGACCTTTGACCTTGTGACCTCAGTATCAACATGCTGCTTCCTAACATCATAGGTAACAATATATCCAAATTTAGTTCCAATAGGATTAATCAATCCTGAAACACAAGCTGATGTTTTGGTAAACGCAAAAACTTAACAATGTTGACGCCGTCGCTATAGGAAAAGTGACACAGATGTCTCGCTTTGTACTTTGCAGGCAAGAATGTCTCGCTTTCTGCTTTGCAGGCGAGACAAAAATGAGTAGAGAGTAGTGGGAGACAAATGCTGCCTATAGAATAACGGTTCTATGGGTAGAGGCTGTTTTGAATATGTTTGAACTGTTTTGAAATGGCTGCTTTGGGTAGCCGCTGTTTTGAAACTGTTAGCGGCTGTTTTGAAACTGTTTGAACTGTTTTGAAGTGGCAGCTATTGGCGGTAGCCGCTCTGAAATGGCTGGCAACTGTTTTGAAACTGTTCGAACTGTTTCACAGCTGTTCTGAAACCGCTAATTCCTCTACTACTAACGTTAAACCACGCTCAGACAAACCTCAGGAACTATAGCGCATCAGCCGAGTTCCAAAATGTAGCTGGTGGACATATTAAAATTAGGATCATATATTTTGAGGGTCTTTCATCTCCAGATTGACATGTGAGATTGTAAAGCGCTCTAACAAACATTATTGTGTTATCATTCGGTAGATATTTTATGTTTTTTCATTGATTTCGTCCCCAGATTGAGGCACAAACCACTATGCTCACATACTTCCATCACATAAAACCCTACCAATACTTGGGTCTCTGAGGTACATGTTTTTAAGCATTCTGTCATGACACAATACAGGTCTGACTTTGTCCTTGGTACATTGTACATTGCAGAAGTCTGCCAAATTTGACAATGATCTGTGAAATTAATGTGATGTACTCCAATGAAAGGCATAGAACTGGAAAAGTACAACAGTAATTGAGGAACCCAGTTTTAGCTATGCCCCGTCCATATCTAGATAAGCACCACCCACGTGTTGGGATCAATCAACCCCTGAACTCTATGAATCTCAATTTCCAGAAAACTATACAGGTAAGCTGTTGAATACTTTGAAACTAGTTTCATTTCAGAGCAGCTGCACCCAGTCAAATTAGTTTCACTTTGAAAATATTCAACAGCATGTTTATTAAATAGTAGACATACAATTCGTACGACGCTTAGTCGTCAATTATGCATTCGTGAGTAATTTATCTGTCATTCATGATGTGTTTGATTATGATGTCAGTCTACACATCACATAGTTAATTATGACATCATATGATGGATGGATAAAATGGAACGGTCCATTATTTGGTGAAGCATTGTCTCGAGAAACAACACAGGCCTCAATAAAGGGCTCCATTTCTAGTTATGACGCGTCCATTTTAGCTCAGCTATGATAACTTTTTTACTCATGTCGGAATCGATTTAAACCGTTCAAAACTGAATTCCCAGACAGTCTGGGACTCTAAATTTGAAGGTCACTATAGTGGTAACCTGTTGTATATTTTGAAACTAATTTGACTGTGGGCTGTTGCTGGCCATTGCACGAACACCATTAAATTTGTTCCAAACTATGTTTATTAAATTGTACATTTATCAACGCCATACAAGTCATACACTTTTGTGACAGATCTTTGGATTTTCATAACTGAGCCACGTTATTTTGATTTGCGACACCAGCTAACAAGTAACGTAATTAATTGCCAGATACTTGAGTAACAGATCACATCACTCAATTCATCATAGTTCTAAGCCTGTCCTAGGAATTTAAAGTTGATAAAATAAAACCTGTAGAAGGAGCAGAGGTCCAAAACATGATACCAAGAATTGAATTAATAGCATAAGTACGACCCATCGGATTAAATCTGCTGTTCTGGTTTCATCAGATATAATGTACAACGTCACATATACAATGAAGACATTGAACAATAGGACATATTGGCCAGTTTGATGCACAACGGGCATTTTATGTTTCAATCATCAACATATATAGTATTGAATAGAATACACCATTGTGAATGCTTAGTTATCGGATTCTATCAAAAGCCGACACAAATATATAAATATACAATAAAGTTTTTGATGACATCACTATCAGCATTATAGCACTTATGAATTCCTTTGAAAAATGAGCATGATCTTGAAGAGAAATTAGAAATTGAAACTTTAATGATTCACAATTGTCTGATCAATAGATATGTCTCATATGCACTCCGTTATCATCTAGTTTTCCAGCTGGTCCCTTGTGTACCACTAAGAGAATAACAAACGTACACCATTCACTCACTGCCACTTATTCTACGATGGTCATACATTCAAGCATCCACTATCAGATACACAAGGCCATTTATCCATTATCATCATCAAAATCAGAAGTAGGCTTGCACGATTAAGTGATTAAACCGAAAATCACGATTATGTTTTAAATCGTGAATTTATATCATTAAAAATTAAATAATTGAATAATCGTGAATATTTTCTATTGCATAAAATATTTCATAACCTAACTTTCAATTACTTTTCAATGCGATCGGTCATGAAAAATTACATTTTGCTTACTGAATGTATGTCCATTTGCAGGGCAAGAGAAGACTATTTTTGAAACTGTACCATTTGCAGGGCAAGAGAAGACTATTTTTGAAACTGTATTACTGGAATGCCTGGCTCATACCAGTGATACATTTTCAAAAATAGTCTTCTCTTGCCTTGCAAATGGACGTTTCTAATCACCATTGCAGTTTTCGTCATTGATATTCTTAAGTTATGTTTTGTTAATTTGCATCGAAGCTGATTAATCAAGTAATCATGATTATTTTTAAATAATCGATCGCGATCACTCAACGCAATAATCGCACAAGCCTAAGCCTAAGAAGCATGGGTACCTATAACAGCTATGGTGACCAATGTACGTTCAATCTAAGCCTGGTCACCTCTAAAAACTATGGTAAACTTGCAATAGCTACCTTGCTGGAGAGAAGCTAGCTGGAGAAAACGGGACAGCTGGACTGCGCGAGACTCCAGGTACACGCTTAGATAACGGTTGTGCCACATTCTCAGGTGTTTGTTGTCGTTTTTTTGGATTTGGTGTCATACCCTTAAACAAGTGTTTTGTAGAATATGTTTACACAATCTAGTAGATGTAAAAGTTAACACTTTCAATACCATAAATATCAAATAAAGAAAAATTGTTTAAAATGTAATAACATTACCTTAAATTTTCTGCTACTATTGTTAAGCAACACATATCAGTAAACTGATGGATGCTCCCCAAAGGCCTACTCTGCGGGGACACACTTGCAACTATGGTCCGGAAAACAAGGTATATTAGCAAACTGATGTATGCCCCTTTAGGCATACACCGCAGGGACACTCTCAAAACTATGGCCTGGACAAAAATTCTGTAATGCTCAGTGAACCATGAAACGGTCAAAAGCATGTTCAGTGAACCGTGAAAAGTAGTCACACTGCCCTACTTTTCATACACAACAGGGCTTAACGTATAAGGCATCCATATACCAAGTTCACACTGACCTACTTTTTAGACACTGCACATCATCTCAGATGTATCCACAAATTAGTTTTCAAAATATTCAACATAATATTTATTAAATAGTAGTCATACAATTCGTACAACAATGCATAGTCCGTCTTCAAATATAAATTCGTGACGTATTTATCTACGCTATTCATTATGATGTCAATCCACATGTCATGCAGTTTATTATGACGTCATATGATGAATTGATAATTTGGAAAGGTCCATTAAGATTGACCATAACAAGTTAACATGTGTCATTTGGAAATTTCAGATTAGTATCACGGACATGAATGAGAGGGATAGCGATAAAATCTCACCATCAAAAGATTAATTCATAATGTTGAACTTGTTTATATTCCCAGATTTAGAGGATATATCCTATGGACTCATTTATATAGATGCCACATGCATGTCAAAATTATATACCTGATCACAGTAGATATTAGGTTAATATTTGACTATTACTAATGAATCAAGAATATTTTGTGTGTGTTGCATGTGTGCATGAGAGAGAGGGACGGATGGAGGCAGGCATGCAGGCAGGGTGAAGGAAAGAGGGAATAGAGGTGAAGGGAGAAAAGGAAAGAAAAGGAGACATAGGGAGAAGTAATGTTGGAGAATGAGAGATAGGTGGAGAGTGAAGAAGAACTTGGAGAGAAAGGCTTGATAGGTTATGCTAGAATGCTGCTCGATAATGCCTCTGCTAGAGGCAGACTCAATCTCATGATGTCCCTATATATAGCTGGCCTTGGACGCACATGTGCCCGTAAATTACCTTTGTCGCTGGGGTGGAATAAACACTGTACAATTTCTCAGCATCAGCTGCATCAATACTGACAAGGTTAAAGACAAATAATAACAACCAATTCAAAGCAGCATAAACCATTAGAACAAATAGCAGTCATAAGTTGTACACTGGATAAAAAGAGTCTCTGATGAGTCTCAAATTCCCAGCAATCATATAAGAAAACTGTTAAATATTTTGAAACAAATTTGACTGAAATTACTTGCTATTGTATGTCTTAAATAGAGGAGGCTTATCAATACACTTATCAACAAGAAGCCCAAGGGCCTATGACGTTCACCTGGACCATTAGCATTTGAACCATTTTCTTATAGACATAAAGGACAATTTTCAGAAAATCCAAGATGACCCCACCACCCCACAACAAAAAAATTCACCAAGCCTAATTCTCGCTTGATGTGTTGACGCATACCATCATACGATCCGCTCAAGTTTTATTGAAATCGGGCAATTGATTAAGGAGTAAATTTAAAATTTCAATAAATTCAAGATGGGCACCAAAAAATTTACCAATCAGGATTTTGAATATAAGTTCTAGAACCTACCACCGTAAGATCCTTCGGCGCGAATTTGGTTAAAATCCACCAAGCGGTTAAGGCGATGCGCTTTGACAATTTTTCATAAAATCACCAAAAAAATTGACTACGCATAATTCAGAACAGAAGTTCTAGAATCTACCAAGATATGATCCTTATAGCCAAATTCGGTTTGACAATTTCCAGTAAATTTTTCATAAAATCTAAGATCTTCACACACAAAAAATTACCAAGCCAAATTCTGAATATAAGTTCTGATGAAGTCTACCACCATAGAAATCAAACCAAAATTTGGTTGAAATCCACCAAGCGGTTAAGATTTGTTATAAAATCATAAGAGATTCAACCCAAAATTTGATCAGTTAAAATTGTGAATGAAGGAAATTTAAATTTCCCTTTCTCCAAAATCTAACAATACTTACCATTACATTACTTATTGATAAACAGCTCAACTGATACTGTGCCCTAGGAACCTAGACTTAGAACGCTCTACCGGCTCCTGGAACCGGATACCCGGTTCCCAACAACCCGCCTGCCACCCGCCCATATTTTTGGCATAGCTACCAAACAAGAGATAACTCATGGCTTACCTCAGTGGGGCTGGGAGGCAGGATCCGTAATGTAATGGTAAGTATTGTTAGATCTCGGAGAAAGGGCAACTGAAATTTCCTTCATTCTCCGTCGATCAATACTTACCATTACATTACTTATTGATAACACCAGATTTAGTCAGTAGCCTGGTGGGAAGGGGCAAGCCATACAAAGCCTCTTTTGCCCCTAGAGAAAGAACTTAGACGTAAACTTGTCACATAGACCTACATGTAGAAGGACCGACAAGTTTGGGACCGAATCACATTCGCATCACCGCTCCCTCACCCCTCTTTCTCCTAACAAGAGCTCCGCAAACGGCGCATAATACCCCGCCATGATGACAAACCAATGAATGAGAGCTATTAGAAAATATTTATTTCTTCCTCAGACCCATCAGCCAAGTCATCCTTATGAAGTGTCAAAGGAATCCGTTAAACGGTCAAGGAGGTATCGTCCGGAAACCTATTTTCAAGATGGCTGCCGCTGACTGGCGGCCATATTGGATTTTGGATTATCGTAAATTTCGATAAGTTTCTTCACCAGACATAGTCCAATGACCCTAGGAAGTGATCCGATAAATGGTAACGGCGATATCATCCGGAAACCAAGACATGGCGCCACCAACCAACAGACTTTCGACCAAACGTGTCACATGCGGTTGAAATCCTCTCGCTTGACCATGTCTGTTCTAACTACTTTTGTTTTTCAGTTACCAAAAGGAGATGAGCAAGATGGTCACTAGACTATCGTTTCAAAACAGCTAAAAAGAGTGGATTGACAGAGTCTGACATGTCCCTCATATAGTAATCCGTGAAAGAGGACTCACTGCTATTGTGCAACAGCCATGATGTCCTCTATCGGGAAAACATTGAATAGGGAGGCTGAGGGGGCTATTCCCCTAACATCATGAGCCCTTGCACATTGCACCTGGTGCCCAGTCGCAATTTCGTGGGTAGGCTGAATGCATTCTACTACTCAATGAGAGATAGCATCCATGGATGCGGCGCCATATGGCTTCTTATGGCAGATCCACAGATGTCTATCATTTGACCGTAGAGTCTATCCATTTTTTGCACTCAGTTAAAGCATGGACTGGCCACCAGGCACTGGCATCACGATCAAACTTAGTTAGTTTCGGTATAATGATGGGTTTGGGATATTTCAAAGATTGATTCTTTGACACAAATTCTGCTCTTGGCAGCAATCGCAGACCCTCTCCCGAGACAATGAATCGGTCCTTCTCTGCTGAAAGCGCATGGATCTCACTGCTCCTTCTAGCTGAGGAAGCTGCCGATAGAAAGACCACCGTAAGAGTCAGATGCTTTAGACTAGTCGAACCCAAAGGTTCGAAAGGGTGCTTGGCTAGCACATTAAGCACCAAAGATAGACTCCCAGCTGGAATGACTACCGGTTGTCTCAGTCAGAGATTGCTCATTCCCTTCACCATCACATTTAACTGGGCCACCTCTGGACTATCCCTGTTGGCTAAACAAGGGATAACTGATGCCTAACCTGACTCGTATCCAGCAATAGTGACAGGAGATAGTCCTGTAAAGAACAGCTCATAGAGAAAGTCTGCTATCTGCTGAATAGTGGATTGAAAGGGATCAATACCCTTTCCTTCACACCACTCTGCAAATCTGTTATCCCTGTGGTTATATGACTTGATGGTTGACCTCCTCCTCCTCCTCCTCATGGAATGTTGCTTGATAACATCCACGCAGTCAATTTGAACATCTCGGGCCACTCGTGTAGGAAGCGGCCCTTGGTCTGGGAGATTATGTTCGGAATCTCGGGCAGCTGCACTGGATTATCCACCAGCAGATCCAGAAGATCCGTGACCCATGCCCTGCTGGGCCAATATGGCGCCATTAGCAGCACCAGGCACGGTTCCTCCCTGATCTTCACCAAGACCTTCGGTAGAATGATGGTGGGTGGGTACACGTACGCGTGCATCCCTCTCCAGCCTATCGCCAAAGCGTCTGTATCGACGGCATTTGGATCTGGAATCGGCGAAACATGTCATGATTTGAGCATTTTCCTTTGTGGCGAACAAGTCCACGTTCAGTTTGCCCCAATGCTCGAAGATCCTTCGTAGAACTGGAGGGTTGAGAGACCATTCTGTTGGCAGAGTTCTCTGTCTGCGAGACAAAGCATCCACCAGAATGTTCAATCGCCCAGGAATGTGAGCTGCTTTCAAAACAACTGAGTAATTACTGCCCCATTGAATCAGGTGCCACATCTTCATACAGTGTGGGTGACTTGGTCCCTACTTGGCGATTTATGTATGATACTACTGTCGAATTGTCCGACCGTATCAATATCACCTTGCCCCTGACCTCTGGAAGAAACTTTTCCAGTGCCAGTTCCACTGCCATCATTTCCAACATTGATATGCAGCTGACTCTCTTGGAGAGTCCATGTGCCTGAAACCTGGTGTTCTCCGAGGCAGGGCACCCCCCCCCCCCAACCCCTCAAGCGATGCATCCGTGTACACAGACAGCTGGAGGTGGGGTAAGTGAAGCAAAACTCCTACCAGGAGATTCTGACGCTCCTTCCACCATACAAGATGCGACATTATTGGCTCCAAAACTGGTACCAGCTTTGACCGGGGTTCTGATCTCTGTTTTCACAAAGACATCAGATACAACTGGATAGGTCTTCGAATTAGAGCAGCGTACAGGATTACCTGCTCCATGGAGACCATCATGCCTAGCATCTGAAGAAACCTCCTTGCCTGAATGTGGTTTCCCAATCAAACTCTTGAGGATGGCTAACAGACACCACTCTGGGCTCTGACGGGTAAAACCTGCCTTCCCTGAGATCGAATCGCATCCCCAAATAAACGAAGTACTGAGTGGGCATCAACTCGGATTTCTCCTTGTTGACTATCCAGCCTAGATCTGAAAGTAATTTCAGAGTCAGAGCAGTATCAACTTCTAATCTTGCTGGCGTGTTCGCCTTGATAAGCCAATCAACTATGTAGGTGTGAAGTGCCACGTTCTCCCTTCTGAAAAATGCTGTCACCGCTAGGACCACTCTGGTGAAAAACCCTTGGGGCTGTCGACAGGCCGAATGGGAGGACTACGAACTCCCAAACACGATTCTGAAACGCGAATCTCAGAAATCTGTGACAACCCCTGTTCATTGGAATGTGGAAATATGCATCTTTCAGATCGATTGACACACACCACATTCCTTTCCTCAACCCTGCCATTACCGACCTCGGAGTTTCCATCTGGAAACGAGGCGTATGGATAAACCAATTCAATGGCCTGAGATTGAGTACGGGTCTCCACCCCCCTGTGCTCTTGGGGACAAGGAACATGTTTGAATAGAAGCCCGGAGTGCTCTGGTTTGCTGGTTTTATTGCTCCTTTCAGAAGCAAACCTGACACTTCGTTTTGAATGGCTTCTAACTTGTCTGGCTCCCTTGGTACATATGAGCCTTCCACCCACTATAGGCGCATTGATGCCTAATGTGGATGTCTGTCTCCCAATCCGCTCCCCCCACCCACCCCCTCTTAACGAGAGAACCATTTTGGTCTTGGCTTGACTGGTCTAACTGGCACCGCCATTCCTGTCGCACACGTGCAGTCCAGACGGATACGAAGGGAGCTATCATACCCTCAGGTACGATCCACTCCCTTCTTTCCACCCTTGGAGGACTTCCCCTTGCCCTTACCGCCTCTCAGACGATCAGGGTCACCACTAGAGTGGGCAGGGGCCTCCACAACTTTCCTCGCTTTCTTAGCCGCAGGCGGCTGAGAAGGCCCAACAAGAGCAGCAGGAGCCGGCTTGGCTTTCGCCTTGCTCTTACGCTTCTTCTGCTTCTTGGAGGAAAGCTGAGCAGCTAGCAGTTTCGTTACAGCCCCTAGTGCATGCGCCTGACGCACTAGCTCCAGCTGTAGGTTGCTTGGCCACTGAAGATGCTAGGGCCGTTCAGGGGCGTTCCAAGCAAACGCTCCCAGACATCCAAAGCCGGACGCATATGCCATCTGCCTCCTAGACTTGGTAACATGCGCCTGCACCCTGGCCGATGCGTCCGTCGACAGCACAAGGCCGTCGTTGACGCACGAAAGCGCAGCAGGTGGCACCGGGTGGCCTGCCCCAGCTTCAGCCCACACCAACTGAAGCAAGCGATAGGAATGATTGACAGCGTTCATAGCTGCCCTCACTCCCTCATCGCAGAGGGACAGGACTTCCTCACTGAGTGCCTGGCTCTTGTCCACAAGTGCCTGAGCAGGGCCACCCGCTCCTGCACTCTGGATGCCTAGAACCCAACGGTCATCCTCAGTGACCATTGGGACCACACCATAACGCTCGTACTACCCCCTGGGGATACGGCACCATGCCCGCATCTCCCTAGAGGCAGCAGGGAGCTGACTCTTAGTCGTGAGTTGCTTGGCATAAATAGCCTCTAGCAACTCCTTGAACTTTGGATCCAGTCCAATCGACTGGATCTGAGCCGCGGGCAAGACCCCCGTCTGAATGGATGCCGCCGACGGATGAGGCATGTCTTCCTCAGCTGTTGCCGAGATCATGGACGGGTCCACCCTGGCTAGCCAAGCCAGAGCATCGGACCAGTCCACCTCCGAGAAAGACACCCCCATAAACACATCACCCGTTGATGTGTTCACAGGTCTACCAGCAGCGGCCTCCCGGCAAGGAGCCACTGCTGGATAGTCAACAACACCGGTACCGTGCGGTTCCGCCACCACCCCATGAAACACACTGTTCCATGGAGTAGGCCCGCATGGAAAACCGTGCGGACCCGTAGCGGTTACGGAACCGTGGCCATACACGGGCGCCAACTGCACCCTGTGTGTGGCTGCTGGTGTATACCACGCCTGGCCAGTCACACCCATCACTGTGTCGGTTGGTGGCAAACCAACCAGCACTGGACGGGTGCCCGGTACCGGTGTGGCCTCGACTACGGGTGGAGCGGCTGCCATGGCTTGTGCCAAACCAGACAAATGGAGGGCGACCTCCATGCACTCCACCCGCGATATCTCAGGCTGCAACAACCTCTCCTCTTCAGCCTCCTCATTCTCAGACCCTGAAGAGTCGTCACAGGATGAAGAGACACTGGAGCTGTCTTGGTGGATGGTTCCCATGCCCGACGGACCAGCTACCGCTACTGGATCACCCGGAGGTGGCCGCAGAGAAGCAGTACCTGCCAGGCCGGAGCCTGACGGGACTGCCAGGGAGCCATACAACATGGCCCCCACGGTAGCCAGTCTAGAACCCTGTCCAAGGACAGGGTCCATACCGGACACGGAGAGGTCGCGCCAGTCTTTGGTACCAAAGACGACACCAGTGTGGGTAGGACGTTATGCAAGAAGCCTTGCATAGCGGGCCCAAACCACGCCGGGGTGCCATCTCTGAACCCTTCAACTACGGACGAGGAGCTCCCCCCAGGGGCCGAAACGGACGCTTCTCGATTTCTTTTCAGTTCGCCTGATCTCGCGTCAGACCCCGCCAAGTCCTTCTGGGCAAGGAACTCGACCACCAATATGACGGGCCACACTGCACAGACATTACAACAATCGTCAACATTACACTTTGCACATCGATAACAGCCATGGTCCTTGAAGGCTACCTTCATGAACTTGTGGCACTCTGAGCAAGATGGCGGGGTAGGCTTGACCTGAAAACAAGCACAATACCTAAATAAGCAAGCGGAACGAAACAGGAATGGAAGGCAGATAAATAATTTTCAAATATTTTGACAAAAAATTATAAGATTAAACCTCCAGCACCCAACACCCGCAACGTTACAAGCAAGATCGCGCAAGCTGGCGACAAGAACGAGAGCGAGCCAATAATACACCCATAATCTGATCCTGCAGCATGAATAAAACGGAACCAGGAACCGTATCGGATACATTCGCAATATATTTAAGAATTAATTCCAAAATTATACTACACAAACAAACACCAAATGATACGAGAAGGAACAACATAATGAATTAACACTACCACTGTAGAACATGGTAAAGCTGCAGAACACACATCTTAATCAAGAATTTTGAGATCAACGATCAATGCAAACAGATCGTGATTACACGCAAAACTTGACATAATTCAAGTTTCTGGTACAAAAGCGCACGCAGCTACCAAGAATAAGATGCGCGAATTAATGAAACATTTCCTTCACCAAATAATCCGAGCAATAAAAGGGTGTGACGTCACCCGCTCAGACCACACGCTTGAACGACGTAAGCCGATTTTAGTGTTAAAAAACCCGTAAACAAACGCCAACATTTCATATTACTGCCCGATCGCAGTTGGGATTTAAAGGTGATCTTATCTGGCATATTTCGTTGTAACCACACGTCCCAGTTCCGGGTTCAGAAAATGGGACATGCAGCACACAAAATTTCAGACATAAGTCTCCATATAATTAGAGAAATAAAATGAAAGAATACGACCTGAGGTTCAGTGGCGCCTTCCATTATTAATCCAGTAGGTAAGAAACGGGCAAAAAGCACAGAAAAACACACATGCAATGCAAATAAGAATGGGCGTCTCTGGCAGGCGGGTACCCGGTTGTTGGGAACCAGGTACCCGGTAGAGTTTTCTAAATCTAGATTCCTAGGGCACGGCTTCAGTTGAGCTGTTTATCAATAAGTAATGTAATGGTAAGTATTGATCGAAGGAGAACAGATGTTCTGGAGCATAGCACAATAGTGTCCTAGCTAAATTTGGTTGGAATCCACCAGGCAGTTAAGCAGCAGATGCATTTTGTCACTTTCCAATAAATCTTTTACAAAATCTAATAGTTTCACCAAAAACATTGACTAATCATAAATCTCAAGAGAAGTTCTAGAGCCTACCTCCATACAATCCTCAAAGCCAAATTTGGTTGTAATTTGTCAAGAAGCTAAGGAGGAGATGCATTTTGACAATCGCTCGTACATTTTTTACAAAATCTACGATTTTCACCCAAAAGATTCAACAATCAAAATTATGAATAAAGGTTTCGCTATAGCTTACTGCTATAGGATCCTCCAGGAAAATTTAGTTAAAATTTGTCAAGAAGCTAAGGAGGAGATGCATTTCGACACTTTCCAGTAAATAATTTATAAAATCTCAAAAATCTGAATATAAGTTCTCTTTTCTCTCTGTTTATCGGCATGATGAGTGATAATAGACTCAGTGATATGCTCGATTAAATAGAACACTTTTTATAATTTTTTGTCAAAAAATAAACTTATTTTTGTGAAAAAGCTTTTTCCGAAAGTTCGTTTAAATTCCTGGAAGTTGGGCTGGTACCATGGACCGTCATCGGAGGGTACACACGCTCAGGTGTGGATACGGTTGTGGTGATTAGTGGCTTACCTGGGTGTGCATGTGGGCGTGTCCAAGTGGCGGTCTGGAGTGTCCCCAAGATTCCGGTTCTAGCGGTTTTTTGGAACCATTTTGGACTGTCTCAACGGCGTTAGGTATGGTATGCCGAGGATAGTCTCGCAATAGCTTTTTATATTATTATACACTAGTCTGATCGTTTGTCTGACGATTCCGTGCTTACTGGCATTGTCATGTTCTGATTTATTTCAGGTTTGTAATGGTGCGGGCAGGCAGTGCGGTCGGAGGATGGCTATGGTGGCAGGAGTCCAATGGCTGTTACAGCCACGGGAGAGTAATACGGGGAAGTGGGTGTTCAGTTGGATGTTGGGTGGTGGGCTAGAAGGTGGTGTGAAGTGTTGGTGAAAGAGCTAATTAAGACTTACTTTGAAAACTTTGTGAATTTATATCCGTTGTTTTTTGGCTGCCGTTGTCAACATTTTGTTAATAAAGAGAACAATTGGATAGATTTATATGTTTCACAGTGTTCATCAATAAAGCTTTATATATACACCTGTGCAAAAGTTAAGCACCAGCAAAAACAATAGAACGTAGAAACATGATGGTACAACTAGGCTGCCATACTTTTTGTCCCCGCGTTAGCTGACATAATTCCAAGTACGAAATGCACATGCATGCATGACTTCACGCCGCTTGATGTCCGTGCGTGGCGGGAAACAGCACACGTGTTCAGTTATGTAAAAGTCCAGTTTGAGGTGTAGAACATTACATACAGATTTAGGCGACAAGATTAGGAATTTTGTGTTCATGACCGTGGTTTATTTGTACAGAGAGAATTAGCTCTTGATTGTGAACCGCTATGGCAAGACGAAGGTTAAGTGATCATGTGAAATGGCAAATCATAGGCATGCATACCACTGGTATGTCATGCAGAGAGATTGGCAGACAGCTGAACATTAACCATACTGTAATCAGTCGTTTGATTGCAAAACATGGGCAAACTAATGAGTTGAAGGACAGGCATAGATCTGGAAGACCGAAGAAGACTACTGCCCGTGATGATCGAGCCCTAGTACGCCTTGTTAGGAGATCTCCATTCACCAACAGCAGAGTGCTCAGCCAGCAATGGGAAACGTGCAATAGAGTGTCAATGTCTACCGTCAAAAGGAGACTGTATGCTGCTGGCATGAAAGCTAGGAGACCTGTCAGACGTCCTCTCCTCACTGCACACCACAAAGAGGAGCGTCTGAGGTGGTGCAACGAAAGAAGACACTGGAACATGAGATCCTGGAGACGGGTACACTGGTCCGATGAAAGTCGGTTCCTGCTTCATGCCACAGATGGTCGAACTCGTGTATGGAGGTCCAGACGCACGGCGTACGACCAACGTAACATCATGGAAGAAGTTCCATTTGGTGGAGGTTCCGTTATGATATGGGGGTGCATCTCATTTGATTGTAAGCTGGATCTGTTGACTGTACCTGGAACACTAAATGGACAAAGATATCAAGATTCCATACTGGATAGAGTTGTGGTCCCTCATTTTGTAAATCATGCACCTGGAACCCACCCTATATTCATGGATGACAACGCCCGACCACATCGTGCTAGAGCTGTGCATGAATACCTCCGCCAGAATGCCATCGAAACCCTACCATGGCCAGCAAGGAGCCCTGACATGAACCCTATTGAGCATATCTGGGACATTCTGGGAAACATGGTGAGAAGGAGGGATCCTCCTGTGCAGAACCTACAGGAATTAACAGACGCACTCCATCTTGAATGGCAACGAATACCCCAATGGCGTATCAGTCGGTTGGTGACCAGCATGAGACGTCTTGTCCAGGCCGTCATCCAGGCACAAGGTGGATATACCCGGTATTAATAATGACAGTCTCAAACTCGTGCACAGATGTTAAACTTCGTTTTCAGACACCATTAATGACAATCTAGCCACGTGTGTCAACTGTAGGGCAATAGTTGTCAGTTGTGTCAACGTAACCATATTCAGGCCTCGTTTTCAAGTTCAAACAAAAACATACAGTGTTTCCCCACCATCATAATCAGCATTCCTCTAGTTGCATTATTACCTCTTGCACTAAGATGGATGGGTACATAAATGTTTATGCTATTGCTTTCTTCATAGCACATGAATATACCCTCGCATGTGCGTAAAAATAGGGTGGTGCTTAACTTTTGCACAGGTGTATATATAAACACTGTAGTCTATTGTTTTGTTGTTAATTACTGGTTCCTTTTTGTTCTGGATGCGTTTTGAAGGAGGTTAGTCTGTTTGTAGATTTTGCGTATGAAAGTTCCGTTTGTTTGACTGCTGTTTGCCCTGTGTTCGCTTGGTTCCATCAGGGTGGTTACTATATCGGTTTGAGTACTGGCGTTAACGGTAGAAAAACATCTTAACATTGTCTCAAGCGGAGATTGCAGGAAATGTCAATTTCCCTTTCTCCGAGATCTAACAATACTCACCATTCTGTTACTTCTGATATACAGCTGGCCCTGACAGCGGCTCTAGGATTATAGACTTAGAAAGCTTTACCGACTCCTGGGAACCGGGTACTCGGCTCCCAACTGCCGAGTACCCGTTTATCATAGAGCTCATATTGTTTGCATAGTCACCAAACAAGGGAAAACTATGGCTTGCCTCCGTGGGGCTGGGAGGCTGGGTCCGTAACAGAATGGTGAGTATTGTTAGATCTCGGAGAAAGGGAAATTGACATTTCCTGCATTCTCCTTCGATCAATACTCACCATTCTGTTACTTCTGATATACACCAGATTTGATCAGTAACCTGGTGGGAAGGGGCAAGCCATAAATGCTAATTTTGCCCCTTGGAGAAAGATTTTAGACTTCAAACTTGACTAACGGAGACCTAAAAGGACCGTCAAGTTCACGGAACCGAATCACATTCGCGTCACAGCACACACCCCCCCCCTTTTTCCTCCTAAGAAAAGGGAGAGAACTAACGAACATGTATCTCGCCTGAAAACACAAATATGCCAAGAGGGTTAACTACTCCCTGCATATTCCATGTATTAGCCTGGGAATGAGCATGAATATATAAGATGAATGAACATGATACATATACATAATACAAAAAACTCTCACTTATTGAATTACCTTATGATAATTGGACTTCAGACGTACCGCCTCCAATCATTCACCGGTTCGGCAATCGGTGACACAATCTGGTTGACATCCTCTCGCCTGACCATGCCTGCTTTAGGTTCTTTTCTTACCAAAGTGAGAAAAGGGTGAAAAGCAGTGTGGTCACTAACTATCGTTTCAAAACAGCTAAAGCGAGTGGATTGGCTGAGTCTGACACATCCCTCATATAGTAATCCGTGAATGAGGACTCACAGTGCCATTGTGCAACGGCCATGATGTCCTATAACGGAACACCATTGTAAAGGGCGGTCGAGGCGGCTATTCCTCTGACATTGTGTGCCCTTACGCCTTGCACCTGGTGCCCAGTCGCCATCTCGTGAGTAGTCTGAATGCATTCGACCACCAAACGAGAGATAGTATCCATGGATGCGGCGCCATAAGACTTTTTATGGCAGATCCACAGATGTCTATCGTTCGACCGTAACGAGTCAGTCCGTTTCTTGTACTTAGTCAAAGCACGGACCGGGCACCAGACACTGGCATCACGATCAAACCTAGTTAACTTCGGTATAATGATCGGTTTGCCGGGTTATCTCAAAGATTGGTTCTTTGACATAACCTCTGCTCTTGGCAGAAGACGCAGACCTTCTCCAGAAACAATAAATCGGTTCCCCTCTGCCGAAAGCGCATGGATCTCACTGCGCCTTCTAGCTGAGGAAGCTGCCAATAGAAAGACCGCCTTTAGAGTCAAATGCTTTAGACTAGCCGAACGCAACGGTTCGAAAGGGTGCTTGGCCAGTACATTAAGCACTAAAGATAGACTCCAGGCTGGAATGACTACCGGTTGTCTCGGTCGGAGATTGCTCATTCCCTTCAACATCACATTTAACTGGGCCACCTCTGGACTATCCCTGTTGGCTAGACAAGGGATAACTGATGCCAAAGCTGACTTGTATCCAGCAACTGTGACGGGAGCTAGTCCTCAAAAGAACAGCTCACAGAGAAAGTCTGCTATTTGCTGATAGTGGATTGAAAGGTATCAATACCCTTTTCTTCACACCAGTCTGCAAATCTGTTAACCTTGTTGTTATATGACTTGAAGGTTGACCTCCTTCTCGCAGCCGCGATGAAATCAGCAGCCTGTCGAGAAAAGCCTTCCGACGTGGAACGTTGTTTGATAACATCCACGCAGTCAATTGAACATTTCGGGACACTCGTGTAGGAAGCGTCCCTTGGCCTGGGAGATTATGTTCGGAATCTCGGGCAACTGCACAGGATTTTCCACCAGCAGATCTAGAAGATCCGTGAACCACGCCCTGCTCGGCCAATACGGCGCTATTAGCAGGACCAGACACGGTTCCTCCCTGACCTTCACCAATACCTTCGGTAGAAGAATGGTGGGTGGGTACGCGTAAGCGTGCGTCCCTCTCCAGCTTATCGCCAGAGCGTCTGTATCGACGGCATTTGGATCTGTAATCGGCGAGACATATGTCATGATTTGAGCATTTTCCTTTGTGGCGAACAAGTCCACGTTGGGTTTGCACCAATGCTCGAAGATCCGTCGCAGAACTGGAGGGTTGAGGGACCATTCTGTTGGCAGGATTCTCTGTCTGCGAGACAAAGCATCCGCCAGAATGTTCAATCGGCCAGGAATACGAGCTGCTTTCAAAACAACCGAGTAATTCCTGCACCATTGAATCAAGTGCCACACCCTGATGCACAGGGTGGGCGACCTGGTCCCGCCTTGGCGATTTATATATGATACTACTGTCGAATTGACCGACCGTATCAATATCACCCTGCCCCTGATCATCGGAAGGAACTCTTCCAACGCCAGTTCCACTGCCATCATTTCCAACAGATTGATATGCAGCTGACTCCGGGAGAGTCCATGTGCCCGAGACCTGGTGTTCTCCCAGGCAGGCACCCCACCCTTCCAGCGATGCCTCCGTGTAGACGGACAGCTGGGGGCGGGGTAGGTGCAGCGAAACCCCTAATAGGAGATTCTGACGCTGTTTCCACCATAGAAGATGCGATATTATCGGCTCCAAAACTGGCACCAGTTTTGACAGGGGTTCTGTTCTCGGTTTCCACAGAGACATCAGATACAACTGGATAGGCCTTCACATTAGAGCAGCGTACGGGATAACCTGCTCCATGGAGACCATCATCTGAAGGAACCGCCTCGCCTGAATGTGGTTTCCCACTCGAAAACTCTTGAGGATGGCTAACAGAGACACCACTCTGGGCTCTGACGGGTAAACCCTGCCCTCCTCGAGGTCGAATCGCATCCCCAAATAAACGAAACGTTGAGTGGGCGTCAACTTGGATTTCTCCTCGTTGACTATACAGCGTAGATCTGAAAGTAACTTCAGAGTCAGAGCAGTATCCACGTTCAACCTGGCTGCCGAGTCTGCCTTGAGCAGCCAGTCGTCTATGTAGGTGTGTAGCGCCACGTTCTCTTTTCTGAGAAACGCTGTCACCGCAAGGACCACTCTTGTGAAAACCCTCGGAGCTGTCGACAGGCCAAACGGGAGAACTGTAAACTCCCATACTTGATTCTGAAACGCAAATCTCAGAAACCTGTGCCAACTCCGATTCATAGGAATGTGGAAATATGCATTTTTCAGATCGATCGATACACACCACATTCCTTTCCTCAATCCCGCATTACCGACCTCGGCGTTTCCATCTGGAACCGAGGCGTATGGATAAACCAATTTAATGGCCTGAGATTGAGTATGGGTCTCCATCCCCCTGTGCTCTTGGGGACAAGGAACATGTTTGAATAGAAGCCTGGAGTGTTTCGGTTTGCTGGTTTTATTGCTCCCTTCAGAAGCAAACCCGACACTTCCTTTTGAACGGCTTCTAACTTGTCTGGCTCCCTTGGTACAGGTGTCCAGACAGGTGCCAAAGACAGATTTTGTGGTGGAAAGTCCCACCACTCCGGCATGTAACCCTGGGATAACCATCGCATGAGCCTTCCACCCACCATAGACGCCTCGACGTCTAACGGGGTTGTCCGGCTCGCAGTCCGCCCCCCCCCCCCTCTTTCTTAACGAGAGAGAGAGAGAACCATTTCGTTCTAGGCACGACGGGTATAACTGGCACCGCTGTTCCTGTCGCACAGGCGCGGTCCACGCAGATATGAAGGGAGCTTTCGTACCCTCAGGTACGCTTCGGCCCCTTCTGTCCGCCCTTTGAGGCCTTACCCTTACCCTTCCCCTTGCCATTCCCGCCTCTAGGGCGGTCAGGAGCAACATTGGGGAGGGTAGGCGCCTCTACAACCTTCCTGGGCTTCTTCGCCGGCGGCGGCTCTGAAAACCCAGCTGAAGCAGAAGTCGCAACAGGCCTAGCTTTCGCCTTGCCCTTATGCTTCTTCTGCTCCTTTGAAGGTTGTCCCGTTAGCGGTTTCCCCACAGGCCCTAGTGCGTGCGCTTGCCGCACTAGCTCTAGCTGTAGGTTTACCGCTAACCGATTCTGCGCGATACTGGCGGTATCCTCTAAGATGGCCCGCGCTTGGCCACCGAAGATGCTAGGCCCTGTCAGGGGCGTCCCAAGAAGACGCTCCCTGACTGCCGTAGCCGGACGCATATGGTCAATGACCATTTGCCTCCTGGATTTCGTCACACGCGCTTGCACCCTTGCCAATGCGTCCATCGACAGCACCAGGCCGTCATTGACACATGAAAGCGCCACAGGTGGCACAGGGTGGCCTGCCCCGCTTCAGCCCACACCGACTGAAGGAGACGATAAGAGTGGTTGACAGCGCTCATCGCTGCCCTCACACCCTCATCGCATAGGGACAGGACTTCTTCCTGGTGTACCTGAGACTTGTCCACAAGTGCCGGACCGGGGTGACCCGCCACGGCACTCTGGACACCCAGTACCCATCGGTCATCCTCCGTGACCGACGGGACTACACCATACCTGTCGTATTCCCCCCGCGGAATACGACATCTTGCCCGCACCTCCCTGGAGGCCGCAGGGAGCTGACCCTTGGTCATCAGTTGTTTGCCATAAATAGCATCCAACCATTCTATGAACCGTGGATCCAGTCCCACTGACTGGATCCGGGCCGCGGGCAAAATCCCCGTCCTGATCGACGCACGGGGCGCATCTTCATCGGCCGTGGCCGAAACCACAGACGGGTCAACCCTGGCTAGCCACGCCAGAGCATCTGACCAATCTACCTCCGATGAAGACACCCCCGCAAACACGTCACCCGTTGACGTGCTCACGGGTCTGCCAGCCACGGCCTCCCAGCAAGGAGCCACGGCTGACACGCCAGGCACTCCGGTACCACACGGTTCCGCCGCCACCCCATGAAACACTCCGGTCCATGGGGTAGGTCCGCACGGAAAACCGTACGGACCCGTAGCAGTCGCGGAACCATAGCCGGACACGGGCGCCAACGGCACCCCACGTCCGACTGCCGGACCAGGCGAGATAGGCGAGTACCACGCCCGGCCCGGCACACCCGTTCCCGTGATGGCTGGTGCCAAACCAAGCCGCACGGAACCGGTGCAAGGTAACGGATTTGCCTCAGCCACAGGCGGAGCCGCTGACCTGGCTTGCGCCAAACCAGACAAATGGAGGCCGGTTCCGTCTAGGACGGAATCAACCTCCATATTCTCCACCTGCGGCTTCACGGGCCGCAGCAACCTCTCCTCCTCGGCCTCCTCGTCTTCAGACTCCGAAAAGCCGTCACTAGACGAGTCAACCGTGGAACCGTCCTGGCGGACGGCTCCAACACCTGACGGACCGGCCACCGCTACTGGACCACCCGGAGGTGGCCGCAGAGAAACAGAAACCTGTCTGGCCGAAGCCCTGCACAGCCGGACCAAACCACGCCGGCGGTGCCATCTCCGCCACATCCAGCTGGGGACGTGGAGCACCCGCACCGGCCGAACCGGGTGCTCCACGATTTACTCTCGGACCGCCTGACCCCGCGTCAGACCCAGCCAAGTCCTTCTGGCAAGGAACTTAACCATCATCTCAACGGACCACACTGCACAAACATTACACCTATGATCAATATTACACAGGGAACACCTAAAAACAGACATGGTCCTTGAACACGACACGGACAAACTTATGGCATTCGTCACATGATGGCGGGGCTGGCTTGGCCTATAACATAAGCACAAACCTACAATAAACAAGCGGAACGAGACCCGGATGGAAGGCAGACAATTAATTTTCAAATAATTTGACTCATAAATTAACTGTAACCCTCCCGCACCCCACCCCGCCACGTTACAACAATGATCGCATTGACTATGACGACAAGAACGAGGCGGGCATTAAACACACCCATAATAGATCCTCCAGGATGTGTAACGGCTCCAGGAATCATATCGCATAGCATTCGGGGTATATTTACTAATCAATATAAATTATACTCCTAACGAAAGCAGCACGATATGTGAAGAAAACAACAAAATGTATAACAAACTGCTGTATCACACGGTAAAACCGCAGACCACGCATCTACTCAAGAATTTTGAAACCACCGATCATTGCAAACCGATCGTGATCGCACGTAAACTTGATCATTCTAAAGTTTCCGGTACCATTTTTAGTACGCAGCACCCAGAACAAGATGCGCGAATTAATGAAAAATTTTTCTTCACATAAACATCCGAGCGACCGGGTGTGACGTCACCCGCTAGGATCCTACGGAGAACGACGTCAGCCGATATTCGTGTTAGAAATACCGTAGCATAACACCTATTTTCATATCTGCCGATCGCCTGTTGGGGGTTAAAGAAGGCGATCGTCTGGCATATATCGTTGTTAGCACACGTCCCAGATTCTATGGGGTCAGAAATTGGAACATGCGACACAGCGAAATTTAGAGACCTAAGTCTTTTAACTATGGATAATAAAGAACGATACAACCTGGTTATCTTCTCCATAGTATCCTTTAGTTAATCCTTTCACGAACACACAAACTATCACAGATTAAAGACTTAGATTTTCTTTCACAAAAAACACTAAAATCCTCAATGCAAGCATGTATTGCTCTTGTTGCTCTGCAAACAAGAATGAGCTCTATGGTAAACGGGTACTCGGCAGTTGGGAGCCGAGTACCCGGTTCCCAGGAGTCGGTAAAGCTTTCTAAGTCTATAATCCTAGAGCCGCTGTCAGGGCCAGCTGTATATCAGAAGTAACAGAATGGTGAGTATTGATCGAAGGAGAAATGCTTGTCTCGCTCCCTCCTAGAGCGCTGCTAAGGAATTCAGTGGAATTTGGCATGTCCATGTGAGTTGTTGATCTGTTTTCATTAATTACAGCTTTATGGTTTATTTTTGAAAGCTTATTACTCATCTTGTTGAGTCTTTCTAGTCGCGCTTGCTTTAACTTTTTGCAGAGGCGGTGGATTCTGCTCTTTCGTAGTTTCTTCGCCCTCTTATTTCTTCTTCTGTCATCTCTGCTGGGTTTGTCACCGTACTGGCATTCGGACCCATCCTCCAGGGGACTTCTGTAGTGAGGCGTACACCCACCTGGATTGCGCCAACTTCTACCGTCATCTCGTGGTTCCTGCCTCCTGTTTTCTATGTGACCATTTGTCCCCGTTGCTTCATCGTTGATGAACATATCAAACTTCATGTCACAGAAATCAAATCCTACGTCAAGGACACCATCGAATTCATAAAAAAAACTTGAAGAATATGGCGAAATCAACGCAAGCACGCTCCTATGCACAATGGATGTCAGCATCTATATACATGCATACCAAATAACAAGGGCCTATGAGCCACAGCAAGATTTGTGAAAAAACATGGACTCCCCGGCCCACTGTCAATACGAGGACGTCTAAACCTCCTCAAACTAGTCCTCGAATTAAATAACTTTGAATTCTATGGTAAGCATTATCTACAAGTAGGCGGGACCGCAATGGGCAGTAAAGAAGCATGCACATATGCATTCATATTCATGAGTGATCTAGAAACCACATTTCTACAGAATGCACCCCTCCAACCATCCCTCTATCTTAGATATATAGACGACATCATCATGATCTGGGAGCATAGTGAAAGGGCTTTCCTAAAGTTCGTTTCCTACATGAACTCATCTCACCCAACTATCAAATTCACAGAACACTCGTACACAGAGGTCACATTTTTGGACACAAAAATCTCCAAAGGAGAAAATAATCACCTACAACTATCCCTCTACACCAAGCCCAAAGACACCCATGGGTACCTCCCACTACTCATCAGCCTACCCAAATTCATGCAAAAATGCAGGCCCATATGGGCAGTACCTACGCCTACGCAGAATCTGCACATTGGATTCTGAATACATCAAACACAGCACAGCTGATAAAACACTATGAAGCTAGGGGGGTTACCCACACACCCTGTTATTGAAAGCACAAGAAAAAACATTCATACTAAAAAGAGAAACAATACTCTACAAAGACAACACACATGGAAGCCAGACAAAATCCCAAAGACACATCTTTATTAGTGAATTTCATGAGACCAGTCAATTCCTTCAAAAACAGATACTCAAGAACTGGCACATCCTAGAAAGCAGTGATCGATGCAGATCAGTCTCCCCAGAAAAAACACTATTCGGTTTCAGAAAAAATCCCACAATTAGGGATGAAGTAATACGAGCCCGTCTCAGCAACCCCACCGAGACAAAACCAACACACAGAAACAAATTTAAACCATGCCCAAAAGGCAAGTGTGACTTCTGTAAAGTAATGGATCAGAGCAAATGGTTCAAAAGTAACCATACACACCTCACATACAGGGCAAAGATAGCCAGCAACTGCACAACAAGGAACAACATTGTCTATCTCATAAACTGTAAAAGGTGCAAAAAACAATATGTGGGAGAAACAAAACGCACCTTTAAGATAAGGATACAAGAACACTTAGGTTCGATCATAAATTTCCAAAAACATATTAGATATGACACACCAGTCTCAATACACTTCACATCAGAAAACCACTCTATCAGTGACGTCAAGTTCCGCATCATCCAAGTCCTTTCCTCGGACCAGGATGATGACACTTCCACAATTTGGAGAAAGGCTAAAGAAAGCCACTGGATCCACCAACTGCACTGTATGGCCCCTGTAGGCATAAACGAAGCGGGATGAGATTGTCATAAATGGTCTCCCACCTACGTTGTTATTAATGTGTACGCTAGGATTCTTCCATCTAAGTTTGATTGAAATCGGCCCAGTGGTTATCGAGGACTAGGCTTTTAACCGATTTCCAGAAATTTTCAGAAAATCCATGATGGCCACCGGAAAAATGGACCAACCAAAATTCTGTAAACTAGTTCTGACGCATAGTAAGTTAGGGTTATTCCAGCCGAGTGTGATTGAAATCTGCTTAGTGGTTATCGAGGCGTAGGCTTTTAAGTGAACCCAAGAAATTTTCAGAAAGTCCAAGATGGCCACCGGCCAAATTGGCCGATCGGCTTTGTTTGAACAAACTTGGAACCCTATGCCCTAAGGGTGCTTCCTGTCATATATAATTGAAATCATCCCAGTGGTTCTCGAGAAGACATTTTAAATTTCCCATTGCTTTAGTATGGGAGTATTGGGCGGGAAAACAATCCAAGATGGCCACCAAACCGTTTATACCGTGTTGAAAGTGGCAAATTTGAAATTAGTATACCCAAAAACATATATAAAACTAATTTCGGCGTCAAAATCCATCAAACAAAAAAAAAAAAAATGGCCGCCAAACACGCTACATTTTGATTCATCCAGGGCAGACATTTTTTTTATATGTATCAACTTCTCTTGAACAAGCTTTAATGGCCCTTAGTCCCTAATCATATCTACCAAATTTCGGCCCGACCCCTTCAGCGGTTCTGGAGTTGTTTTTTGGGAAAACTAGGTCATCTAAGATGGCTGCCAAACTATTTGGCCAATCAAGTTTTCTTGAACAACCTTGGTTCAGCTCTTGTCCTAAATGATATTTCATGAGTTTTGAATCGATCACCAAAATAGTTTCAGAGATTTTTAAATAAGTTTCATCAAAATTGGCTCAAATCCAAGATGGCCACTGGCCAAGATTGGCTGATCGGCTTCGTTTGAACAAACTTGGATCCCTATGCCCCAAGGATGCTTCCTGGCAAATATAATTGAAATCGGCTCAGCGGTGCTTGAGAAGTGGTTTAAAGAAAAAGTTGACGGATGGTGGATGGGCGGACACACGGTCGCCACAACATAAACTCACTTGGCCTTTCAGATGTCACAATAACCTTGACCTTTGCCCTTTTGACACAACATTATTGTGAGATGCCCTCCAATTATAAGGAAGCAAGCGTCCAAGGTTCGGTCCACTATACTTAGCCAAAGATAAGATATGAACTGCAATGTGCAGCTAAGTGCAAAATGTTAGTTTCTACCAATGTCACCGTGACCTTGCCCTTTTAACCCCAATGTCATTATGTCCTGCCCTTTTATTATATGGAATCATATGCCCAAGTTTGGTTCCAGTATGATTAACTAAAGATGACATTTTTATCAAGGTCACAGTGCCTTTGACCTTTTGACTCCTCATTGTGTGATGCTGTGTCCTTATAACGACGCATGTGTCCAAGATTGGGTCAAGTATGATTAATTAAACGAGAGATATAAACAGAAAAGTTGAGCTAAACGGAAAATGTTACATATGTAATGTTTAAAAAAACAAGGTTTTTACCAAGTTCACAGTGACCTTGACCTTTGGACCGCAAGATCATTGTGTGATGATGTGCCCAAGTTTGGATCCAGTACAATTAACCAAACATGAGATATAAACAGAAAAGTTGAGCCAAACGCAAATTTGATGATGACGACGCCAGGTATGACAATAGCTCGTTTTACCTCATGAAGTCGAGCTAAGAACGTCTTAAGAAAAAGACGAAATGAAGCACTCCATGTTGCATTAATACTTGCATCTAGCGAGGCCGGTTACAATTAACATCTAAAACTAAACACAACATAAAGGCTTAACTCTTACCACTCTGATGTCAATATTCTATCTTTTACTGTGTCAATAACAAAGAAACTTTTTCAACAATTTTGGTGGACGATGTTGCTGTCTACAACAGCAACGTCTTCCACCAAATTTGTTGAAAAATGAACACCAGATCATCTTTTAATTTAATTTGAAAATTAAAATTTTTGACATCAGAATGTTAGGGTTAAAAGCCAGTTTATCTCCTTGGTAATATGTTAGTCTTAGCTAGCTCTGGTGCACAACTAATTAAATATATACAAACAGTGCATCATGTATCTAAACTAAAGGTAAAGGATACAGTTCTTGCAATGTGTCAATGTTGTGAGACGAATCATTACCCTGGCCTTTGCTAGGGGTCTGAACTCCCGGCCGAATACGCTTGCTCAGCCTCTGTAACACAAACATAAACATTATCAAAGAATTACACAAACACTTGTAGAATTACCGTTTTGAAACAGAAAGACTGAAAGACCAAATACAACAAGAGGCCCAAGGGGTCTATATCGCTCATTCTGGAATAGGTGTCAACCAGAAAGGTCATCGCCTTTATGTAGAACACTAAGGTTTGACAAGAACCACAACAAAATCAAGGTGTGTTCTACCAAATTTGGTTAAAATTGGTCCAGAGGTTCTCCATGCAAGATTTTCAATTTCCCATTGTTTTACTATGGGAGTTTTTGTCAGTTTTAAAAATCCAAGATGGCTGCCAAAGCATTTATCCAACGGTTTCGAAAGTGGCATATATGAAATCATCGTACACAAATACCTATACAAAAACAATTTCGACTTCAAAATCCAAATACAAAAATTCAATATGACCACCAAAGATGCTACATTTTGATTGGTCCACTGCGGCCATGTTTTTAACGAATCTAAACTTTAATACCTCTTACTGCCTAATCAATTCTCCCATATTTTGGCCCGATCCGTTCAGCTGTTCTGGAGAAGTCGTTTTCATGAAGACTAGGTCATCCAAGATGGCCACCGAAGCATTTAGCCAATCAAGTTCCATTGAACACACCTGGTTCAGATGTTGCCCTAGATGATCTTTCATCAGCTTTGAATCGATCCCCCAGGCTGTTTCAGAGAAGAAAATTATAAAGATGTTTCTAAAGATCGGCCAAAATCCAAGATAGTCGCCGGCCAATGCGTTGGAACAAACTTGGATCTCTATACCGTAAGCATGCTCCCTGACAAATATAAATGACATCTGCCCAGTGGGTCTCGAGAAGACATTTCAAATTTCCTATTACTTTAGTACGGGAGTTTTTGGTGGGAAAATGACCCGAGAGGACTGCCAAACTGTTTATCCGATAGTTTGAAATTGGAAATTTTAAATCAGCATATCCAAAACCAACATAAAAACAATTTCGACTTTAAAGTCCATCAGATATAAAAATTCAATATAGCCACCAAAACATGTCACATTTTGATTGGTCCATGAAGGCCATGGTTTTTAAAATAAAATATCAGCTTCCCGTGAACAAGGTTTAATGATTTTTAGTCCCTATTCTTATCTCCCAAAGTTCGACATAATTTGGCGGCTCTGGAGAAGTTATTTTTGTGAAAACTAGGTCATCCAAGATGGTCGCCGAGGCAATTGGCCAATCAAGTTCCCTTGAACAAACCTGATTCACCTCTTAGCCTATATGATATTTCATGAGTTATAAATCGATCATCAAGCAGTTTCGGAGAAGTTCAAGATGTCCGCTGGCCCAATTGATCGATCTGCTTCTTTTGAACAAACTTGGAACTCTATGCCCTAAGTCTAAAGGATATAACTGAAATCGTCCCAGTAGTTCTTGCGAAACGCTTTAAATTTCCTATTACTTTAGTATGGGAGTTTTTAAAAGTAAAATGATCCAAGATGGCCACCAAACTGCTTATCCGACAGTTTCAAAAATGGAAATTTGAAATCAACATACCCAAAAAAAAACCACAGACCCCCCTTGCGGGTTGGTCTGTTGTTTTATTAACCACTATAAAAACATACTTACCGTTCAATCACTACTTGCTAAATCAATTATTTGCATTTTGCTATCAGAATAAGATTTTTATGCCTGCATACACACCTCCCCATGCCTAATCCTATTCCTATGGACCCTCAACCAGGCTGCTGGTTGAGTCCCACCTCCAGCCTACCATCAGGTATAGACTGGCACCAGTCTATACTCACCTCATAGTGACGCTTGTCGCTAAGCGCGCTCACGCATGCGCATTAGAGCCCGAATAGGAAACAGATTCACTTTTCTAAATTTAAGTGCAAAATATTTAAAGTCTGATTCTCAAATCTTACCACGCGGGGTGGTTGAGGCCAGGTCGTAGTGATTGAACGGTAAGTATGTTTTTATAGTGGTTAATAAAACAACAGACCAACCCGCAAGGGGGGTCTGTGGGGGGTTATTACACCACAAAAACATCCATTACTGTTCAATCACTACTTGCTAAACCCGTAGATTTGGTCAGTTCCCCCTGTCCACATAAGGTGGGAGGAGATTAGAGAATCAATAAACCAGGATAAAAATCAAACCAATCTTATCCCAATGTTAATAAGATAACATATTAGTGCATTTAGCTCAATCACACCGTGATTAGCAAATAAGAACAACTTGAACTTAAAGAAATAAATAAAAACCAAAAGAAGACTCTCACCCTTTCTCACCGACGCAGTCTTAACGAAAATGGTGAGAAGTGCTTGGTAAATAGTCTTCGGCTTTTTTAGTTAAAAGTGGAAATGTTACGAAAGAAGGAAGCTGCTGCACTCTGGTCTTTGAGATAAAAGGATGTAAAGGTGTATTCACATTTCCCTCCTGCCACCTGCCTGATCTCATCTAAAGACGAACCCTCAAAAAGAGCGAAAGAAGTAGCCATACCTCTAACGTCATCGGCTTTAATAAGGGAGAGATTAATTTGATCCGGTGAGGCTATCTCATAACAAGGCTTAATTATTCTCTCAAAAATCCATCTGACAATCGAAGAATTTGAGACCGGCTTAGATAACTCTTCCGCGTAGGAAAAACATAAATGAGATGGATCGACTCTTATAACATCTGATCGCTGATTGAAGGTTCCTAATGCCCTAATAGGACACCAAAATTTTTCGGATGGCGACAGACGAAAAAGATTTTAAAATGATCGGACTATCAGGATAGCGGTTAGTTTGAGTTTTAGATAAAAAATTCCTTCTGGAATATCAAACCAAGCCGTCTCCTGAAACTATAAATCTCTCCTTTTCAGCAGAAAGAGCATGAATCTCTTGAACGCCTTCTAGCAGAGGCTGTAGCAACAAGAAAAAACAGCTTTGACAATTAAAAACAAAACCAAGCTTACTACTGGTAGAGGAAATAGGTTCAAAATGGCGACCTGCCAAAACTTGAAGAACCAAAGCCCAACTCCAGGAAGGTAAAGGCGTAGCAATCGGAGGACGAATATTACTTAGACCTCTAATAAAGCTATTAAAAGTCTTAGTATCCTTGACATCGGCATACAGAAGACAAGGAAGGGATGACACCAGAGAAAATCTATACTCCCTGAACGCAATAACTGACAAATGAAAATAACCAAACAGATAAGATAAAAAATCTAATAATTTGGGTATAGAAACAGAGTCGGGCACGAAACCTTGGTCTGAACATCATTCACCTAAATGTTTAAGTCGACCCTTGTAAACTCAACGGGTCGAATCCCTTCTGGCAGAGTCAATCATTTCCTGAGATCAGAAGAAACCTTATTCTCGAGGACTTCACTCGAGATTCTCCGGACACACAGACTAAAATTTATTGGATTTGGATGCACACAGACCTCTTACTTGAAATAGATCCTGGTATACTGGAAGAAGAGGGAAATCTACCAGAAAATCTAGACGGTCTAAAAACCAAATCCTCTTTGGCCAAAAGGGAGCTATCAGAAGAATTTCGCAAACCTGATCCTTGACCCTCTTCAAAACTAACTGAATCAAAATCCTTCGAGAGAAGGCATAGGCGAACATTCCTGTCCACTACTGAGACAGAGCATCCACCCCCACGGCTTGAATGTCCGGAAAGGGAGACATGTAAGAGATCTGAGCATTCAGAGAAGCCGCGAACAGCTCTACTAGAGGACAATCCATAAGACTAAACCTCATTCCTCCTTCTAAAAATGAAAGAAAACCCCATGGCAATGACTGAACGAATCGAGATTTAGAAGCCTAACAGACAATCCAACCAATGCACAGAAGCCTGGATCTACTTTCCAATGAATAGCCTCTTCTATAGACTCCTTGACAATCATAGACAAACAACAACCCCTCTAAAGCTAATAGCTTCTACTAATAAGGAACAGAAGACCATTTTGGAAGAAGAGACTACATAGAAGGATTCTAGATCCAAGAATATCCAGCCCCTTTTAATAAGGGCCACCCTTAAAGAAGTGTCAAACTTACTATATGCTAAAGAGGACTGCTCATAGAAAACACATAGATTACATATGCCAAAAATCCTGGGCTATATCATAATGCTCAGCCCTCACCAAATAGGTAACTCACGTTTATTATGGATATTTTAATAATACCGCTTACTTTGAATGGAGACCAAAAAGGGTCATATCAGTATAGCCTAACTTATTAATAATGCTAAAGACTCTAGATAATATTATTTACAGTGATTTAACCAGAGATTGTGGCAAACCAAAACCCCATAGTAAGTCTATGGGAGGGCTTAGAGTCAAGATATAGCCAAATCATGTGCCCGAGATCTACATGAACTACGGGAAAGTTACTAGTGATGACCGTCATCACAATTCTATGAATAGAATACATGACAAGGTCCTGATAAGAGAGCTATGGCCCACATTAGACTATCTAATTTAAACATCGTATAACAATGGAGATTTAATAGAAAATTGTATTGAATACATCAACGGTTGCCTAGCCGCTCGGGCTTGCTGATAAATTAGATATCCTAAACAATTCGATATTTATGCCAAGAGGCAGAAACTTAAAAGATTTTAATAAATTTATTGATTCTTATATTTATAGTCTTAGCATCAATAATTTCATCTTTGTACTAACAAATGACATTGTGTTAGAAATCCCAAAGAAAGGAAAGATTGAACACTGATACCAGATATTAACTGATTGAATACTGAATTTTGCAGACGACATATTACAACTGTAATATCTCTGGACTTGCAAAGATTTAGAAAACATTTTGACCGAAAATAGTTGGTGGATGCTTAAATTCAAAGATTCTCGTCCGCTCTCCCCCCCCCCCCCCCCTCAGCGCAACCCCAACCCCACTCCAACCGGCCCGCCGGCAGCCCCCAGACAACAACCTCAACGAGCAAAAAAACCCAAGACCCACCGAATAGTCCGGGAATAATCCGACCGAAAATTGCCGGTGGCATCACCAACAACCCTCAGCCAAACTGCCCCCAAAATACCCAGCAAATCCCGAGCCCTGCCCCCCCCCCCCCCCCCCCCCCCCCCCCCCGAAACCACCGTCTGAAGGCCTGCAGCAACCCCGTCAAAATAGAGCAAAATTTACGCTATAAAAGGAAAAACAAACAAAAATCTGGAAAAACTGAAAACAAACTGAACTCACCGAAACTATGTCAACGCAGAAGAATCCGACTCATATTCCTCCTTCCTGCCCCCTTATCCGATTGATTATCTTTTCTAAGCGAATAATGTACTTGTAGACATTAATCCCGTACTCATAATGATCCTATGAAACATTTACTGAATCTAATTCTTTTCAGCGACTGACGAAATTATACTATGATTTACTTAAGAATCAGGGTTATCCCCTCCACAAATAAACTCCCTTTGGTTAAATAAATATGTCATCCTGCCGACATAAGAGGTAAAAGGAGCGAGAAAAAGGCTGAATGGCCCGAAGACAACTGGCCATCTAAAGTATCTCGTATCTCGAAATAATGCGTAGAATACCACCTGACTTATCGGCTTATGAAATGCCCATATAAAACAATCTGCAACAAAATCCCATACAGTAACCAGTCAGGAGTCTTTAATTACGCTGAAAATTGTCACTGATAAACGAATAAATGTCTGAATAGACTACAATTCCAAGAGCGACTACAAGACTGGCAATGACTTGGAATGACTATTTTCAGCCATTAAACATTCCCAATATTAAACAAATACGGAAATAAGACTAATCTTAGGCAAGAAGATGACTAGATTCTAGGAAAGCAGATGTGGAAAAAGGGAAACGGAAATGCATAAACCGGAAGTATACTACTGGAAACTGATCAAAATCCTACAACCCGGATGTACAGAATTACTGGAAGAGGAAGCTGAAAACCCGGAAATGGATGAACAATGTAATGCCAGGTAAAACCGGAAATGACCCTATCCGCGGCTGTACGAAATCCGGATGTGGAAAAAAGGAAAAAGAAATAGATAAAACCGGAAGTAGACTACCGGAACCGATCAAGATCCTACAATCCGGATGTACAGATTAACCGGAAGAGGAAACTGAAAAAACGGAACCGGAAATTGATGAACAATGCAATGCCGGGTCCAACAGACCCAGATATGCATTCTTCCGGAAGCTCTCATGAAACCGGAAATGGAAAACGGAAGTCTATCCAGGTCTGGACGACCCGGAAGTACACCCCTAAGACCAGAAGTGGAAGTGTACTGACTAGCGTCCAAACCGGAAACAGAAAACGCCTCTACTGGAATTCGAAAATAAAAGGAGTCCTCAGACTCCGGATATCCGGAATGGCCGGAAGCGCTAATAGAACCGGAAACGGAAGTAGGTACCAGATCTCTAGGACCCGGATGTCCTACATAAACGGAAGACAGACCGGAAGTGGCCGGAACGGAAGTGGTAACCGGATCTTGCCGACCTGGATTACCCACTAAACCGAAGTCCTACCGGAAACGGAAACCACCGAAGACGGAACTGTATCTTGAAGACCCGGATGTCTTGCTAGACTGGAATTTCGGACGGAAAAAGATTGAGATGCGGAAAACGGAAGTAAACCCGAGTCCACCACAACGGAACCAGAACTAGCAAGACTAGGTATCGACCTCTTAGAAACGGGCGCTCTAGAGACAACTGAAACTACCGGAACCACCGTAAAATTGGCATTATCATAAGGACTGGCCTCATGGACGCCGGTTTCAGCCGACGCCACCACTGCTTGAGGGTTATGCCCGTCACCCTCAAGTCTTAAGTGGATTTTATCTGATGCACTCTCCGAGCACACCTTCAAGAGCCTGGATGCTCTTGTCTTCTGCTTTGGTGATACCAACACCTGCCTAGAGGTCAGAGGGACCGGCTTCCCCCATTTGCGGGAACGCCCGCTAGCCTTCGGGCTATCCTCCGAACTTGACGAGCCTTCCTGCTTTTTGGCCTCTTTGTCGCAGAAGAAATTCGTTCATCGAGCGATTTTGTCAACACTGTGGCAAACGATTCAAATCTCGCAAAAAGCGCCATCACGGCGTCCGAATTTCCCGATGAGTTTCCCCCCTCCGTTGCTACCGATAACGGAACAGAGGATTGAGCAAAGGACAGCGCCTTTGCCTTGCTAGCAACGGAGGAAGGGGAAGGACGACCAGAGGGCAGCGATTGTTAGACCGACAAATCTTTAAAGAACGCTTTCGCTACCGAAAACCGGCCACCCTTTACAAATCCCACACATAGCATTAGTAGTACAGGAAGTACACTTCGCACAAACGTGCCCGGCGAACTCGATCGAGTGATGACGATCACATTTTGCCGACGAACATTTAGTCTTATCTGACCCTTTCGCTGACTCCTACAAACGAAAAAACGTAACAATGAAGCATACCGCTCAAACTCTCAAACAAGAGACACCCTCAACTCAGTTCTAACGGCGGGAAAATTCAAATTTCCGTACCAGAAACTTTCAAGGGATTTTAAGATAATCCTTATAATGCACTAGAAATAACTTCGTTACAGGCCCTATATATGGACTGGACATTATCAATGATGATGATGATTTAGGATAGGCATAACAATCAAGATACCACGAAGCAAAACGATCTTCGCGAAAACCGGTAATATATAAATTTGTTTATAAGATACCATATAAACACAATTATACTTCCTAGACGTAACTTAGGGAGGATTGACTTCATATTGGACATATTCTTCCGAGATATAAAGTCAAAAGGTATCACTGACACAGCGCAAAACACAAAAACTTATATAAATATTTTTAGACAACTACTCTGCTGCAGAATAATTGAAAAGTGAATCTGTTTCCTATTCGGGCTCTAATGCGCATGCGTGAGCGCGCTCAGCGACAAGCGTCACTATGAGGTGAGCATAGACTGGTGCCAGTGGTGCCTCCCACTCCGTTCCCGTATCCAGTACCATGCTTGCGGGCTATGATATCCAAGCTAAGTTAACAAAACGTCCTAAATGAGGTCAGTCAACTTCCGCACAATGAAATTGCCCGGTTATGTAATTCTACTAATACAAGAGGTGTTCAGTTTATATTGTCACAAGATTGCACGATTTCTTGCTGCATACTTTTGGTCAATTGTCTGACTCACAATACCTTTTTACAAAGCCCACGAGCTTACCGACACGCTAGTTTAGTTTGTTAAAAGTTTTCAACTTGCCAAGACATAAAATAAGCGACAGAGAGGAGGGTATAATTCTCCATCTTTTGAGGAGGGAAATGACGCCGTCACTGATCAGAAATGAACTTTTGAAAGAAAATATCAGTGTCAGTGTGAGGACCATTTATCGCGTAAAGAATAACATCGGAAAAGAACAACAATTGACGAATCTAACACATGGAAAATCTGCTATGTTGAAAATCAGAAGAAGACGAACTGTAGTATCAAAACAGGTGACAGACAAAGTGAAGAAAATGATAGCAAGAATTAACCCACCAACACAACATGAGATGAGAAATCTATTAGGAATTAGTTTGGGATCCGTAAATAACACCATAAACAACTGTTATCAAGGCAAAACTGAGAAAAAAATGTTTGGTTCATAAACTATCCCTAGAGAAGGTTGAAAAGAGGAGGAAGAGGAGCTGGAGGCTGTACCTGAAGCTGTGTGCGGGGAAGTGGAAAAACTGTGTCACCACAGATGAGGCTATGTTTTATCTAGGTGGAAGCTACGGAAAACAGCAAGTCTGTTATGTTAGGAAAGGACAAATTGATATGGATAAGTTGAAGTTTGTTAAACGTGACAGTTTCACGCCTGGTTTCATGGTATGGGCAGGCGTTAGTCATTACGAAAAGACCAATCTTAAATTCATTGATTGGAATGTGAAAATCAATGCTGATTATTACATCAAACATGTTTTGAGACCCTTTTTGAAACATGATGTTCCCAAATTATTCCCAGGGAACAAACAGAAGGACACGGTTTTTCACCAAGATAATGCCTCCTCTCATACTACACGAAAGAGCTTAACATACTTAAAGCAGAACAATGTTAAATTCATTAGCCCTGAAGAATGGATGCCGAAGTTGCCGGATGCTGCCCCTATGGACTTTAGTATATGGTGGATTGTCAAGCGCCGTCTACAGAAGCGGAAAGTTACAAGTCTTAACAGTCTAAAACGTGCTCTCAAAACCGAATGGAAGGCACTAAGTCAAACTGTGATCAATAAAGCCTTTTCTTTATGGCCTAAGCGCTGTAGACTGATATATCATGCTCATGGGTCTCAAATTGAACATCTTCTGCAATGAAATTATTTTGTGATACATTATTGTTGCTTAAATACTTATTTGAAATTTGTGACAAAATAAACTGAACACCTCTCGTATACTGTCAATCACATAGATTGACATTCGTGTCTTGCAAACTCTCCATCGATATTGGGACGGAGCCACGCCTCTATTTTTAGATTGCTAGTTAGATTGAAGTAGGCAGAAATCTGATTGGCGGCGTGAAAACCGTCAGTCAACATAGCGAGATATCAAAGGTCTGCCAGTACGGCCTCGAACGCCGTAGCTATGTGAGTGGGCGTATGTTAGTACAATGCTTACCTGTATGATTGCCTTGAAATTTAAATATTGGGACTCTAAGTTAACATGGTTAAGCTCAATATAATGGATATAATCAATGGCCACTTCAATCTCTGTTATAAATATGAGCTGCTTACAGCAGACATAAATGTATGAATATGTGTGTACCTCTCTGGCAAAGACATCGATTCTCTCACAGGTTGGCTCTGCATTTTCTTTAGACTTAGAAAATGCCACCCATTCAGCGGTCACTGTAGCGGCATCCAAGCGATATACGCAGCATAACTCCTGAACTGAAATATTTCATGTCAAAGTTAAAAAATTACCCAAAATGCCATGAAACAATGTCCCCGCCACACACCCCCCCTCCCCCTTTTCATGACTACTCAAGATTCTAAAAGATAAATAAATACTATGAAGTACTATTTAAAAGCAGAAATAATGCCACTTTGCCACTTTATGGTATTCCAAGAAGCAAATAAAATATTAGATCTGATATTAGCATAGCAAGTAAAAAACATATGTTCACTTCTTTTCTGATGTTTGAATGAAACGCTAGCGAATAAAATGTTACATGTGTGCTCAATCAAACAATAAATTACCCTTTGCTATTAGACATGTTCATAAAATATAAACTAAAACAATTTTATGAACCTAAATTTGACTTTAAATGTGTTTGTTTTATGAAATTACTAATATTCACTATGAACATAAAGACCCAAAGTAACAAAAAAAAAATTCAAAATAATTCTGTAACAAAAATTCTGAAAATACATTAGATTTATTTCAGGCCATTGCAATCAGTCTAGCCGTAAAATTATTTTTTGCATGTTGCAGTCCTCTGGGAGATTTGTCAACTTTATTCTAGAATAATCGAATTCCAATAATTCCGTAAAACAAAAACTCAAAATGAACATAATTTCCATATCCTAATTTGTCTTTGTCCCTATAATGTTTTTTTTAATGATTTTGACCATTTTACTTAGTTATTTAATATCCGGTGCGTTACACGTTTAAAAGGAGAGGAGAACTCTAGGTAAATATGGCATCGATGTCTTCTCTCTTCCTATTTGAGGTAAATAACTATTTTCTATATAGACCAAAAAATAAGCTGGTGTTCCACATAATATACGGAAGTTGGCATATCGCTATATAAGGTATAAAGCTATTGTTTTATTTTATATTTACAAATTCGGTTCTATTTTAATGTTAGATTGCGTTGCATATAAAAGAAATTATGCTTTGAAATTATGCAAGCACTAACAATAACACCAAGACTTGACCTCAACACGGTGTTAACCTCTAGAGGTTAGTGTTAACACCAAGACTTGACCTCAACACGGTGCTGACCTCTAGAGGTTAGTGTTAACACCAAGCTAGATATAGATATAAATGACTAAATTTTCATCTGCCAGTGAAAAGGTAAGCTAATAACTCATTCATATCAAGTAAATTCAGCCCATTTTATGCTGATTTGAACATCTGTTCCCCTTTTAACCGCTAATGAAGTATGTGAAAATTAAGGCAAAAGCAGGGGTTGATATTAACACTAAAACTAACACAATATTTGGTGTTAACAGCAGGCGCTAACACGGTGTTAACACTAAATCTGGTGTTAACACTAACACGAATGTCGAGGTCAAGTCTCAATGTTGCACTAACACCCAGACTTGACCTCACCCATTGTGTGTCTTTAATCATAGAAATAAAAGCAACAAATTAGTGATTATCTCCTATAGTATTATGTTACATTGTAACATATAAAATAATGTATTTCGGTTACGGTATTGTGCTGTTATACTATCACAGTATAACCATTAATATATACCTGTAATATTAACTAAAACAACTATTCGCGACAAAATTATTGTGTACAGATTTGATTAAAATGCATAATAGCTGAAAAGTTTTGAATCTTGTAGATTTTCATAAAACTTATATCAAATTGTACCTGACAAGCTTTTATAAATTGTCTATGTGGTGTGTAGAGAGCATTCTATGGTATTGTTACTAGATCGTTGAAATTTCGGTTTCATTATGGCAAAGGTATTCAGCTAAATTAGTTTGTTTCATATGTATATGCAGGTTATCCATAAGCATTAACATCCTATTAAAACTAGGAATAAAGAAAATAAGTCTGGACTATTTTCTGACAACACTACGCACAGCAGCACCTGCGTTACTAATTGGTTTCCATCAGAGTGACTTAAATGGTATTCATTTGCTCCTTTCAAATTATTCTGATTTATTTCTTTTTTTTACTGGTGGCTATAGGTTGATTATCTAAATCTATCATTCAAGAGCATTTGTTAGTCCCCTGGTTCTTTCCTTTAATATTCTCACTGACATTTCATCTGAGCCATTGCTTTTTATGTTTTATTGGGGTCGAGTCCTGCCGTGATATTTTGTAGTCATCTGCAAATATATGCACATTGGAGTCTACGTTATCTGGATGGTCATTTATATAAACTATAAATAGTAATCGTCCAAGGACACTCCCCTATGGAATTCCACTTGTCATATCTGTCCACTGTGATGTGGCATTGTTCACTCGAACTTGCTGTTTCCATTCGTCCAGGAAGTCTTTTATCCATCCTAGGATTGGGCCTTCTACCCAGTATGCTTCAAGTTTCCCCAGGAGTCTTCTGTATGGCACCTTATCGAAAGCCTTCTGAAAGCCCATGTAAATGGTGTCCACTGGTTGTACTGCCAGCGGCTACAATTACTTAACGATCAAGACAACAAGTAAAGCAATTGGAATGTGGATGGGGGTGTGGGGTGTGTGGTGGTGGATGTCAGATTGCAGCTGCTGAGGCTGTATTTAAAGCTACAACAGAGGATCGAGATCATGGATCCCAACATCACCATTTTACGAGGCATATTGCATCAGTGTTATTTGTTATAGTATGGCTTGTTCCATCCAATTCAAAAAAATCTTTCTCTGAAGTAGATTATATCTAGTTTGTTCTTGAATGAATTGACTGTTGTCGCTTAATTAGGTTTCCTCGAACCCTTCAGTATATAAGTGACATTAGATTTAAGACTTTAGCTCTGTTTTGTGGAAATACTGTGGTGCAGATGGGTGTTCACCACGTCAGCTGCGGTATGCTGCCTACACTCATGGCTACACCCTGATCCGTCTAGCACTTGTTTGCATGCTGAATAGTGGAGGCCGTGGTTGGTCTTATTGCTGTTGTTTTAATTTTCTGTGTTCATCGCTATCCGATTCTCCTCCTCTACACTAGTGCCTCTTCATGCAACCACAAAGTGCGGATGTGGAAGCATAGATGTATCTACTGGTCATTGGAATCGCTATCAAGCAGGTTCTTGTCTATACACAGACTAGTACAAGATCAGTCCACTGTATTGGAAGAATTGCAGTATGACCTTGTGATGGGCTGGTATACGTATGGCCTGTTCAGTCAAATTCAAATGTTCTTTCTTTGAAGTAGATATCTAGTTTGTTCTTGAATGATTTGACTGTTGTTGCTTCGACTATTGTACCTGGCAGTGAATTCCACTGTGGTACCACTCTGTTAGCGAAAAAGTGCTTGCGAATATCTTTGTTGCTGCGCTTTATGTTGAGCTTGAACCTATGCCCTGGTCTGTGTATTACTGGATGGCTAAAAAAAGTAGTTCTTATCAATATTATAAAGATCCCTGATGACCTTGAATGTTTCAAGTAAATAGCCTCAGTGACATTAGATTTAGGGCTTCAAGTCTTACTCTTTGATTTGTGGGATGAGTCTTGTTGCTCGGCGTTGAACTCATTCTAATAGCTGCTGTGACTGCCTTTTCAATCTTGGTGACCATGCCGAGTTGCAGTATTCGAGAATAGGGCTCACTAGAGCCTTGTACAAGAGTGTGAAAGTAGTATGTTGGTAAATGTTCTCCTGATTAATACAGGATGCAGATCAGGCATATCTGTCATATAGTCTGGTTTGAGGGTTATTTCTGCCGAAGTGTATGACATGCATTTTGTCTGTGTTGAAAGATAGTTGCCATATCTGCGAACACTTAATACTTTGTCTTTGTTGTCCTGAATCTTACCGGTAGCTGCGTTGCCATATATCTTTGTGTCATTTGCAAATATGTTGCAGTGGCAGGTTAGTCCGTCAGGTAGGCCATTTATATATATATCAGAAAGGGTATAGGTCTCAGGACACTTCCTTGTGACACACCGCTAGTCACCTCAATCCAGTCTGATGTTGTGTCATTGATCCTTACTCTCTGGCTTCTGTTACATAGGTAGTTTTCTATCCATCTTACTAGATTGTTGCCAATACCATAGCTTCACAGTTTTGTTTGGCATCGTTGGTGGTACAGTATCGAATGCTTTTGAGAAGTCTAAATATACTGCATCGACAGGTTCATTTGAGTCAAGTTTGGCAGTTATATCTATTACGTCTGAAACCATGCTGGCCCTTGGTAAATAGATTGACTGTTTCTACGAAATTTACAATGCTGTCTCTTATAAAGGACTCTAGTCCCGCGCCAATGACAGAATAAGCTGTTCGTCTTGCTTTTTATATTTTCATCGACGATGGGCCGTGCACTAGTAATCAGATCACTCCTTTGGATGCCCAAGTGGGGAGCACAGCCTGGTGTTGATAACAGTTCTCTATTTAGAGTAAATATTGCCTTCTCATGTTTAGTTTCATAAAATGGCTCATTTCGCTGGCTGCAGTTCATGAGTGTAGGCAGCACACCGCAGCTGACGCGGGGAACACACATCTGCACCACAGTACCTCCCAACGTCAACCAGGGTCCTGAATAACATCAACCAAACAAACCATTTTAAATAAACAAAGTACAAGCACTAATAATACAATACCAATTAGTTTCCTGAGGCAATAACAAGCCAAGGGCCTATGCCTCGTAAAACGATGATGATGATGGTGTATACTCATGAACCATGATCATTTAAAGTGAAATGGGACGATTTCGGAATGACAAAACATAGCAAATTCTCCAGCAAAGAATGTGGGATAAATTACGGGAAATGTTAACAAAAGTCGTGAAACTCCAAGTAGATTCGGGAGAAACGGGGATCCTGATGATAATCCACCTTTTTCCAGGTGAGCTAAAAGTTTGTCGATCTGAAACATAGGCACTTTTAGCGTGACGTTGTACCCTCTCCTATTTACATATACGACTATATAGGGGAGAGGAGGTAGTTTTCAATCGCTTAAGGAATCGTGGTATTTCTCCTCATTCTAAGAATATTTTCAGTGCACAGTCATATGTCAAATGGAAGGTCATAATATTGTCAAACACTGTAAACTGTCTGTGTCCACCTCTGCATACTGATATAGAATTAATAATTACTGACATAATGCAACACAATGGAGGCAGTTTTCAATCGGTGGAGGTAGTTTTCAATCACTTGCTGTTTTTCTTTTTCTTTTAACTTTGCAATTATAAATCGTGTTTTAGTATTTCATTATTATACGAGGCGTGTGTTATCGTTTAAGTTTTTAAGCTTGCCTAAATTATTTACTCTTCTGGCAGCATCCAAATCATTTCTTACTGCAGTGATAAGCAAATAATGACTACCGTGAGTCTGGCTAGCACAGGTAACAATCATCAAACAATCTGAGTACCATCTTGGAGAATACAGCAAAGGTTTTATTTAGAATTTATAAGGGATAGCTTGCTAATATTATTTAATTATAACAAGAATTATAATGTGACTGGAATAATTAGAATTATTCAATGATTTTAACTGAAGGTTCATTTCACACAAAATCTTTCGCAGAATTAAAATTGCGTGATCCAGTCAAAGATTAGGCATCAAATGGTTGCTTAATTCATTCTTTTGAAGCAACCATATGCAAAATTCCCTGTACTTTACCGTTTGTCTTCACTGAAGCATTTAAGACTGCTACCTCTTAAGCACATTATTTAACAAGGCAAATTAGTCAGGTAAAATGGTGGTGGTTCTACTTAAATAACTTGATATTAATAGTAATCAATTGCACAGTGAAAATGTTTTTGCTAAGCACTAAGAATAAACAATAAAAATTATATAAATAGTGTGATAGTTCTTTTATAATTTTACAGTCAAATTTGAGTGTCTAAAATAGCCTGATTGAAAACTACCTCCGATTGACAGAAAACTATTAAAGTGGATCCAATCATTTCTAATCAGGAGGAAGCAACATGTCGCCATTAATGAACCATACTCCAAATTACTAAATGTGACCAGCGGCATACCGCAAGGCTCAGTCCTTGGCCCACTTCTCTTTATATTGTATATAAATGATTTGCCTGATGCAATTAAGTGTGGGTCAGAAATATTCCTGTTTGCTGACGATACAAAACTATTCCAATAAATTCTTAATCAACCAGATTGCGATAAGCTGCAGCAAGATATAGACTATATGTGCCTGTGGACTGAAAACTCACTCCCAAAACTCCATCCAGACAAATGTAAAAGTATGAGAATTTCTTCAAGAACCACAGTTCCCCATGTCTACACAATGGACTCTAACCACCATACTCTAGAGTATACCCCACCGAAAAAGACATTGTGGTAGTAATTGATGAAAAATTAAGTTCAACAAACACATAAATGAAAAAATAAACAAAGCCAATCAAATCATGGGACTAATTAGACGCACGTTTAACTACATAGATAAAGACAACTTCAAGCAACTCCTTAAATCCCTTGTCAGGCCTCATATCGAATATGCAAACGTAGTCTGGGTGCCTTTCCTCAAAAAACATATAAATGCGATTGAAAATGTTCAAAGGTGTGCCACAAAACTTATCCCAGGAATGCGTAATCCACCATACAACGAAAGACTAAAAGAACTCAACTTACCAACTCTCACATTCAGAAGACTGCGAGGTGATATTATTGAGATATATAAAATACTCCACAACAAATATGATCAACCTCCATCAAACCTCATCAATCTTTTTGACAATAACAGTATTACAAGAGGTCATAGCCTAAAAATTCAGAAAATCAGAGCTAGGTTAAATATCAGAAAGTTTTCATTTCCACTGCGCTGCACAGACCAATGGAACAAACTACCTGAACACATTATCAATGCACCTTCTATCAACTCTTTTAAATCCAGATTAGACCAACTATGGAGTAAACACCCACTGCTTTTCAACTTCGAATCTGATTCAATCTTTCATCCCACTTTCTTTAAAATGCTAACAAACCATGAATGTGGTGACAAACTACAACTGAATCAGCCATCCAGTATATGCAGCCCAGAACTGACGCCAGAGGCCATTTGATGCCTTCTGTCAGAAGAGGATTCATGTGAGTTCGTTCATAAAGCGTAGGAGACGGTGTGACAGTAACAGACTACAATTGAATCAGTTACAAAATACTCAATGATTTCACTGTTCACTGTGCACCTGACTGAAATTAAGATATTGAAACCTTAAGGGTTAAAGGTTTAACCACCACCATGGCAGCCATGTTCCAAGACAGTGGAACCTGTCTATAGCGGCCACTCGCTTTCTGGATCCAGGAGGTGATGGTCCTTTAAAGCAGATAGACATAAGAACCCAGGTCGTGAAAAGTCGCTGCCCTGTTGTATTACAAGCCACTACCTATATTCCTAAATGTATTAAATAACCAATTTTTAGTGACATATTATTTATTTTTTAATGTTGTATAAATGTGGTCTCTGTAGACAGGTTCTTCCGCTGTAGCGCACCAGGACAACAAATATGTAGAAATATGTACATGTAATAATACATGATAGTAATAATGATAATGATAATAATAATTAAAATAACAATAATAATACATGTAAATAATAGCAATGGTAATGTCGTTGTTACTGTTATTATTAAATATAATGATAATAGTAATGCGACAATAATAATAATAAAAATAATAATAATGGTCGTGACAGCAATAATTACACATGATAATAACAATCATTATAACGATAAAACTGATGATGATGATGATGATGATGATGATGATGATGATGATAATAATAATAACAATAATACATGTAAATAATAGTAATGGTGTTAATAATATTTTTATTGTTATTGTTGTTAATAATAATCGTAATTTCACTGAATAGTAATAATACTCCGCAGGATGGTCACTCCACTCCCTCCAACGCCCCCCCCCCCCTCCCCAAAGCCCCCTTTACGTAAAACGTTGTCATAATTCATTTCTCCACACGTAATTTGTTTAAATGTATTGTATCGTACTCTATGTCCTTTGTAATATAAAATATCCATGTAAATGTATATAAATGTTATATGTATATTGTATAAACATAATATTACAAATTTATGTTATATGTCAAGGGTCGACCGCGTCACAGGCCTTTCTTTTGATGGATGCCTGTATTGAATTGTTGAACTATTTACCGATATGGAAATAAAGAATCTTTAATCTTGACGTCACGCTAAAAGTGCCTATGATCTGAAATTAGTTCGAAAACTGGTATAGACGAGTCAAATCACTTTTATAGACCTGAAAATTACATTTTGTGATAACGTCATCATTTATGTCTACGCCAAATAGTTCGAATTCTTCTTGCAAGTCTTCGGCTGGTACGAAATTTGATGAGGTCATAGTTTCATTCAATCTTCTTTTTTTTTAATATTCGCGCGAAATTTTGGACTTTCTTTAGAAGCATTATCTGGCAAAGCTGCTGACTTTGTCACGAATTTCGCTTATGCAATCGTACCCGTCTGACAAATCACTCACGTATTTCTTGTTTGTACACGAAGAATACAGATATGTGAGCATTATGAAATACTGGATTGTGTTTGTAATGTTAATCATGTATTATTCTTCTAATGTTGAGTTAAATCATATGAACTTAATAGATAATTATCACATGTTTTCGTGACACTAGGTCAAGTCGTCCAAGGCCAAAGTCTCTCATCGATTTCAAATTCAAAGTTGTTTATGTACAAAGTCAGAATGGATAGTCCATCAAAAGCTAAGCCTATAATCGGATGGACCATCACCCTGTACATTAAATGGAATTTTTGCTGAATCGATAACACCAAACTATTTAAAGATCTCAAGATTATTTATTTCATGCTAGTTAATATATCATCGGATAATGGATTTTCGAGGGTGTAAGCACATTTTCGCCAATCTAGTATAAGAGTAGGAATTTTATCAACAAATTTTGTCAATTTCGTAACTAACAACCATTCACTGAGATAAAACATGCATAAAAATAAACACTAAAATAAACTTTGTGCTTATAAATATCTACAATCTGGTCTACAGATGCAATCTCAGTATTGCGTCAGTGTTTTCGAGGGTGATATAAACATGTAATTTCAACTCTAGTTAGGCGGTCAATTGATGTCATTTTTATGATTTGAGCAAAGGAGAGTGTGTCACCGACATTAATGCCATAAGCGGGTCTGATACAAACACAGAACTTAATTTATAGTTGTAAATCCAGATCATGGTATATTCCACTTTTCGTGATAACCGGGTAGCAGCAAATTTCAGCCAGAACATTAAAAAAGTTTAAATCTTTCAGTTTTTCTTTTGGAAATTGGTAAATGTGGTTTTGAAAATGAACGTAAGTGTTTAGCCTAATGGAAAATAGAAAAAAAAATTTGAAATTTATGTTGAATGTGGTAACTAGGGTCTGTTTGAATCGCCATTGCGGATAGAGAAAAAACAATCTAGATCTAAAAACTACATAAGCACGGCATGACAGCTCAATGCTTCGGGAGAAATAAATTATTGTTATGACAACGGATCTGCTATGCTATTCGGGCAACTAATTGGCAGATGTCATTGGACGCAAAAACTGGATTGATTTGTATCATTCCCTTACATGTTATCAGTATTTTTGTCATGGGTAGAGAAGGTAATAGTGAAAATACATGTTTTTCTCTACACTGACATCAGAATGCATAAAATAATCACTTGTTCTACACGCATCTTTTTAAAATTTACACTTGTGTAAAAAATACTGTATTTATTTAAAGACACATGATTTGTCGACATCACCTAAGCGACGCGCACAAGTGAAACATCATAAACTTTTACATACCTTCGAAATCACATGATACTCTAAAACACCTTAGTGGATGATATAGGCCCTAATATACATACATCACAATTGGGCAGTCCATCAAAAGCAGAGCCTATGAATCGATGGACCCCCTGCACACAAAACAAGACATTACAATATGTCTATGGTGATAGTTTATGGGTCATTCCGTGTCAAGATAATGAATTTTCAGAAATCTTGTTGCATGACCGATTCAGATTATCATAATTCTCTCTGTGCTGTATTATTAGTACGTTTTAGGAAATCCTGCAAAATTTTGGCTCTCAAATCTCAATATTTTTGTAGATATGGATGCTAGAACAGCAAGGGTGTCCACCACATGTGAAGCAATTGTCATTTTGTAGCATTTTCAAGGCTCTGCAAACTCTCAAGCTGACATTCAATTCCAATAAAACTTTCAGTGCTTGGTCACATGTAGGTACCCTCTTGAAATATGCAGAGCATAATAATTTTTGTGCTCATGTTGGTAACTTAAGTAACATTAAAAATGAAAATGTATTCAAAGTGACAAATTTTCAGACCCACTTGTGATTACAATTATGTTAAAACTATTAGAGTTACAAACTTAATACTTGAAACTAATGGGTGCATGACTGTCGGTTGTGAGCATGTGGAAATTGAAGCCGCGCATTGGCAGTGCGTCAATAAAATAAAATACATGTGACCAAGCACTGAAAGTTTTATTAGAATTGGATGTCAGGTTAAGAATTTGCAGTGCCTTGAAAATGCTGCAAAATGGCAATTGCGTCACATGTGGTGGACCCCCTTGCTGTTCTAGCGTCCATATCTCCAAAAATATTGGGATTTGGGTATTGAAATTGTGCAGGATTTCCTAAAACATACTACTGTACTACTACACAAAGAATCTTGGAAATCTGAATTGGTGATGCAACACCCATCAGTTGTCTTGACACGGAATGACCCTTATACAAACATTTGTAATGTAATAGCGCCTGTACAGGCGTAAACTCAGGATGGCACATTTATTGGTGCACATAAAATTAAACTAACATGGCTAAAATGGTTACTGAAAAAAGTTTTAAAATGTTCTCTAAAACAGCAAAGGGTGAAGACATCTTCAAGACAGAAGCCATGCTGAAACTTAGAGATATTGGGACTCTGCAATCATACAATTGCTAAGACAACTACACCATGATAACCTCCCTAAATCCCTATCAAAGTTATCCAAGAGCAACACACAAGTCCATGCACACAGCGCTAGATCAAAGAACAAATTGCACAACCAATATATCCGAACAGAATTAGGTAGACACAAAATCTCAATCTCTGCAACCAAGGAGCTCTGGGATGAAACTGAATCAGATGTCCAAGCACAAATATTGATACAGAAGTCTTACAGGAAAACTATAAAGCAATACATTATAAGCAAATAGTAACACTTACAACACACATTATAAAATTCACAGTCATTACGTAAACATTTCCTACAACCACCACCACCTCTCCAGACTATCACTACCATCACTGAGCACTACTACTGCCAGCACCCTCACACCACCATGACATCATCTAATTGCAGTCTCACCATAAGCATTAAAAAGCACACCAGTCACCACAGAAAACTACTATACCCTCATTATAGTATTGAAATACGCCCTCGCCATACTGATATCCTGTGTTGAGCCCCTCTTTCCCCCCCCCCCTCAATCCCCATGTTTTCATGTATGTGTGTTTTCCATGTTTTGTAATGTGTTGCCATCCCGACATATCAGGAAATACGGTCACTGTGTCACCAACCATGACACATATCACCTTTCCCGGCATCAACTGTGACCAAAAAGCATAAATTCTGTGTCACCCATATGATGACATTTGCCTACAATTAACCAATCATACTCCACACCGTAGATACCGCCATTATCAATATATTGCAACCCGGTGACTATGATATATCAAATCCTATAAAAGTAATTATATACAAATAATAAATGCTACTCCTAATAATATACTGCCCTATGTGCTTTGTTCTTGTGCATGTGTCTGTCAATGTTAAATATTGTGACTGTCTATTTAATGTAGGGGGTCCATCCGATTATAGGCTTAGCCTTTGATGGACTACCCATTCTGACTTTGTACATATACTATTATGCAGCAAAATAAACAATTTTGAATTTGAGCAATATCTCGAAGAGTTTTGACCCTACACTCACAATCTTTTATTCAGCAGATGTGTTAGGGATGGACGAAGTGTCATGATTTCATTTCGGCCAAATCGGCCCATATTTTCCAGAGTTATCTCCCTTGAAATGCTAAAATTCATCAAAACTTTCTTGTCCGAGCCATATCTCGAAGAGTTTTGAACCTACACTCACAATTTCTTTTTCAGCAGATGTGTTAGTACTAGACGAAGTGTCATGATTTCGTTTCGGCAAAATCTCCCCATATTTTCCAGAGTTATCTCCCTTGAAAGTAAAATTCGTCAAAACTTTCTTGTCCGAGACATAGCTTGAAGAGTTTTGAACCCACACACAATATTTTATTCGGCAGATGTGTTAGGGATAGATGAAGTGTTATGATTTCGTTTCGACGAAATCGACCCATATTCGCCAGAGTTATCTCCCTTGAAAAGCTCAAATTCGTCAAAATTTTCTTGTCCAGTCCAGATCTCGAAGTTTTGAACCTACACTCACAATTTTTTGTTCAGCAGATGTTTTAGGAATAGAGGAAGTGTCATTTGTCAAAGACAAACGGTTCACATTTAGCACTCCTCAGACAAGTATGCCTGCGGGCATATGTTGAGTTTCACTAAAACTCTTGTTCCATCAGTTGGTACAGTATGCTGGTCAGACTCAACTGGTTTATAATTACATGTACCTGGTTCAGATTTCTTTCCCTTCTTGTATATTGCTGTAATGTGAGCTAATTTCCATTGATATGGTACTATCCCTAGTTGCCTTAATTTATTGAAGATAATGCTCAGGGGTTTAGCAAGTACATCCTGTTACTCAGCCAGGACGTTTGGCTTTGGGTGTATTCCATCAGGACCAGGGGACTTTGTCTTATCCAGCATCTTGAGGAGCTCTGAGTACGTTTTGTCCTGGAATCTATGTTAAACTATTCCTTTCTCTAATTCTAGCAGTACTCCTTCAGACTCCTGGGTGATGGCACTCATGAAAAAGTCTTCTCAATATCCTCAACCATGACTTTAGTTCCGTCGTCAGTTTGTACTTCTTTGTCTTTCTTTTTGGCATTTACATATTTCCAAAACTGCTTGAGATCTGATTTGGCTTTCCTTGCTATCTCCTGTTCCCTTTCTCTTTCAGATTAGCTTTTTCACTTGGTTTCTCGTGTATATTCTCTATGCCTTTTTTGGTCTTTTCTCTCCATAGATCTCTGCCAACACCTGTGGTTTTTTTCCTAATCTTCGCACGTATTTCCTCACTGGTTCAGATCTAGTTTTTCGTTCATGGCTACATAATCACCCTGTTTTGTCTTTGGTCCTTTCACTATGTATCTGGTAGTTAAAAACTAGCACACTATGATCGCTGGCCCCTATGGGGATTTGGTGGTCAATCTCATCTATTGTTTCATCTTTAGTGAAGATTAAATCCAGTAAACTTGGTTCATTACCTTGTCGACTCTGAGTGGGTTCTTTGATGTGTTGATATAAAAAGCAATCTCTTATGCATTCCATAAATGATTTACTCACCAGATCCTCTCCGGTGGACCAGTCTGTCCAGTTAATATTGCGGTAATTGAAATCTTCTATGATGAGTAGATGTTCAAACTCTTTCATATAGGTTACTTTTTATTCCCGCGTCTGGAAGACTGGCTAATATAGCGATCAGCATGGCTGTCCATCTGTCTATCTGTCCCTGTCTTCAAGTGTCTTGTCAACGCAACTCCAGTTACAGTTTAGTTACAATTCTTTTGAAACATGGTAAATATAGTCATTACCATCTGAAGCAGGGCATCCACTAATTTTTAAACATAGGAAGTTCCTGGGTAATGCTATTGGGAGTCCAAGCAAGAAACATGGAAGTCTAAAATGGTTCAAATTTACATGTAATTTGCTTAAAATCACTGTTTTTCGAGGTGTCAGGGCCAAAAAATAGGAAGTCCCAAGACTTCCTTGGTATGTGTTTGGGAGTACAAACAGGAACTTTGGGAGTATAGGACTCCCGGACTTCCACTAGTGGAAGCCCTGATCTGAAGATGTACATTGCTTTTTTTTGCGGCCCAAAAATTGTTCATTATAGAGTTATCACCCTTTAAATATTTTAAAGCCGATACATAAACTGCATTGCCAATCTTTTCTTGTCAACGCAACTCCTACAGTTTAGCTCCAATTCTTTTGAAACTTAGTAAGTGTTATCATTACCACGTGAAGGTGTGTATGTGCTATCCATATACCTGTACGTCCATCCATCTGTATAAAATGTATGTATGTCCGTCTGTTGGGCCATCCATCTCTAACAATCCTTTCTTGTCAACGCAACTCCTCGAGGTCTCAATGGATTAGCTTAAAATTTTGTCCACATCATTATCATGTGTAGATGTGCATGTGCTTTTTTCGCGGTCAAAAATTATTCATTGCAGCGTTATCAACCTTTAAATATTTTAAAGCTGATACATAAACTGCACTGCCAATCATTTCTTGTCAAAGAAACTCCTACAGTAGAGCTGCGATTCTTTTGAAATTTGGTACATGTAAGTATTATCATTACCACATGAAGATGTGCGTGTGTTATCCATGTACCTGTACGTCCATCCGTCTGTCCAAAATGTATGTATGTCCGCCTGTCGGTCCTTCCATTTCTGACAATCATTTCTTGTCAACGCAACTCCTCCTAGAGGTCTCCATGGATTAACCTACAATTTCATTCACATTCTCATTATCAGTATCATGTGCGGATGTGCATGTGCTTTTTTTTGCCGGCAAAAAATTATTCATTACAGCGTTATCAGTGGTAATCTAAAGTTTGACATCTAGTGATATGTACAAAGATGCATCATTCATTGCCTTCTGACATGTTTGAGTTATCATTTGCATAAATTATATTAAAATAATCAAGGGTTAGAACCATGTTATGTTTCTGTTTGGAACACACTGAAAGAGTTCATTCATTCATCTGACACTACTCATCTTCTTTTGCATAACCATTCGCATGCACACTCAATAGTCTGATCTTGTCTTGTATCAAAGTGTCAATGGTCCTTAACCTGTATCATGCTGAGGTAAGAAATATGTAAGTTGTTTTCTATCATAAAAGGTAAATCTGGTTGACATTTGGAGCAATGCTGCTGAAATCTGTTGCCGCTTATATCTGTTGCCGCTAGCTTAGTTATCGAGTCAGGCATTCCATTAGTACTATTAGTACTATTTTGAAAATAGTCTTCTCTTAGCCTCCAAATGAGCATTCGTCAAAACCACTGCAGAGGCCAGTTTTGGCCGGCTTGACCATTAATTGGTTGTAAATATGACTACTATATTTAGTGGTCAGTTTTTCATGTACATCAAGTCCGGATTTCACTTTGGGACCCCATGATTTCAACTAGGCCCCCCCCCCAGATTTCAAGGTGTGGGGTCCTTGGGACCTCCAATAGTTAGATGCTATGAAAAACACTGTGTACATGTATCCCTTTCATGCTATCTTTGTTCTGCTTGCAGATGATGCTAATGAACAATGTCTCGCGGTAGTGATATATATGCGATAATTCGAGGCTTGCGCATTATCACTCAAAATCTCATTCAGCATCAAGGGGAAGAAGTCTGTCATGCTTGGCAGAACTCAAGCCTTAAGTCTGCGGTCAAGGGAATTGGTGCCTACATAGAGCAGAGCTCTTGTGCGGGCTTCCAGCAGGTACCTGTCAAATCTCATACTCTATTAACACTTTAACACTCAAATTTGTTCAAGAAAATGTAAATTTTCCTCCAGAAAATATCCATTTGCAAGGCAAAAGAGGCCTATTTTTTAAAAAATTTCCAAAATTGTCTCCGTGGTCTGCAAATGGACATTTCTCATGACCACTGCAGAAGCTGTTTTTGGTTGATATGAGTGTTAAAGGGTTAAAGAGTCTGTTTATAATATTAATGTTTTATTCTTAGTTTTGAATTATTCATTATACATAATTACACCTATCCCTTTATTGGTCAAGCCGGCCAAAATCTGACTCTGCTGTGGTCTTGGGGAATGTCCGTTTGCAGGCCAAGAGATGGCTATTTAAAAAAATGTATGACTCGAATCCCTGGCTTGATAACCGAGCCAGTAATTCCTGTGGTAAATTTTCTAAAATAGTCTCTTGGCATGCAAATGGACATTCAATGACCAAATATTTTGATTTTCTTAATGAAAGTTAACCATTAACGAGCCAGTAATTCCAGTGGTAAATTTTCATAAATAGTCTTCTTAGTCTACAATTTCTCAAGACAACTGGAGATGCCGTTGTTGGCTGATTGATATGAGTATTAAAGGGTTACAGTCTAAATCGATCACAAATTGCACAAAGCCATGAAGCATGGATGGCGCTTAGCTCGAACTGAGCGGCGCATAGTTAGAAATGGCTCCCTCTATTGTCAGTAAAGATAATCTGTTCAATATAGGCACTTTAACAGTTTAATTTCTAAGATGGAGCCTTAGCATTTTAATGTTCAAATTTGGTTAGGAAAATTAAAATATTTCTTATTGAATGTAGATTTGCGATTTGCCACCGAAATAACTTGCTTAGTGTTATGGAGCCATAATTCCAGCGGTAAATTTTCCAAAATTTTCTCTTGTCCTGCAGATGGGCATTACTCAAGACCACTACAGACATAACAGAGGAGTTTGGCCGTAGCTATTAAAGGATTAATGGTCTTCCTAAATCTTATCAGTAACATTAGTACAATTTACAATTTAAAAAAATAAAATATTTTTCCTATAATATTATGGTTAGATAGTAGCAAACTACAATTAACCCTTTAAGCCATGAATTTGTTCAAGAAAAGTTTAATTTTTTCAAAGAGAATGTCAATTTGCAGACCAAGAGAAGACTATTTTTTAAAGTTTAGCACTGGATGACTGGCTCGGTTTATCGAGCCAGTCATTCCAGTGGTAAATTTTCAAAAATAGTCTTCTCTTGGTCTGCAAATGGACATTTCTCAACACCGCTGTAGAAGCCGTTTTTGGCTGATATGAGTGTTAAATGGTTATCCGTACTTTTTTCCTAGAATAAGAACCTGTGACAACTAGCTGGACTTGGTAGCATGTCAGTATTAGCCTTCTATTCTGCTATTTAGCGGAGATAGTCACTAATTCTGAATACGTCTCATGACTGTTGTGAAGTTTAACACTTTAATGGTCCAGTTTGCAAAAACCTGTGTCGAAGGGCTATTTTTACAAATTGATCACTGGAATGTCTGTTTCGATAACCAAGCTAGATATTCTTGTGGGGAATTTTCCAATGTTGACTTTTCTTTGCCTGCAAAATGACATTTGCTCTAAACAAAAAGTCAGATTTTCTAGATCAATCTCAAGCATTAAGGGGATAAGATTTACGTGATTGATGTTTGACTTGCTTTCACACATAATGGAGGGATCAGATAGGTCACTCAAGTAGATGACGCACATTCAAATATGTCACATGCTAGCTGACATCACCATCAAAATGATGTATATAGCTCTGTCACAAAAATTGAAAAGTTCATCACAAAGTGTACAAATTGTATGTCTTGTAAATTCACAATATAATAAACATCCTGCTGAACATTTTGAAAATAGTTTGACTGGGAGCTGTTACTACTATAGGCAGCCCCAAGTCAAATTAGTTTCAAAATATTCAACATCTTACCTTGAACTTTAGATTCTGGGAATTGAGGATTCAAAGTTTAAAATCGATTCCAACATGTGTAAGATGTGGGTGGAGCTTAGTTATAAATGGGTGGGGCATAGCTGGAAATGTATCCCTCCATTGTGTGATAGACTACAATATTTTACATGTCATTGTTACAGAATGGCTTGAAGGATGCAGTGGAGAGGGTGACGGAAACAGTGACATCAGTCGGTGAAGATATCACACAAACTGGTTCTGCTGTACGAGATTTTGTAACAGGCACAAACAGAGACTCGAGTTTCTCAACAATGAATACAGATATTGAGAATTATCTAAATGAAGATATACTGAATCAGTTTGCTAAATCGTCAGAAACTACCACAACACAAAATACTCGAACATCGGGGATAGATCAATTTTCGAATTTGAATCAAAATACAAGTCATATTGGTGTTTCTTCTAGTCAACATGACATACGCACTAGCCAGATGCCAGGCTTTCATTATGATAGTGAAATCCAGGGTATTACATTAGAAGACTTGAAAAAGGATAGGGTAAGAGATGAGGATGTAGCTAAGGATGAAAGTGGAAATTCATCGGCCACTGCACATACTGGAGTGAAAGAGAAGAATAGACAGACCAATGTATTAATGACGGAACCCGTTGTGACGGAACCCGTTGTGATGGCACGTGTTGAGCGACTCCAGACAGATCAGAAGGTACGTGTAGCTGATGTGCTACTTCTTTAATTTTCAAATTTGGTCACTAAAATTTATATATTTTCTTACTGAATGTCCATTTACAGGCCAAGAGATTAGAATTTTTTTTAATTTATTACTGAATGACTGGCTCGGTTATCGAGCCAGTCATTCCAGTTGTAAAATTTTCAAAAATTCTATTCTCTTGGCCTGTAAATGGACATTCCACAAGACCATAGCAAAGGCCGGCTTTGGCCGGTATGACCATTAAAGGGTTAACGTCATCTAAATTGCCTATTTTAATACTAATATGCCTGGCCAATGTAAAAATAATCCGTTCCACATAAGCAATTGATTTTATCTGATACCCACAGATATGACTGCATTAGTCAGTGGATAGTGCTTCACCAATATGCAACAATAGATCTATGTAGTAATAAACGCAACATCCTATGGTTCCATAACATAAATTATTTTTGATTTTCCAAGTGTTTCCTGGAACTGTATCATCATATTTTATGATTAGTAGTACATTTCACTATGTACCAATCATCGCTGCTCTGCAATGTGGCTAGTAAGCGGACTTGAGGCCAAATAATTTTGCATGTATGTAATTTAAACAAATGCAAATACTTCAAATTTAAAAGCCTTATATGCAAATTTTTACGTGACAATAAGTATTTAAATACAATATTTTTGCATTTGACTCCCAAGTTTGCTAGTAAGTACATGTAGGTCAGCAATTCCCTTATGCGTAATTGTAAATCAAGTGGCCGGAGTGTGCGCATTGAAATACATGTTTACAGCTTATATCAGTAGTGCATTGCTCTATTACATGAGTGGCAGATAAAAATAATTTGTAGTGTTTTAAACCGTAACGGTCAAGATTTGGCATTAAAATTGAAGTTTTTCCTGCTGATGGACATTCTTCAAGACCTCTTCAATGGCCAGTTTGGGCTGGCTTGACCATTAAGGGTTTGAGTAAATATGCCAAAAATGGCAGGTTGAAGGTCAGCGACCTCTGCTTGCCCTTGACATGCTTGATGATGATGGTTTCTAGAGTGATAACGACGTAGTCAGTGATAAATAGACCAATTAGGTTTTTAAGCCTGACGCTTGGATGCAATTGTGTATCCAGAAGTCTGAATGGTCAGAAGCTGTTTTTTCAGGTCCTTTTATACTCTCATGGGCTGATCCTGGGGATTGACTTTTCACTTCAAGAGTATACTTACCTCCCTAATACTTTTGATAGTGCTAAATATTGGCTTTCACTCAATAAACACTCAGATTTAAAACAGTTAGGTGCCCCTACTGGGCAGGGAGTCAGAGCGTAGTCTGGCGGATGCCAGCCCCACCACCGCGCATGCGCAGACTAGCACTACCTCTTTGCTAGATTATTGGCAGAGAGATCACACATGTCTTTTTGTAGCAATAGCTTTTCCTTAATCTTAGACTGTTTAAGTGGTGTTTTTTGGAGTGATAGTCACTGATTTGGATGGCAGGACGGAACAATTCGCCAAAGGGGGACTTAGGACCTTTAAATCAGGTGACTTCTAGTAAAATTAGCGAGTTTTCTTCCCGGTGTATTGTGTTTCCGGGACTCGCGGTTACCGTGATAAGCGCCTTGGTTAGTTGGTTTATGTCAACTCGGTGCTACCTATGACTAATTTCTCTTTCTGTTTATGTCCACAGGTCTGTATGACGCTAGGTGGTCGCATCACAGCAGCAGAGAGTTAGTTTTCTCTCCACCATGGTTCCATTTCCTACTAACACTGTTAGGTTATCTAACCAAATGAAAAATTAATGTCCAGTGAGTTGGAGGCCTAGTATAAAGGTCTTCTCACTTTGCCCTCTTGCTCCAATTCCTTCCCCATGAGGTGGAGAGAGTTAAGAGGCGTGCAGATGGTGGAGTTCTCCGGTTCGTCACGTTGGATGGTTTGTCTATACAAAGTGTCAGGTATCTAGTTATTGATAATGTGGTGATGTTAATTATAGTAAGCAAAGGGAGATAATTAACATTTTTGCCAGAAAAGAGTTATCTATATGTATCTGATGGTTGTGTAGTCGACGTATCCATTCAGCATACAATTCGTCCTTGCACTTGGATGTTTTGTTGGGATCGAATTTTTCCTGTCACGGGATTAATGACGTCATAATCAGCCTGGCTATGTATTTATCAGCAATTCAAATCGCTATGCTGGTTTCTGATGTATATTGATCTGTATGATCGTTTTCCTTCTCTTTGAGTTGGTTTGAGTGTCTAAGCTTAACTAGTTTGCTCATACTCCTTGTCCTTTGCCCTGTTTCAGGGACCGGGTTGCGCGTCCTGTGGACGTTTTCTACCGGATAAGTTCTGGCCTCATCGTTGCTATCGATGTAGCCCTTGTGGTCCCTTGGTTAATTGTGACATATGTAAGCACTGGGGGGGGCGAGTTAATGTCCGAATTCTTGTGCTGCTTACAGGCGACGGACAAGGTGGTAGAGGAGGAGAAGAAGAAGAAGCGGAAACGAGAGGTTGTAAGTAGGAAGGGTAAGGGGAAGGTCTCATCCGCGGTGGATATGGAGGCCTTCCGGACCGAGATGTTGGGAGAGATGAAGAGGACATTAAAGGATTTGGTTCCAGGGTTGCTTCGTGGCATGCTTCCTGGACCAAATCCTTTACTGTCCTCATCATCGGCTTCGGAGCAGGTAATCCCCGCCTCTGGATCGGTTTTCCTTAGACCGCTTCCGTTGTTCGACGATTCAGAGGTGGCCCCATTAGAGGGGGCGTTCCACGACCCTGGCAGCAGGCTTATTGCCGCGCCGATAGGGGACCGTGGACGGTTGTCGCTGGAACCCGCGGGCTGCTTATCAGTCCAGGGGTATCCGCACGCCGCGGTGGCCAGTACCTCCTATGGCACCGTTCCTGGTCAGCCCGGGTTAGCTCTCTTTGCTGACCCGGGGTCTAATCTTTCTGACCAGGGTGATGAGGATTACCTGCTAGGGTCGCCGTCTGACGACGTGGACATGGATGAAGACGTTTGTGCACCCCTCGCGGGGAATACAGGCGCCTTATTCCACGGTTTTACTCACCCTGGAGTAGAGTCCGCGGCTCAGGTGGTGGCCCAGGGCGCTGCTGATGGCCAGCGGTACCGCATACCTCGGCTTGCCGAGGGTGTTGCTGGTGCTGGCCGGGCCCGTGGTGGGGCTATATATACCCCGCGCTCTGCCACGGTGCCTGCTCCTGGTCAAACCAGTGATATTCTCATGCCGGTGCTGTCAGGCCCGCATGTTTTCCCTGGCTTGCCAGGTGTATCAGCGTACCCGCCGTCAAGCTCTACTGCTTGCGCTCAGGAGGAAGACGAAGGACCCCGTCTTGTAGAGCGCTCGCAGTTAGCCACGGAGGAGGATTGGTATGACGCTTGCCAGTGGTTGGTGAGCGTTAGGCCTGATCTGCCCGTGGAGCAGTCGGCTAGCCAGCGTGTTCACACGCCGTGGTTAGCTGGGAAACCGACTGCTAACGCTATGCCTTCTCTGCCGCTGGCGGAGCATGTCGTTGACATGTTCAAGGCGGCGGAGTCGTCCATTAAGTCGAGTGGACGTCTCGCGAAGGCCCCTCGCGAGGTGGCCAGGCGTTGTCGCATCGTGCCCCTGGATTACCAGCGGTACGGTGTGGTACCCAAGCCCAGCGTGGATGACCGCGCGGCTTTGGGTGAGGATGCGCGGCCAGGCTCCCGTTCTGACACGGGTGTCTTGTGCTCGAACGCGTTGCGTTCGGCGAATACCGCGTTGCGTGATGCGGAGGAGAGTGGGAGGGCTTCGATTGCCGCTCTGTCACACGTCTCCCAGCTGTTACAGGGGGTAGTAACGGCATCCGCATCGCGCCAGCCAAGTCCGGTCACTGTCCAGCGAACCATCCAGGATGGTATTAACCTGGCGCTGGACTGTATGACTCGGGCGGTGACCAGGAGTGTCCGGGCAAGACGCACGTTTGCCCTGGACAATCTGTGCCCGTCTCAGGACCTGTACAATAGGCTACTGCGTACGCCTATGACGGGCCCTGGTCTTTTTGGTGGTGAGGGATGTCGACACCTCCAGGAGACGGTCACCCTGGTGAATAACCAGAGGGCGCTGCGCGAGCAGTTTGATGTGCTGCGTCGTGCTAACGTTCGCGCCGCGGCCCCGGCGTATCGTCCCCTGCAGGCTCGAGGTGGTGCTGGCCAGGTCAGAGGCCAGCCACCGTCGCAGCGTCGGCCTCGGCCGCGTGCGATTCGGCCAGCAGCGAGGGGGGCGCAGGTTCCTCAGGCACCGTCAGCCAGGCAGCCGCCCAAGGTGCGCGCGGGGCGGGGCGGGGCGCGCGAGGATCTGGGCGTGGTTATCGGTCCTGACAGGACGCTTACCGCGGTAAGAACCACTCCGGTGTGTATGGCGACGGAGACAGTGCCGCTCTTGCATGCCTCATGTCCACCGCGGTCCCTAGGTGGACCGGTGGGAGGCCGGCTAGCCGACCACATGCAAGAGTGGGAACGGTTAACTCAGGACCGTTTAGTCTTGCGATGACTTTCCGTCGGGTATCATCCAGAGTGGGTGACAGGCCCGCCGTCGCGACTGTCTCTAGTGCCAGTCTGGACTCCCATTCCGAGAGATCCAGAGCAAAGGTTGTGTATCGAGGAGGAGATAAATTCCCTCATACAAAAGGGAGCTATTCAGCCGGCACAAAGGTGTCCGGGCTTCTATTCAACCCTGTTCTTAGTAACAAAACGCACCGGAGGGTGGAGACCGATTCTCAACCTCAAGCCATTGAACAAGTTCATCGAGACGCCCAGTTTCAAGATGGAAACGGTGCGCTCGGTGTTGGCGGGGTTGGAGAGGGGGATGTGGACGGCGTCGATAGATTTGAAGGACGCTTATTTCCACATCCCCATCCACGGGAGTTTCTGTCGCTTCCTGAGATTTGCATTCCAGGGCAGACAGTGGGAATTCAGGGTGTTGCCCTTCGGAATTTCCACGGCTCCTCGGGTTTTCACCCATGTGGTTCTTGCGATCACAGCATACCTCCGCAGGAGAAGCATAGCAGTCCACACGTACATAGACGACTGGCTGTTGAAAGCGCACACCCGGGAAAGTTTGTCGGCCAATCTGGAGATTGTTTTGAAAACTCTCACAGACTTAGGCTGGATGATCAATTTCCCAAAATCAGAGCTGACTCCATCCCAGAAGTTTGTTTACCTGGGGATGTTCTTCGATCTAGAGACAGGATATGTTTATCCTACTCAGGAGAGAGTTCAGAAACTCATCTCATTGATTCAGTCAGTGTGCGACAGTCGTCATGTCCTGGCACGGGTTTACTTGAGAATGCTGGGGTTGATGGTTTCGTTGGAACCAGTCATTCCTCAGGCCGCCTTACGCACGCAGGCGGCCGATCCAGTTGTTTCTCATGACACAATGGACCCAGAGTACAGGTTCGCTGGACTCGAATGTGTCAGTGTTGGCGCCTCTGATTCACCACCTGCAATGGTGGTTGAATACCGAGAATCTCTTGCCGGGGGTTTTGCTAACCCCTCCCCACCCTCAGGTGACTGTGTATACAGATGCATCGATGGAGGGCTGGGGAGCTTGCCTGGAAGAGTCCACGATATCAGGGCTTTGGAATCTGGAACAGTCAAAGGAACATATAAATCTACTGGAGCTAAGAGCAGTAGTCCTGGGCCTGGAACATTTCTTACAGAAAGTTCAGGGCAAGATTGTTCTTATTCGTTCAGACAACTCAACAGTTGTGACTTACATAAACCGCCAGGGCGGAACGAAGTCGCCCAGTCTCTGTATGATGACATGGAAACTGCTTTGTTGGTGTCTGGATCACCAGATTACCTTGAAAGCAGTTCATATTCCGGGAAGGTTAAACCTGCTAGCAGACTCATTGAGCCGAAGGATGAGTGTTTTACCCACGGAATGGCAACTAAATCAATGTGTGGCGGATCGTCTGTTCGACCATTGGGGGAAACCCAACATCGATTTGTTCGCAACGAAGAAGAATGCGAAGATGACGACGTACGTCTCTCCGATTCCGGATCCAAGCGCTCTCGCAACAGATGCGTTAGCTATCAGCTGGGGGAGAATGTATGCATACGCATTCCCTCCAGCAATCCTGATTCCAAAAATTCTTCAGAAAATCAGACAAGAGGAATGCCAAGTGCTTCTGATCGCCCCGGATTGGCCAAGCCGATCATGGTATACGGATCTGCTGGACCTTCTGGTCTGCAATCCGGTTCCTCTGCCTCTGATGGACGATATTATCTTCCAGGGCAAGGCCCTTCACAACAATCCGTCAATGTTCAGATTGACTGCGTGGATGTTGTCAAGGAATCTAGAATTAAGGAGGGCTTTTCTGAGCAAGCAGCCATGTTTATGGCCAAAGCCAGGAGGGGGTCAACCTCCAGAGCATATAATTATAAAATCAACAGATTTGCAGAATGGTGCTCAAAAAGATGTATTGATCCAATGGATTCATCTATTCAAGTAGTAGCTGATTTCCTATGTCACCTCTATGATGCCTATAGCCTCAAGCCTAACTCTATTGCTGGTTATAAGTCAGCATTAATGTCTGTTATTCCTTGCTTGGCTAAGAGGGGAAGTGATGAAGTAAATACATTGAATGTATTAATTAAAGGCATGGGCAATCTAAGACCAAGGAATCCACCTGTGATTCCGTCTTGGAGTTTATCGCTAGTGCTTCAAGTACTAGGTGATAAGCCTTTTGAACCACTTAGTTCCATTTCTATGAAACTATTAACACTGAAGACTGTGTTTTTAATTGCTGCGGCCTCGGCTAGGCGTAGGAGTGAAATTCATGCCTTATCAGCCGAGGATGACCGTTTTGTGGTTTCAGGGGAAGGCCTTAAGCTGCTACCTAGGATTAATTTCTTGGCTAAAAATCAGTCGTTGAAATATCCAGGTCAACCTATTATTTTGCCTGCTTTAACTAGATATGATCCTAATTCTAAAGCATGGTGTCCCGTCCGGGCGCTGCGCCGGTACAAACAATGTACGGCGGCATGGCGCACCGACCAGTCAGCGTTATGGTTGTCATATATTGAACCCCATGGGAGGGCTTCTAAGGACACCATTTCCAGGTGGATTGTGGAATGCATTCAGTTTTGCCATAAATCCGCCACCGGGAAGCAGGTTGACGTGGCCAAGGCTCACAGTGTCCGCGGCGTAGTGACATCCACGGCCCTATTTAATGGGGTCCCTGTGGATGATATTATGTCGGTGGCTCAGTGGCACTGTGAGTCAAGTTTTACAGACCATTATCTCCGTGACACCTCTAATCCTCTCGCCTTGTCGGTTTTGAAAAAATAAATCGGTTTATATTTTTTGAGGAGGTTTTTCCTCATTACTTATATATTTCACAATTAATTTATGGAAACACCCACTTTTTTGGGCCTGCATCAGTCTTTACCGATGGGAACATGATGTCAGCAGCCTTTTCAACAAGGTCAGTCTTGTTCATGTGTTGTCCGTTGTTGATTGTATTGTCACGATTACCCGTTATTAATATGGTGATGGTTTGTGTATTTGTGTGGTTCATTGTTGAGAGTTACGAAAATGGAGCTTTTCGTCTCTGTCCTGTAGTACATGGCACTTGTACGTAGAGAGCGTATAGGACATTGAGGTCAGTCGACTCTTCCTCCCAGGAAGGGGGGGGGGAGCGCATATGACATTCGGTCATCTCTCATACATCGGTGGTGTTATCCGATGGTTAGTCAAATCCTGACTGTTTTTTCTTACAGTTTCAGAAGTTTAAGTGCCTTAAACGCAGAAAAGCGTATAGGGATGAGCTGGTCTTTTGACCTTGCCTCCCTCCCGCCAGATTCACTTTCGAATTCTGGCAATATCAAAAGTATTAGGGAGGTAAGTATACTCTTGAAGTGAAATAAACGAAATCTAGGATTTCTTTTTTCACGAGAGAGTTGATACTTACCTCCCTAGATACGGACCCGGCCTCTCCACCCCACAGAGGCTCGGTCTTCAGGCTCTTAATAGTTGCATGTGTGTCAGCCAATAATCTAGTCAGAGGAAGTGCTAGTCTGCGCATGCGCGGTGGTGGGGCTGGCATCCGCCAGACTACGCTCTGACTCCCTGCCCAGTAGGGGCACCTAACTGTTTTAAATCTGAGTGTTTATTGAGTGAAAGCCAATATTTAGCAATATCAAAAGTATTAGGGAGGTAAGTATCAACTCTCTCGTGAAAAAAGAAATCCTAGATTTCGTTTATTCACATGCCCTAAAAAGGGTATGGAGAGTTGGGATTGCCGGCATGGTTTTGGCGGTTGTGGTCTAAGGTCACTGGTTCTGGTGAGTTTGACGGTTGAGTCCAAGATGGCGGTTCCGGCAGTTTTTACCGGTTGAGGTGATTTTCACCGGTTGTGGTGTATTTCGCCGGTTGTATCTATTTCGCCGGTTGTGAAATTTTTACTGGTTGTGGTCTTATTTTGGCGGTTTGGTTTGAAACTTTTTTTGGCGGTTGTTTGAATTTTTTGCCAGTTTTTTACTTTGCCGGTTTTACTAAAATTCTTGCCGGTTTATGGACATTTGTTTCCACTCAAATTTTATAGCGAATTTGAAGGGTTTCGGTGGTGGGTATAGCCCATTTGTTGTGAGGTTTTGACCGGTGTAGTCATTACCATTTTATTGATTCAGACTTATGGCGTTTCGTTCCAAAAAGTGGAACTCATCAGAGGCATATATGTGGGAATGTTATAGGTGAAATGTTGTGTCACTTATGGGATCATCAGTTTGGGTGGTCTTGCGGTGACCGGGCGGTAGGGTCGCTCTACCAGGTGAGCTGTTATGCTATCGGATAGATGGTGAGGTAGAAGAAGTAAAGTAGAAGACTTTAAGTGGAAAAGATTTATTGAAAATGTGAATGATGGATAGATGAAGATGAATGAAAGGTTTTTTTCAGCTAAACAGTACGTGGTGGAGATGTTGTTCGAATCCCACATCTTTGAGACAAATAATAGTGATAATAATGAGGTTTCTGGTAAGTCTCCTCTCGTGGATGGAAATTCAGAACTAGGATGAATTAGATGCAAAAGATTTGTGGAGAATGGGAGTGTGGTGCTCCCTTCTGTTTCAGGTGAGCGTGGTGTCCCTTGAGGAGATCTTCCTTCACCGAAGAGTCCGGATAGAAATACACAATGATAATAATAAAAGATATATGAATATAAATATATAATAGTCACCGGATGTGAACACTCTGTGTGTACGGAAAGAAAACACGAGGAAATGTCCAATGTGCTCTCTTCTGTTCCAGGTGAGCATGGTGTCCCTGAAGCAATTTTCTAGCACCGAATCGTCCGGTAGAGCATACACAATAAAATTAATAATAAAGTAATAATCACGGAATAGCGTCTTGGGTGGAATGTGGAGAGTCTAAAGCTGGAGATGTGACAGGCTCCAGTTGATATGGGCACACATGTTGCCCATTAGTGCGGTCATCCTATCCCATTTTGGGTCCGGCGCTATAGAATTCTGGCTTTGGATTGTGATGTAGCAATGGAGGCAGTTGATGTTAAAGCGGTGGCCCGAGGCTAGTTCCGTGATTAGGGTGCTGGCCGCGCGAATGTCCGAGTTTTGTCTGGTGACCGTGTCCTGTTCTTGGTGATCTGGAGACGGTAATTGAGAGATTAATTCAGTTGGAGATAAAACAGTTTTTAGAGAGTCTGAATTGTACAGATTATTGTACGCACTGCTTATGCAGAGTCCTGGTGATCCTGAGCGTGTGGTGACTGGTGAGTTGCTGATGACGTTGGTGACTGTGTCTGAACCGGAGGCCATCGGTGGTGAGGACCGTGGTAGTGCCTGGCTGTTGTAGGTGTCCGGGCCATCGGTGGGTACTGGGTCCGCGTGTGCTTCGTACACTTTCCAATGTTGGAATACTGAATCTGAATTTCGGAAGGTTTCCGGCACAAATGAACATAGTTTGGAAAGTGTATCTGATATTGCCTCGTGGTCGGCATCTGCGCGGTAATATGTGTTTTTCGTTGGTGAGCTTAGTTTCGGGATTTTATATCCTGTGATCTTTGGATCTATAATGCTACTAAATGCTGCTGGTAGTTTCCAGTTTCCAGTCGTGCGCCTACTAACCTTAGGAGGGATGGGGTAATCATATTTGTCACAAACCCTGAGCTTTGATAGTGGTTGCCCAGGGTCCACAATTCGTACTCCCTCGATCAAGCGTGGTTCTGCCATGAGTTCATTAATTTTGTTTTTGTCTAGGCCATGCCGTTGTAGGTGGCTTCACATATATTCCGCCCGTTTTATTGGAGCTAGGCACCAATCACACGTCCAGGCCGGCAGATCCGTGTGTGTGGTATTGTCGTGTCGCTTTAGGCTGCTCCTGTGTGCGAAGGAACTGGCACATTTGGTGCACTGAAAGCGTGCCATTTTACTAGCAAGACTGATAAGATGGAATGGTGATGATCGGTTCCGGTGGGTAATGACTACGTTTATGACGTCGATGTTTTTGACGTCATATGACGACCGTCGTGATGTCATAGGGATGTATGGTTTAGGAATCATCTGGCTGAAAGGATGGGCCAAAGGGTCACCCTTTGTAAAGAAGAGTGATAACAACGTACTGGGTCTGTTTGCTTGTGGTATGCATGTCGGCCCAGGGAAGGCGGTGACCCCTACCCTGCTTGGTTGATGCCTGTCGGCTCCATTGTGTGGAGCTGGTGGATCCAGTGGCACTCTTTCTGTCTTCTCCATTTGGTGGATACTTCATCCTCGGGGTCCGAAGAAAGGACCTGGATTATTCTGAATTGCATGTTCATTCTAGAATGCCTGGGTCTGTTGAAATGCCGTGAAACTGATGATGGTTTCTGACGTGTAATGTTAGATTGCGTTTCTCATGTTTACTTTATGATCTGACCATGATCTGTTTTGAATGACATGGAACATTCTTCTCCCATTCATTCAGGAAAATTTAAGTTATTTCATAGAAAATGTCCACTTGCCAACCAAGAGGAGATTATTCTTGAAAGTTTACCAGTGGCCATTTTTGGCGAGCTTGAGTGTTAAATGGTTAAGTTGGTCTTTTACATATTTAGACTTGCCCCGGTATTGCATTATGATCTGTCTGTTTGTCTGTCTATCTGTAGGCTTGCACGATTTAATCGAAGAAAGGACCTGGATTATTCTGAATTGCATGTTCATTCTAGAATGCCTGGGTCTGTTGAAATGTCGTGAAACTGATGATGGTTTCTGACGTGTAATGTTAGATTGCGTTTCTCATGTTTACTTTATGATCTGACCATGATCTGTTTTGAATGACATGGAACATTCTTCTCCCATTCATTCAGGAAAATTTAAGTTATTTCATAGAAAATGTCCACTTGCACGATTTAATCGAAGATCGTGATTTTTTTTTTAAATCACAATTTTCTACGATGTAATTGAAAAAAATCGAAAAATCATGAAAAAATTGACCAGACTATAAGATTTTAAAACTCATCATTCAGCAGTAAAAGAATACAGTTATAATCCATTCTCACATGTATCTATTGTGTTTTTTCTTGATTGCTTCACGCATGTGTTCACTAAGTCCTAATCAAAACACAAAGCTCTGTGGTAAGCCAGCTAACAATAGCGAGGTAACACCTTTGTCATTGAGAAAACTAGCTAGTTACTCCGTCGAATCGCCATATAATTTTCTTTCTTTCGCTGCAGACCCTGAGCCTGTCATGAAATTCCAAGTATATACTTAGTTGCAGAGTGTTAGGCAATAATCACTGAACATAATTCTTTTTAATTCTTTTAGCAATTTCAGGCAGTGTACTAATTTTTCCTTTTTGATTCGGTTGTCATGCCTAATTAAAGAAAATAACGCAACAGCATTCCAGATTGTTGTATTTTGAACTGTGCGTTCTGTTGATTACTCTTAAATGTAAATCGTACATTCTGAAAGCAGCTATAAACTACGCTATAGGACGAGTTTACCCATTATTATCATAGCTACTGAAAGTTGCCATCCTATGTATATGGATTGCGCAGTATCTCCCTGGATACTAATATTAGTGTCTTCGAGCTACTCGGGTAATGACCTAATCTCGTCCTACAAAGGGAGGCTAAGCAGAAGCAGGATTTATATTTTTACTCGACGACATTTTATGTCAAATTTTGATGAAATAAACGATGTTTATTAAACTATGCGCAATATTTAGGCAGTCCCAATTAATAATTTCACTCCCGCGATGATGGATATAAGATATACATTAAGCATAGACGTAGGACAGTAAGAATTTGTCGCATGAAATTATGTTCTAATTTCGTGCTGTTTTTGTGTCATTTATTTCAACTTTTTCTAGAAATTCCAAGTCCCAGTTTTGGTGACTTGTCACGTTACCACAGTTTATACTTTTGGGAATTTGGACCTACGATTTAATCGAAAATCAGGATTTTTTTTATAAATGCGATCGCGATGTTTCAAAGCAAAAATCGCGCAACCCTATGTCTATTCATTCATCTTTTTGTGTGTCTAGAGCTGTATCACGGAAATAACTGATGTAATTTCACTCAGATTTTAACACAAGAACGTTTTTATCATATAAGTGGATTTTCAGTCATTGGCCATGACATGCATGATCTGGATTAAAGATGACAGATCTGTAGATTTGATCAACTTCCAGCTCTATTGATAAGATCTCTGAAACTACTGATTCGATTTGATTCAAGTTTTACCACAAGAAATGTTGTGACTCTACGCTAGGAATCAACACTTTTGGTCATGATTCAATCAAAAAATCTAGGAATCTGAATTTTTGAAGGATTTTACAAAAAGTGAAAGTAAAGCGTTGAGATTTCTGATTGTTGTTGTTATTCTATTTGCAGCTCAGTGAACGCGCTAGAGAGAGAAAAGTCCCTGGTTCAAGGTTTGGTCGTCTTGTCAGCTTTGGCAGTATGTATTTGAACAAATGTTTTACAATTTTACAAATTATTAGATATTGTAGCATTAACACGTTGATGTTGTAAATTCCATGTGATAAGAAATAGAACACAAAAATAGAACACAATTTCACGGCACAAATCCTTACTGCCTTATGACTATGTTTAATGTTAACCTTATATCAATCATCGCAGGAATGAAATTATTAAATGGGACCGCCTAAACATCATTTATTTTATCAAAACTTTTTGCATAAAATGTTGTCGAGAAAAATTACAATTCGCTTGATAAATCTGCTTCCGCTATAGGATGAGCTAATATTTGTACCCGGGTAGATACTTGCGCAATACATGTAGGAGGGTAGCCTCGAGTAAGCATACCAAATTAAGAAGTGTGAATACTACGAGCAAGTACTCGGTAGAATCATCTCCAATTTACGGACCTAATATAATGAAGTTGAGAACTCGGAAATTACTATATACATATAGTAATCATTACGTGATGGTGCCCGAGTATTATGCATTGTACATTCGATCCGATTACCTCCGCTTATTGGGTACCCATTTGATAACATTTTTCGTTGATAGGAGTTGTTTCATAGAAGGAAGTGCTGTAATTTCAATGCTCACCCGTGTAATTGTAGGGCTAAAATACAACAGCAACCTCTTTGAGCAACATTGTTTTCAACATGAAGCCCTTTGAAGTATTTTTCAACAACTTGGATATACATGTACTCTAGTGATCTCCAAACTCTGGTGGATGTATATCCATTGGGCCCCGAGGACATGTGCCAATTTTGGGGTAAAAAGCTAAAACGCAACAGCTTTCAGCAACATAGTTTCAAAAATAGCCACTTTTGAACTCACAGCCTCCCGATTGAAAATATATCAGCGATGCGGGTATTGGAATATTTGTCCTTGTTTTTTCTGCATTTCACAAAGCTAAAAAAAATACATGGTAAAGTTTAGAGATCCTTACAAAAAACTCAATAAGTATTCATGTATGAATGTTGTATGCCTATTTGTGCTGGCATAGGGTGGAATAGTTTGAGCTATTTATGCTGAATCCAATCCCTGCATTGTTAAGTTTGATAGTTATAAACTATAGATAGTAATTTTACAAATTAGAAAAAAATTATATGAAAAGGGGGAATTATGCTCAAATTAACTTATCCCACAATGTGAGAATTTAAAATTGGTCTATAGACTCATTATTTGTTTCTCTCAATGGAAACCTTTAGTAAAACTTTTACAAAGAAAACAACACAAACGAACAAATAAAGGAACAAATAAAGGAATAAACAAACAAACAATAGTCTCTAGAGTCTCACTTTCAACCCATGCAAATAACAGATTTATTCATGAACCGTTTGTTAACAACAAACAACACATTTAAATCATAGATCAATAAATGGTGTATTTTCTTATAATCGTTGGACTTTTTTCAGTTTTCAGTCTAATTGTTAGGTATTTCCAAACGATTTTTTCTCACTCCTTTGAGTCCTTTCTGACAATGTCTGAACACTCCGCAAGTAATTACAATTTTACAGTTAGTAGCTTTTTTTCAGTATATTTATTATTACCTTACATCTGGATTTACTAGAATAAATAAAATTAAATGACAAATATGTAATCAAAATAGCATTAAATTACCTCCCTTAACAGGAATAAAATATCCTGAAATATCTCTTTTTGGCAAATTTGTTGAAACAATTATGAATGGATTTTATGTGTAAGCAGCTCATGGGGTGGTATTGAGTGGTGTTACATGAACTTGTAACCAGCTTTCAGTTATAGCTTCAAAGTCTTCATGAACTCTTCAATGGTCAAATTTGGTGGAGAAAATCTAAAAATGTTTCTAATCAAATGCCCATTTGCAGGCCAAGAGAATACTGTTTTTTGAAAATTTATCACTGGAATGACTGGCTCGGCCATCGAGCCAGTCATTCCAGTGGGAAAATTTCAAAAATAGTCTTCTTATCCTACAATTGGACATCCCTCAAGACCATTGGAGAGGCTGGTTTTGGCCGGCTTGACCATTAAAGGGTTAAAATATCCGCTGATAATATTGGCATAGAAAACAAAAGCATCAATAATGTATTGTAGGCCTACTAGCGTCAGCAGGAAACTTGATAAATATTTTGAAACTGTTTTACTGGAAGTTGGTATTGTAGCCGCTAGTCAAATTGGTTTCAAAATATACCACTGAATAGTTTTTGCATCAAAGGGTTTGGTTTAAACATAGTTTATTCAGTCAAGCAGAAGCACAATAAAACTAAGTATAACTGTGGATTTTTCTGGTTGCTTGGAAATTAATGAACAACGACAAACGCCATAGAAGTGTTTAATGTGTTGAAATTTTGCTATTAAAAATAAAATATCTGTCACGCACGATGTGTTACCGATCTGAAAATAGCATGTTTCATTCTAGTATCATATATTCTATCGGCTAGAATAGCTATGTTCAAGTTTGACTGGCAAACCACAGTTAACTATAGCTAGCTAGATCCCAGTTGAACTTGAAATAGTTAACTATAGTCAACTAGCCACCCAAGCTCGATCACAAACGGTTAGTTGGAAATTGACGTAGTATTCAAAATAGCGGATACCCTTTGCTTGCCACGAAAAAATGCATATAAAAGTGTAAATATTTCGCTAAATAACCTAGGTTTGATGATATTATACTTTCCTATTGTATGTCAGTGTTGCCAAGGACCATTTCCTTCCCACTTTATCTCATATGGATGCCTTTTGACATCTTAGCGGATAAGTATAACCCATTTTCGTAGGACATCAAAACAGACGTCATAAAGGGTTAATCGAGTCGGATACCCAGCTCCAAATTTTCTGCAATCGTAATTCAATGGTGAATCAGGTACCACCGAACTATAGTTAACTATTTAACGTCCAACTGGTCATAGCAAATACTCATGTTCAGTAAACCAGCTTAAAGTGACTAATGGTTAGCCAGTTGTACTTGACCTTGAATTGCCCCCAAATTAGGCTTCCTTTGACCCTCAAATCGGCCAAAACAGGTTCTGCAGTGACCTTGAGAATATACATGTATAAGAAAAGGACTTATACTATTCCTTAACCCTTTAACCCTCGAATTTGTTCAAGAAAATTTCAATTTTCTCATGGAAAATGTTCATTTATAGACCAAGAGACTATTTTTGTAAATTTACCACTGTAATGACTGGCTCGATAACCGAGCCAGTCATTCCAGTGGTAAACTTTCAAAAATAGTCTTCTCTTGGTCTGCAAATGGACATTTTGAATGAAAAAAATTGAAATGTTCTTGAACAAATTTAAGTGTTAAAGGGTTAATGAAGTATCCACACACAATGAGACTAAGCCACTACACTCAAGAACCACAATCAAATTTGTCAGGAAACATCAATCATAAATAATGAATATTTAGAAACTCGTGTGACTGTAGGTGTCAGCTGTTATGTTATGAACCAATGAAGACGAAAAATATGTAGACCAGACAGCAGTACAAACGATAGCGCGACCACCTGTCACAAACCATCCCTTTGTTTAGCTCTAGTTCTTACTGTTATTGATATGTTTGTTTTCAGGCTTGGCTGCTGGACTTGGAGCTGGTGCTCTAGCAGAGGTCACCAGGAGGTCATTAGGTGTGAAACAAAAGAAGGCTGATGGTATGTGCTGGACTGATTTAACGTGAAATATCTGCGGTTGCTTACTACATGTAGTTTATATGCAATACCTGCATGTAGTAGTTAGCTCACCTGGCCAGAATGGTTAAGTGAGCTTATGTCATAGTGATCATCCATCTGTCCATCGTCCAACCATCATCTGTCTATCAACTTTTTCTTTAGACGACCTCTCAAGTTCCACTGAGACAATCTCAACTAAATTTGTCAGGAAACAATTACACCTAAATTTTATCGTTCTTTATTGAGACTGAGGGCCATTCATGCATTCAAGTTTATTCAATGGAAGTCAATCGATAAATAAGCATGAATGCTGTGTGCCAATGAAATTTGATCATATATGCGATCATATTCAAATTTTTTATTTGATGAATTTTGCAGTTGAAGTTGTTTCTATATACTCATGTGGTTTTATGTGTATGGTTATGTCAAATTTTGCACTTTTGAAATTGTCGGATAAATCATTCTGTGGCTATCTGAGATTTTTTCATGCCAAAAGTCGGATAGGCAAAATATGACTTGTTCACAAGTATTACCAGATGGATTTCATTGAACAGAATCTCGCAGAACCACCATTGGGACATAGAGATGTAAAATGAAAATTGATTGGTTAATTTGGTCGGCAGGCATCTTACATTATTTTTTGGCCAAAACTGTTATGGGAAAAGAACTAGAAACTTCAAATGACTTCTAAAGAACAAACGACTCGGCAGTTTCAACTAAATTTGTCAGAAAACCGCCTCGTCTTACAGACTTAAGATTGTTTAACGGTGAGCTCATTGGTCGATTAGGGTGGTGCCCATCTTGGATTTAGCGCTGCATGTATTTTATAAAACACATTGAAATATCTGCGAAACTGCTAAACTGATTGACTTGAAACTCAAGAAACTTCATCTAGATGAAGACCTGAACCAAGTTAGTCCCAGGAGAACCTGTTTGGTTCCTTTGTCTGATGGCTATGTTCCATTTATAACCTAGTTCTCCATATAAAAAAGATCTCTGGAACCACTGAAGGGAACGGGCCGAAACTTTGGAAATGTGATGAGGTCCATGTACCTACTAGTAACTACATGTAAAGGCCAGTAAAGTTTTCCTCTCGCTTTTGTCAGATAAACATATCAGCATAGGCCATCTTAGATCATTTTTAGCTCACCTGGCCCGAAGCCTGAGCTTATGCTGTGACGACCATCCATTCGTCATCCGTCCGTCAACTTTTGCTTTAAAACACTACTCATTAACTGCATTGGCGATTTCAACCAAATTGGTTGGAAGTACCCTATGGTCGTAGGCTCCAGAACTTCCATTCAGAATTTTGATTCCTCAATTTTTGGGGTCAAAATCTTAGATTTTATGAAAAATGTACCGGAAATTTCAAAATGCTTCTTTTCATTACCATCCTGAGCGATTTCAAACAAATTTGGCTGAAAGGACCCAATGGTCGTAGGCTCCAGAACTTCCATTCAGAATTTTGATTCATCAATTTGGGTGAAAATATTAGATATGAAAAATGTACCGGAAATTGTAAAAATGCTTCGTCTTACCATTCTGAGCGATTTCAACCAAATTTGGCTGAAAGGGCACAATGGTCATAGGATCCAGACTTCCATTCAGAATTTTGATTCATCGATTTTTTGTGTTTGAAAAACTTAGATTTTATGAAAAATGTACTGGAAATTGTCAAATTGCTTCTTTTCATTACCATTCTGAGCGATTTCAGCCAAATTTGGCTGAAAGGACCCAATGGTCGTAGGCTCCAGAACTTCCATTCAGAATTTTGATTCATCAATTTGGGTGAAAATCTAGATATGAAAAATGTACCAGAAATTGTAAAAATGCTTTGTCTTACCATTCTGAGCGATTTCAACCAAATTTGGCTGAAAGGTCCCTATGGTCGTAGGCTCCAGAACATCCATTTGGAATTTTGATTCATCAATTTGGGTGAATATTTGTAGATATGAAAAATGTACCGGAAATTGTAAAAATGCTTTGTCTTACCATTCTGAGCGATTTCAACCAAATTTGGCTGAAAGGTCCCTATGGTCGTAGACTCCAGAACTTCCATTCGGAATTTTGATTCATCAATTTCTTTTGGGTGAAAATCAGATTTTATCAAAAATGTACTGGAAATTGTCAAATTGCTTCTTCTCCTTACCATCTTCACCGGTTTTAGCCAAATTAGGCTGAAAGGATCCTATGGCCATAGGCTCTAGAATTCCATTCAGAATTTTAATTCATCAATTTTTTGCGTGAAAATATTAAGATTTTATGAAAAATGTACCAGAAATTGTCAAATTACTACACCTCCTTAGCTGCTTAAAATATTTCAACCATATTTCACTAATGGATTTTATGGTGGTAGGCTCTAGAAATTCTATTCAGAATTTTAATTGATACATTTTTGGGGTGAAAATCTTAGATTTTATGAAAAATGTACTAGAAATTGTCAAAACGCTGCTTCTCCTTAGTTGCTTGACATATTTCAAACAAATTTGGATAGAGTGACCCTATCAAGGTAGACTAGAATTTCTATTCAGAATTTTGATTGGTAAACTTTTCGAGTGGCCATCTTGGATTTTCCAAAAATTATCCATCATATCTATTTAAATGGGTTCAAATGCTAATGGTCCATGTGAGCACCACAGGCCCTTGGGCCTCTTGTTCTGCCAAAGTGGCTGTACAAAGAGAATGGAAAAATTCAAACCCCTTCTTAGGAACCATTAGGCCAGTTTCAAGCAATTTTGTCAGGAAGCACCCTGGATTCATAGATATCCAAGTTTGTTCAATGTATTTGGTCGGTGGCCACTGGTTTTTTACCCTACGTTTGAAATGCATTTAAACATCTCCGAAAACCACATACTCTTGGCTGTGTAACTCAACAAACTTCCTCTATGGCAGGACAACTTGATTGGTCGCTTTGTCAGGCAGCCATCGTGGATGACAACATTTTTGTAAAAATCTGCTCTGCTGAAGAGATCGAGCCAAAATTTCATAGCAATGTAAGGGATTAAGGGACATTTAACATGTTTAGGGTTGATTCAGAAAGGAACGGCCCGCTGTTGACCAATCCAAATTGAGTGTCTGTTAGTTGATGGATTTTCACAGCGAAAATGGCGATAGATAGGTGTTGCTGACTCCTAAATATCTACTTGAGAATTTGAAATCAGATGGATCATTGAGGTTGTTCAAACAAATATGATTGGTCAATATGATCGGTGACGTCGTGGATTTTCTTCTGTTTCTAGAAAGACATTAAGAAATCACTGAAATTGCTTTGCCAATTAATATGAAGCTCAAGAAACTTCATCTTCTGAAGTTGCAGGTGAGCGATACAGGCCTCTTGAACTATTTAGAGAATGTATTTGTGTATGTGTCATTATCAATGGTCACTAGAGCGAAGTGGTATTGTATTTGTTTGTTTGGTCTTGCGAAAAATTCTAATTTTTTTAATACAACCATACTGGTCTGCAGTCTCTGATTGCTCCTCTTTCTTTGCTATAAGCCCTACGTTGTCAGTTTAATTATATGTCGTTGCCGCACAGATCTTATTGGATTGTCCTAGCTTGTCTTGTCAACTATGTGCTTAACCCTTTAATGGTCAATAATATTCGAGCCAGCCATTCCAGTGGTAAATTTTCAAAAATGGTCTCTTGAACTGCAAAATTGATATTTTCTAACTGAAAATTTAGATTTTCTTTTGACCAAATTTGACCATGAAAAGGTTAGTGTTGTCAATCAACATACCATTCTCTGCTTGCAGCTAGCACAATAAGGCTGTCAATCAACATACCATTCTCTGCTTGCAGCTAGCACAATAAGGTTGTACATGAAGCACTATGACGTTGTTATATAATTGTAGGTCATCTATTTGAAGATCTTTTTGGCATCTGTCCGTGTAACATTCGATCTGTACATGTATGCAACCCTATGTTTGTCCATGCAGCCAAATTCTTTCATTTTGCTACGCATGATGCGACCTCACACACGACTGTGTCTTGCAAACAAAACCATTGACTTAGATTAACTGTACGACTGCTGAAAGCCACAAGACAATAATACCCATGGGTTTTAACTCTCCTTTTCAAAATATTCATCATATCCAGAGTTAAACCACATGGAAAATGTCGACTTTATCTTAATATATCAGCTTCAAAACATTTCTAGCTAGGCTCCACCCATTTCTAGCTATGCCCCGCCCATTTCTAGCTATGTCCCGCCCATTTCTAGCTAGGCTCCACCCACTTTTTTTGCATGTTGGAATCGATTTGAAATTTTTAACCCTAAATTCCCAGAATCTAAATTTCAGAATGCAAATATACCTGTACATGTACCATAAGCTGTTGAGAATTTTGAAACTAATTTGCCTGGGGTCTGTTGTTGTACAGAATGTTTATTAAATTGTAAATTTATCAAAGACATACAATACGTACACTATACACTAGTGACGTACTTTTCTATTTTTGTAACAGAGTTGTACATCTTTATGATTGTGACGTCAGCTACATGTAGCTAGTTATGTAATTGATTATGACGTCCGGTACTTGAGTGACAGATCGGATCCGTCCATTACGACAACAATGATGAATTTCCAACAAAGTTATTGACACGTTAACTGTTTAACACCTGTCGTATCTTTCATTCTCAGGTATTGGAGCAGCCATCTTGGATTCAAACCCATTTTTAACGGACGCCAATGCAGAGCGAATAGTTAATACCTTGTGCCGTGTGCGTGGTGCAGCTTTGAAACTAGGCCAGATGTTGAGCATACAAGGTGAATGATCAAACAAACTTTGGTTCAAGTTCAATTCACGAGGAATAGTTAACCAGCATTAACTAGACTCCAATTAAACTTGAAATAGTTAACTAACTATAGTTGACAGCTAACTCCTGTGTTCAATATGTATGGTTACTGTATTCTGTGGCTGTAGTAGTAGAAACATCCTACAGCTGCAATAAGTCCTTCGCTTTTGCCCACTGTGTCTTGTCCTCAGCCAAAATCCTTAGCTTCCTCATGTCCATTCTTGACTTGAGGTCACCTCGTAGCGCGCTTAGCAGATTTATGCAGTGACGTTCTCTCCTGGCTTTGTATTTGCTGGCTCCGAGTTGGGCGAATTCCAGGGCTCTCTGTGCTGGTGTCTTCTGGCATCCTTAGCACATGGCCAAACATGGATAATCTTTGCTGGCCAACTTTTACAGACAGCGGCGACGTATTACAGTCTCTGCGCTCAGTCTCTAATGGTTAATGCGAAATTTACTTAAAATGCAAAATGGCAGACAACTCTCACTTCCCACGTTTAACCCTTATATCAGCTAAAGACGGCTTCTGTAGTGGTCTCGAGAAATGTCCATTTGCAGACCAAGAGAAGACTATTTTTGAAAATTTACCACTGGAATGACTGGCTCGATAATTTAAAAAAATTCTCTTCTTGGTGCTCAAATGGACATTTTCTATGAGAAAATTAAAATTTTCTTGACCAAATTCGATGGTTAAAGGGTTTTAAATGCACATAAACATGAAAATATTTTCCTAAATAATGTAAGTTTGATGAAATTATGGTGTGGCAATGTACCCAAGGCCTTAAATCCCTTCCCACTGTATCACCCAAATAGTAACTTTCTGATGCTTTAGTGTATGAAAATACCAATTTTCGTAGCCTATCAAAACAACAGATTTTATTACTAAGCAAGATTACCCGGCTCCAAATATTCTGCAATGATAATTTAATTCGGGAATTGGGTACCGACTAACGATAGTTAACCATCCGTCATTCGATTCACATAGCCAATGCGCATGATCAGTAAACAAACGGACTGACTATTTTTAGCGAATCGAATTTGACCCTTGATGGCACATATATTAATTCTCATGTTACATGTAGGTGTTCTGACACCGAGTTGACTGGAAGTTGTTGTTGACTAAGATAGCAACAGCTTCAGGTTAAGCTAGTTTATATTTATATCAAATACTCTTTAGAGGGTCTCTAAATTCCTCTGAAGCCTATCATGTGATAATTAAATTTGGGGTCTGGTAAAGTCTATCACAATTAGTATAGATTACACATGTTTTGATGCATTGATGTGTCCCATCATAAAATGCCAGTCTTGGCGTGGATACCCCTAGGTATTGTTAGAGGGAGAGCCTGAAATTAAGACAGGAATTTCAAGGGTTTTATTTCATAAGGCCATTACACGTTTACACTACTCCATCTGTAGAGGGAACCTTTAAAAATTGATCATGATCTGAAATCTAATATGGCCATCAGCTGTAGGCAGCCATCTTGAATATTGTTCGATATTAATACGTCTATTTGGCTATGTTTGAAAAGAAAATTGATTGAAAATGAACATGATCCGATTATTGCTTTTACTCTTGAATATGCTTCTGTTGATTTGCTGTAAGTTGTTTATTCAATTTGAATTGTTGGTCCTATTATCCTATCCATAGACAATGCATTTGCTCGTGTGCATATCTTGACCATGATTCAATCTGATAATCACAAACATTTGAAACAAATTGTGCCAGTTAGACAATTGACCTATACCTCCAAGTATATTTTGAGGTGTTATTGGAATATATTTCTTATAAATAATAAATATAAAAGTGACATGGTGTTTTTGCAAGTGGGTAAGAGGGTGTGGTCTGCTATTACTGAGACTAAGAAACGTGGTTGAGGCATGTTGATCTGGCTGACCTAACGTAGTATATAACCTAGAATAGATTTTAAATATAACATGCTTTAATTCACCTTTACAGAGTATCCATCATGATCTGACATCATCAGGCGGCATAATCAGCTAAGCGGCGTGTAGGATGACATCATAATCATTACGTCATAAATGATTCTATTAGGCCCGTCTTTAACTCTTGATACTCCAACACGTAAGAATTGTATATCTCTACTATTTAATAAACACGCTGTTGAATATTTTGAAACTAATTTGACTGGGTGCTGTTGCTGCCAAATTAGTTTCAAAATATTCAACAGCTTACCTGTATAGTTTTCTGGAAATTGATAGTCGGGGAGTTCAGAGATCGATCGATCCCAATACAAGCGAGGTATGGGTGGAGCTTAGCTAGAAATGGGTGGGGCATGGCTAAAAATGGAAACATCACATATGGATAAACAGAATTCAAGCATATAACGACCAATTTTTTTTTTTCTTTAGACAGTTCTATGATCAGCCCACAACTACAGAACTTATTTGAGCGAGTGCGACAGAGTGCCGACTTTATGCCAACATGGCAGATGCATGTGGGTAATAATAATAATAATAATAATAACAATAATAATAATAATAATAATAATAATAATAATAATAATAATGGTTGAATTTGAATGCTCTATGCAATTGTGGCATCGTAGTTAGTTTGCTATAATATAATTATTACCAGATTGCTTATGAGTTACTTGCTCTGCATCAAGGCGACCAAATTTAGTTTCACCTGTTTTTTAGATTCAGGTTAGCATCGACCTATGGACTATGGTTCAACTCAAATCTTATAGCCTGCTATTGATACTATGAACTGTGTTTCTCGCGGCATCTAACTTTTGGAGGTCCCAGGAACCCCACTCTCTGAAATTTGGGTGTTCCCAGCTGAACTATGTGTCCTCAAATTAGTGAAATCTGGTGTTCCCTAGCAGTATTTCTTACCAGTGCTAAAATCGGATGGTACCATTGACTCACAACTATGAATTATAGTGGTCCCATGTCAGATTTTGTATGGATTTTTGTGCAAAAGCCTATATAACTACTTTTTATATTTCCCATGGGAGCCACTGCCACTACTTTTGGGGGTCCCAAGCTGCATTTTGGTGGTACATACCATAAAAAGCACCCTTATGAGAATCCCCGCAATGAACACCCTTCCAAACACAATGATCAGATAAAACAAATTCTTTATATTATAATAATTATTTTGAAATATTTCTTAAATATTTAGCATTTTTATGTGTATGTATGATTACTGTATTCTGTGGCTGTAGTAGTAGAAACATCCTACAGCTGCAATCAGTCATTCTTCGCTTTTGCCCACTGTGTCTTGTCCGCAGTCGAAATCCTTAGCTTCCTTAGGTCCATTCTTGACATGAGTGTACTGAGTCCTGCTTTCTTTAGGTCACCTCATAGCACGCGTAGCAGATTTATGCAATGACGTTCTCTCATGGTTTTCTATTTGCTGGCTCCGAGCCATGGAATTCGCCATACTGAGAGCCAGCAAATATAAAGTCAGGAGAGGCCGTCACTACATAAATATGTTAAGTGTGCTGCGAGGTGACCAAGAAAGCAGGACTGCGTACACTAAAATCAGGACTGGACCTGAGGAAGCTAAGGATTTCGGTTGAGGACAAGACACAGTGGGCAAAAGTGAAGGACTGATTGCAGCTGTAGGATGTTTCTACTATTACACCTGCAGAAAGTAGTAATCATCATCATTGAAATTAACCTTTCACACATGGTTGTCTATACCTGGTAGGAGTGACAAGGTCACAAAGGTCAAGATCACTGGGACCGTGTTACAAAAAGGTGTAAATCTTGGGCAGGTGGTACATTTAATTGTCCAGAATTCTTGTTTGTCTACCAATGTACTCATGATGTGTTAATGTTGTTTTATGATAGCGGGTGTTACGCGAAGAGCTTGGTGCAGACTGGCCGACTCGCTTAAAAGAGTTCAACGAGAAACCCTTCGCAGCAGCATCAATAGGCCAAGTACACCGTGGCGTGCTTCATGATGGCCGAGAAGTTGCTTTAAAGATACAGGTATGCATGTCCCTGTACACCTGTCTCTGATGTGATTGTTGATTACAGGTTCGCATTTGACTGTTGTACACCTATCTATGTGATATAAATATATTTCACTTGCTCGAGACCTTCATAATTAGATGATGTTGGTCCGACACAAAAATGATAAAGGTTTGATTGTAAGCATCTCAATATATTGTACACCTTTGGTGAATTTCCAATTTAATTAACATTCTATTGAATATTTTGTAATTTAGCTGGGAGTTGTTGTTGCAATGGCTCCCAGTCAAATTAGTTTCAAAATATTCAACATTTTTGCTCTCTTGGTGCCTTGAAATTGAGATTCTGGTAATTCAGGGTTCAGAGTATAAAATCAATTTAAATGTGTGTCCAAACTGGGAAGAGCTTTGTTTGAAATGGGTGGGGCATAGCTGTAGCGGGTGTCATGCCAGACGGACCTATTTATGTTAGAATTTCACCTGTAAAATAAGGTGCATTGGAAGATGTACAATTTATTATTCTATTGCAGTATCCCGGTGTTGCTAAAAGTATTGAGAGTGACATTAACAATCTCATGGGGATTCTTAAAGTGTGGAACATGTTGCCAGATGGTAGGTATTTAATCTTTTAGATGATCTAGATTTGTCAAGGGAATACAATGTTTTAAATTAGTGAATGTCCATTTGCAGGCCAAGAGAAGGCTATCTTTCAAAGTTTACGACTGCCTCGGTTATTGTGCTAGTAGGGCTGGGTGGTTTGCCTTACAGCCATATCTGTTTCAATATGACTTCATATCTGTTTGAACTGAGTATCGGTTTTATGGGGTAAATTCCTTTAGGTATATGTCAAGAAACATTTGAAATCCATTCTTTAAAATGCTTAAATAATGATCGTCAATAACACAAAAATATGATACAACTTCTGGGTACAAATTCTTGCCTCCTTACACATCTGCTTAATGTTCTCTATACACATCATTGCGGGAGTGAATTTGTTATCTTGGACCACACCTAAATATTAGATATTCTGTAATAACCATCATTTATTACATGAAAAAGAATCTAAAATTAGACATTTTATGTCATCGTGAAAAAAGACAAGTCACATGATATTAGGAATTTGTTAAGATTCATTTCCGATATTTAGAGCAATTATTCGTCTGCGACTCGGCCCATGGTTTGGACTAGGAACTCAGAAATTACTATATATTATTATTGCGTGATGGTGAACGAGTACTGTACTTTAAGTTGAGATCTCTCAGTTATGTCACTGTCATGCATTGGTATATAAGATCTCGCGAGAATACGAATGTGCGTTTTCAAGCAAACGCTTCCATGAATAGTTCAACCAATATACATGTATATATATCAGAATTCTTTTCTAAATAAAGCGATCCCGTGACCCGGTTGTTGTTACATGTATTAGGATGTTAAATGTACATGCTAGTCAAAAAGAGTTATCTTTTGACACAATTGGGTGAAAAAAAATATTCCAGCTTTCAACAGTCTATCAAGTTGTGTTAGATTTTTTAACGTCATGTGTGTATAACCATTCATTTGTGTGTATAACCATTCATTTGTGTGTATAACCATTCATTTGTGTGTATAACCATTCATTTCGACAAAGATCATAAAACATCAGCCATGACGTAATTAGATAAACAACGTTCATTTGTAGGAAGAAAAATTATTTTTCATATAGTGATTGGATAATTTTTGTCATGCTAGCGAATGAGAAAACAGGAATGGAATGATCAGCAGAAGCGGCCTTAACGATATAGATATTTCCTGGGAAAACATGTCTTCTGCATCAGTCATTACTAACTCATTGCCCTTTTAATATGTTCATATTCGGTTTTTCAATATTTATCTTTTATAAGTGGTTTGTAAACTGTCCGTGTGAGATATCAGTTTTCAATATGGGATTGGTCTATCATGCAGGCCTAGTCATTCCAATTCACCTTTCCAGAGTACCCACCCATCACATGACGTCATAATGAACTGCGTGATGTGTACAATGACATCATAATGAATGACGTCGATAAGTACATCACGAACGCATATTTGAAGATGGTCTATGTATTGTTGTACAAATTGTTTGCTTTTACTATTTAATAAATATTTTGTTGAATATTTTGAAACTAATTTGACTGGGTGCTGTTGCTGCGATAGGCAGCAACAGCACCCAGTCAAATTAGTTACAAAATATTCAACAGCTTCCCTGTATAGTTTTCAGGAAATTGATAGCTAGGGCATTTGGGAGATCGATCAATCCCAACACGGCAAGGTGTGGGTGGAGATTAGCTAGTGATGGGCGGGGGATGGCTAAATATGGAAAGGTCCATTGTAAATGTTCACGATAGGATTCTCTTGGCCTGCAAATGGACATTTCAAAAGACCACTGCAGACGGGTTAATGGTGAACTTTTACCAGTGAAATTTGTCTTAATGTGCTGTCATAATAAATACATTGCTCTTGTCAGTCATGTCATTAATCCAGTCAGTCTAGGGTGTAGCCCACAACTAATTGCCACAGTAATGAAACCACTTATTTTGTGTACTTAGGTCTCAGAAATGATGTATTAAAAAATCTAATAAAAGCTTTTTAGTGGAACCTGTTGAATTCAAGATGGCTGTCAATCTGGTATAATATGGCATATATCTCGAGAACGTTTCACTGTAGACCACATAAATGTATTAGGAGTAGATAGAAACATGCCCCCAATCGACTGAAAAATTGTCTGCTGCACCCCAAGACCACTCTGACATCGCAACCCAATAGTTAACATTGAAATTTGATGTTTGCAAATCATTTCTACATTCACTTGCAACATGGTTATTTCATCTGAGTCATCTTTTGACATATGTCTTGCACGAGGAAACAAGCATGATATCTATTTCCGCCTTGAACCAAAGAAAAGAGCAGCCCTCAAATCACATCAGTGTCAATTCAATCACGCATATACAAGAGATATTAGCTTCAAAATATTCAACAGCTTACCTGTATAGTTTGGAAATTGAGTCAGGGAGTTCAGGGATCGATTGTTCCAACACAGGCGAAGTGTGGGTGGAGTTTAGCTAGAGATGGGAGAGGCGTAGCTAAAACTGGATTCCTCCATTATGAATGCCATTAAGACATGATTGCCTCACGCTTTTTACTGACATCTTCAAGCACTGCCCATCCCTTTATATTATTCAAATTATTACATCATGACTAAAAATGGTAAATGCCAGATCACATTAACACACATTCTCTTACTAAGTCTTGATGCAAATCAGCTAAACGGTTACTGTGTAGAGATCACAGATTACTAAATACTTTATAGAAATTAAAGCAATGCTCATCTCATCTCAAATGTTGTATTGCACCGATAGAATATGGTTTATAGATTCCATATCATTTATATCCCGTCAGATTCCCTGATCTGTATCGCAATTATCTGCTTTGTAATATCGCGTAAATGTTGAACAGTGATCACTACCATTTTGTCTCCTCAAGCTATTTTGTGTGATGTCATGTAAGCTCCAATGCATCACATTCTTTATTATGTAATGCTCATCCCATTGAATATTTTGAAACTAATTTGACTGGAAGTTGTTGCTGCCTATGGCAGCAACAACCTCCAATCAAATTGGTTTCAAAATATTCAACAGCTTACCTGTAGGATTGCTTTTATACCACATTGCCAAACTATAGCTGGAGCCTCTGTGGCTGAGCGTATATACCGAGGCAGACACACTAGGGTTTTTCTGATTGGTTGAAAAGTAAATCATGACAGCCATCATAGGGTGTAGAAATGTACCAACATTTAACTACTAAATCCTGAATATCTTTCCTTAGCGGCGTGATACAAAGCTTAAAATTACCTGGATAGTTTATGGTCGGTGTGTTAGATCACCTGAACTGCTATCAAGAGATGGGATTAGTTATCCTTTAATGGAATTTGAACGTATTTGTTTAAAAGTAAAGTGTTGTTTTCCGCAGGTATGTATATTGAGAATGTGATGCGCGTTGTAAAAAATGAACTGACCTGGGAAGTGAACTACCTCAGAGAGGCAGAATGCTCAGAGAAATTCAGGTATTTAAACCTGTAATGGCTAAATTTGGTCATGAAAATGTAAATATTTGGTTTAAACGTGATTTATTTTGTTCAGATGGAAGCACGATAAGACTTAGTCTTATGCCCGTGTCTCCCATACACATACAGATTATACAAAACCTTTTTACAACAAAATGGCGGCAAATCATAATAGTTTAATTAATTGTAGTCTATTAGTGTGCATAAGTGTGTGGATGTTGAGTGTGAGGTGGGGAAGAGTAGAGAGAGAGAGAGTAGCAAAGGTGAGCTCTAGGTGCTGCCTTCGCACCGACCTGTACGTGTTGGGCTGCTGTCCTTTTACCCCTTAAACTATAAGTTCGCGAATGGGAATGTAAATATTTGCTTATTTAATGTCCATTTGCAGGCCAAGAAAAGATAATTTTTTGAGAATTTACCACTGGAATGACTGGCTCAGTTATCGAGCCATTCCAGTGGTAAATTTTTAAAAATAAGTTTTTGCCCTCCATTCCTCAAGACCACTACAGAGGCCAGTTTTGGCCGTTTTGAACATGAAAGGATTAGTGAATGCATGTCACTGTTTACATATTCCATTAATATTGCCCCAGAATGGAGGAATCCTGTTTCTCAGTCAATCATATGATGTAATAATCAACTATGTGATGTGTAAGCTGACCTCATAATCAATTATATCATGAATGACCCGATTTCATCTGTCTTAAACACTTAGTCTGTCAGGTTGTACGAATTGTATGTTTTTACTATTTAATAAGCATGCTGTTGAATATTTTGAAGGGCACCGTTACAGCAACAGCCCCTAGTAAACTTTGTTTCAAAATATTCAATAGCTTACCTGTATAATTTCCTCGAAATTCAGGGAGTGCATGGACAAATAATCTCTTGGTCTGCAAACGGACATTTTCTATGATAAAATTGAAATTCTTCTTGAACAAGTTTGAGGGTTGAAAGGGTTAATGAACTGTCTATCATCCAATCAGATACCTTTGATGTTGTGTAAAACATATGTACATGTATTTTATCAGTTGACATGGTTAATTCACCTTTCCATGTTTAGCTATGCCCCGCCCATCACTAGCGATCCCCGAATGCCCTAGCTATCAATTTCCTGAAAACTATACAGGGAAGTTGTTGAATATTTGGTAACTAATTTGACTGGGCGCCCAGTCAAATTAGTTTCAAAATATTCAACAGAATATTTATTAAATAGTAAAAGCAAACAATTTGTACAACAACGCATAGACCGTCTTCAAATATGTGTTCGTGATGTACTTATTGACGTCATTCATTATGATGTCATTGTATACATCACGCAGTTCATTATGACGTCATATGATGGGTGGGTACTCTGGAAAGGTGAAATTGAGTTGACATGGTTGAATGTGTGTCTTACTGTTGTATGCAGGATCCTGCTGCGTGATGAGCCAAATGTTTTCATACCACAAGTAATCCCAGAGCTGAGCACAAAGCAAGTTCTCACTACAGAGCTAATCCATGGATTACCACTCGATAAATGTGTCGACTTGCCACAGGACGAGCGAGACAAGGTATTGTCATACATCTTGTAAATGGAGTGATCCAATCTGTTGCTCAGGTATTGGACGTCATAATCAAATACGCCGCTTATTAGCTGTCTGACATAAAGTGCGAGACATGTTATGGAGCGATCCATTGCTAGCTATACCCTGCCCATTTTTAGATATGCACCGCCAACTTTTTATAGCCTGGCAAAAAGTTTGGCGGGGTATTATGTAATGATGCCATCCGTTTGGGCGGGCGGGCGGCAGAGTGGTTTCCGGATGATAACTCTGTTACTGTTTGTCTGATTGCATGTCTTGGGAAGAACCCTATCGAAATGGATGATGATCCAAAATCCAAGATGGCCGCCAGCCACCGGTAGCCATCTTGAAAATTGGTTTCCGGATGATAACTCCATTATCCTTTATCAGATCGCTTTGAAACTTCATTGAGTGGTTGGACTAGGTTAGGGGAAGAAACCTATCGAAATCGACGATGATCCAAAATCCACGATGGCCACCAACCACCGTGGGCCATCTTGAAAATTGGTTTCCGGATGATAACTCTGTTACCGTTTATCGGATCGCGTTGAAACTTCATAGAGTGGTTGGGGAAGAAACCTATCGAAATGGACAATGATCCGAAATCCAAGATGGCCGCCTGCCACCGGGGCCATCTTTAAAATTGGTTTCCGAATGATAACTCTTACCATTTATCGGATCGCTTTGAAACTTCATAGAGTGGTTAGACTAGGTCTGGGAAAGAAAGCTATCGAAATTGACGATGATCCAAAATCCAAGCTGGGCGCCAGCCACCGGCGGCCAGATTTAAAATTGATTTCCGGATGATAACTCCGTTAGCATTTATCGGGTCGCGTTGAAACTACATAGAGTGGTTGGACTAGGTCTGGGGAAGAAACCTATCGAAACTGACGATGATCTGAAATCCACCAGCCACTGACGGCCATCTTAAAAATTGCTTTCCGGATGATAACTCCGTTACCGTTTATCGGATCACTTTCAAACTTAATAGGGTGGTTGGACTAGGTCTGGGGAAGAAACCTGTCGAAATTGATGATGATCTGAAATCCAAGATGGCTGCCAGCCACCAGTGGCTATCTTGAAAATTGATTTCCGAATGATAACTCCGTTACCGTTTATCGGGTCGCGTTGAAACTACATAGAGTGGTTAGACTAGGTTTGGGGAAGAAACCTATCGAAATCGACGGTGATCCGAAATCCACCAGCCACCGGTGGCCACCTTAAAAATTGGTTTCCGGATGATAACTCTGTTACCGTTTATCGGATCGCTTTCAAACTTCATACAGTGGTTGGACTAGGTCTGCGGAAGAAACGTGTCGAAATTGACGATGATCCGAAATCCAAGATGGCCACCAGCCACTGGTGGCTATCTTAAAAATTGATTTCCGGTTGATAACTCTGTTACCTTTTATCGGGTTGCATTGAAACTACATAGAGTGGTTGGACTAGGTCTGGTGAAGAAACCTATCGAAATCGACGATGATCCAAAATCCGCCAGCCACCGGCGGCCATCTTAAAAATTGGTTTCCGGATGATAACTCCATTACCGTTTATCGGATCGCTTTGAAACTTCATTGAGTGGTTGGACTAGGTCTGGGGAAGAAACCAATCGAAATCAACGATGATCCAAAATCCTCCGGCGGCCATCTTAAAAATTGGTTTCCGGATGATAACTCCATTACCATTTATCGGATCACTTTGAAATTTCATAGAGTGGTTGGACTAGGTGTGGGGAAGAAACCTATCGAAATCGACAATGATCCGAAATCCAAGATGGCAGCCAGTCACTGGTGGCCATCTTGAAAATTGGTTCCCAGATGATAAATCTGTTCCCGTTTATCGGATTGCTTTGAAACTTCATAGGGTAGTTGGACTAGTTCTGAAGAAGAAACCTATCAAAATTGAAGATGATCTGAACTCCAAGATGACCACCAGACATGGTCTGCCATCTTGAAAGTTGGTTTCTGAATGATATCTCAGTTACCATTTGTCGGATCACTTCATAGGGTGGTTGGGATATGTCTGGTGATGAAACTTATCGAAATTTATGATAATCCGAAATCCAATATGGCGGCCATCTTGAAATTTGTTTTCCGGACGATACCTCCTTGACCGTTTAATGGATCGCTTTGACACTTCATAAGGATGACTGGCCTGGGTCTGAGGAAGAAATAAATATATTCTGATAGCTCTCATTCATTGGTTTGTCATTATGGCAGGGTATTATGCGCCGTTTGCGGAGCTCTTGTTACACATTGGAATCGATCGATTTCTGAGAAACTAAATTTCAAGGTAAATATACAAACGGTTGAACATTTTGAAAATAATTTGACTGAGGATAGACAGCAACAGCTCCCAGCCAAATTAGCTTCAAATTATTCAACAGAATGTTTATTAAATTTGTAAATTCATCATAAACAGACAATTTGTACACCTCGACTTTGATTTTTGTAACAGAGCTACTTCCTTTTGATTGTGGTGTCAGCTAACATGTGTCGTAATTGATTATGACATCAGATACTTGAGTGACGGACCAGATTCCTCTATTTTCAACCTCTTGAATTATTACCCTCAGCCTTAGTAGAAAGAGGAAATCGCATTTGGGTGTACCAGTCTGTCTTGTTTGTGTGTCTCTCTGGAGATGTTCCTCGGAAGTTGATGATCCAATCTAACCCAATATTTAACACAAGAGCACATGATCTGAACTAGTATGCACCAACTGTTGTCTTGATTTGAAAAAATTTGTTAAATAACTATGAAAAAACAATTACAGATGAGTGTCTGCCGATTGATCTTGTTAGTTACCTCCCATCAACTTGACAAACACAGGTTCATAATATCAGTCTGTCCATCCGACTATCTCCAAAACTCCTAAGTGGAAATCAACCAAATTTGTTGTGATTTACCCATATGATTGTGGATTGCGAGACGTTATTTAAATTATGCTGCTCCCATGTGCGGCGAGGGGCGCAGAACATCAAAGTTGACGGTATTCATCCAAATTTGTTATTTGAGTTATCCATATGATTGTAGCCTCCGGGGGTACGCGTCGGTCTGTCCGAATATTCTGTTCCGCAGCACCGCATATACATGATGCGCGGTCTAGCTGGTTAGTGTCGGTTCTCAGGGTTACGGATCTTGTTTCATGACTCCGGAATATACAAAGACCGGCTTCTAGAGCCGGTCGAACGATAACATTCCAGTGGGGCGGTGCGACCATTGCCGCCGAGATTGAACCAAACTGTTCGTGTCACCGGTATGGTGGTCCATTACTCAATTTTTAGACATAATTAATAAAGTAATATAAATCCAAACAATGCTACTCGTTTGCTAGTGTGAGAGAGAAAATATAGTATATAGAACTAAGTTGGTGTCTTGTTTATCGTGAGTTCGTTAGTGGTCCCTCGCCGATCTTTAAATCTGCGAGGTATCCCTGCTAGGGAGAGTCCTAACGCCATTGCTTATGAGGTTTAATATAAACCATTATACCCCTAGCAAAATATTATTGTTGCAAGAGGAAAGTGCCTCGCGCAGGCCTACGTCACAGGAAAATGCCTTCAGCGCCGAAGCGGAGGACGAGTGCTGGGAAAATAGGGCCACTCTCTTGTTCAAACCCATGCTAAATGTGTAGTGTGTGTCAACCTAGTGAAACTATGTTGTCGTGATGCACGCTAAATTACGTGAAGATGGGGTGGATGATTTCCGGAGTATTCAACACCGTCATCTTATGTAGGTTAAAGATACTGTATTGGTAGTTGCCGCTTTATTTATGCAGTCCTTCTGCTACATCCCAAACTAACCTTTAGTTGTTAGGTCATGTTTCATGCTTAGGCCGCCAGTGACAGGGATTCCTGCGTGTCTTTTAAATACATGAGCCTGACTGGCAGAAATGCTCTGTTTCCATATGGTCACCTTACGGAGCATCCCCCTCAGATAGACAGCAGGCGAACATGTCATGGTGCGGCAGCTTCAGAATCATATAACGATCCGGTTGCTTACTACACCGCGACCTCAAGACAAGACATATTTACATAAGCAATTGAAAAGCGCATAAATGGTGGGGAGGAGGAGGAGGCGGATATCCACCAATAGTGACCTTCCCGTGAGGGCGTGCGTGGTGGGTTCCAAGACCGCACCCAGTCACTGTGAAGAGGGAGATTTGCATCCTGTCCGTCACCTGGTGTGTCAGGACGGATCACGTAAGATCCGAGCTCGGGAACTAACGTTTACCTGTCATTAGGGTTGTGTTTAAGAATGCCAAGAGATGCACTGCTGGCCGGTTAAAATAATATGTTTTCGCATTATTCTACTTTGGCATGAATATTTATGCTAACTGGTATCTGAGGATACAGAGAGAGTGAGTGCGGAATCGACACTAGTCTTCACCACTCGGAAACCCCAATAGTTTCCAGAGGCGGATCGCACCAACGTGTCGAAGGGAGGTCCAGACAATTATAAGCCTTGCGGCTGGAGGATTGTAGGAAGAGACAATCGCTCATAAATAATAAGGAGGCCCTATGGCATATGGCCAATTTATACCACCTAGCCGGTGTGCAGTGTTACATATCCGCTACATCCGGAAAAGAGGCTTACACAAATGACTCCTACAGAGCAATCATCCCTAACTACATTTAAACCTATCCTATCGAGCTAGAATAGCCAGGTTTAGGGTGCGTGCTCGGAATGTACCCGTGACAGACAGACAATAAAATTTCAATTTTCTCATTGAAAATGTCCATTTGCAGACCAGGAGAAGACTATTTTTGAAAATTTACCACTGGAATGACTGGCTAGGTTATCGAGGCAGTCATTGCAGTCGTAAATTTTCAAAAATAGTCTTCTCTTCAAATGAACATTTCTCAAGACCACTAGAGAAGGCGGGTTGGGCTGATATGAGTGTTAAAGGGTTAATGTATGCTTTCTATCCAGTAAATTATGTAACTAATATTTCCATATGTCAACAGTCGATTGCTTATCAATATATTGTTAGAACTAAATCTTTATTAAGTTTTTTTTCACATTGAAAAATTAGATATTTTATTACATTTTATTCACACAGTTGTCATCTGATGATATTTTATTATAATCATTCTCACTTTCAGATATCGGAGACATTGCTGCGCATTTGTTTGAGAGAAGTGTTTGAATTCAGGTTTATGCAGACAGATCCTAACTGGTCAAACTTCTTCTATAATCCCGAGACTGGACAGGTATGTGTTTGTCTCAGGCAGATTACATGGTCGAATCTGGTAGTTTGTATAAGAAGGAAGTGCATCCTATCATAAAACATATAAGATGAGTAAAAGAAACTGCTTCAATTTTTTTAACATAATTATACTGATGTCTGATGCTGCCGAACCCAACTGCAATATAGTTGTTGTGAATAACAGAAGCAGTTTGTTTACTGTGTAGATTGACTATATCTTATAAACCATAATCCCGGAACATATGTTCCTGTGACGGAATACAAATTACACTAGAAGACACTTACTGAAGTAAATCTGCTATAGCTGGCCATTAACCCTTTAACACTTATATCAGTCAAAAACAGCTTCTGCAGTGGTCTTGAGAAATGTCCATTTGCAGACCAAGAGAAGGCTAATTTTGAAAATTTACCGCTGGAATGACTGGCTCAGTTATCGAGCCAGTCATTCCGGTGGTAAATTTTCAAAAACAGTCTCTTGGTCTACAAATGGACATTTTCCATGAGAAAATGAGATTTTCTTGAACAAATTCGAGGCTTAAAGGGTTAAGGAATAGTCTAAGTCCTCTTCTTATGTAACCATTGAACATATCTGGTGCTGAGCCAATAAAAAGTCTAGGTGTAGTCACAATTCAAAGATCCATAGTTGAAATTCCCATAGGTTTAAGTTGGGCATGGAAAAGCGCATTTCTAGAACCCAGATAGTGTCGAGTACTAAAAGGTCACCTTGACCCTAAAGGATAAAATAAGGTGTCTTCTAACATGCTCTTTGAAGTTGACAGACAATGATTTGACAAATATTCAGTAATTACCGTTCCATCAGTAATTACCGTGGCATGGCACACATAAGTCCCTTTGTACCAAGGGAGAAATGAACAATTATTTACAATGTAAGAGATATTCTCTTGAATATGTTGAATCCAAATTGACTGGGAACTAATGCTGTCTGTGGCAGCAAACGGGGAGCAACAGCTTCCACTCTAATTAGTTTCAAAATATTCAACAGCTTACCTGTATGATTGTCTAGAAATTGAGCTTCTGGAAGTTGAATGTGTACTATGTAAATAAATAAATACAATGAAACAAGTAATTACGGTGTTTGAACATATCAATTATCTAATACAATAATGGACATTTCCAGTTTTAGTTATGCTCCGCCCATCACTAGCTAAGCTGCACCCACACTTCGCCGTGTTGTGAATGTTCGATCCCCGAATGCCCTGACTATCAATTTCCTGAAAACTATACAGTTAAGTTGTTGAATATTTTGTAACTAATTTGATTGGGTGCTGTTGCTGCCTATCAATCTTGGCTGGAAGGGTCCTAAGGTGTTAGGCTTCGAAACTTGGATACAGAAATTTGATTGGTCAATCCTGTTGTAAAGGATTTCACAAGTCAGATAACTCCTTTACATTGATATACATCTGCTCAATAACCACTTGGCAGATTTTAACCAAATGTGGGTGAAAGCACTCTAGGCTGGTAGACTGCCAAACTTCACTTATATTTTTTATGAGTAAACTATTTCATATTAAAGCGTTATAGAATTTCTGTCAGTCTGTAGAAGTTTCATGAAATATACTTTTTATGAAGTATGAAGCATTTCAAATAGAAATGGTGTAAGTAAGCAACAGGCCATCAAGCCTCTTGTTATAAGTTAAGAAAAAGATTTTCTGCCCAGTCTGACTTGCTCCCCTTTGCTGTTCACAGACCAGGCATGGCCGAATCAAAAATGTGCATATCCCATTTTATGTTAGGAAATTCTTTTTTAGGTAACCCTTTTTGGCATATTGTCATAGAAATTGCAGGAATGGAAAATGGTTGTGCCAGAAATATTTCTGTAACGTTTGCGCGACCATGTTCAGTTTTAGTCCGGTATCATTATAAGCTGTTGCCATCTTACGCAGAAGGCATTTGTGTTCATTTCTCAACTTTCTATATTCAGGTTGTGTTATTGGATTTTGGATCAAGTCGTGATTTTCCTGCAAGTTTCGTAGACACATATATCCAGGTGATTCGTGCTGCATCACTGGGTGACCGGCAAGGGGTGCTGGAGGGATCAAGAACATTGGGCTTCCTAACAGGATATGAAACTAAGGTAGATGGAACATATTTTTGAAAGAAGCAACTTTGTATTTTGAAGTGATGATCTCATTTTTAGCTCAGCTGACTTGTCATTGAGCTGAGCTATAATGATCATGCCCTTCCAGCCCTCTGTCTGTCTGTCTGTCATGGCTGTCTGTCACGTCTGTCTGTCTATCTATCTTTGGGTCATCAACAGTGATGCTACATTTTGGCATATCCAGAATGCTTTGAAGGGGTGGCCCTAGTGGTCGGGCATTTCTGGGATTTCTCCCCCACAAAATTGTGAAATATCTATAGGTAAATTTGAACATTCAGTTAGCTGTGAAATTAGGATATATTTTCTTATGAAACATATCTAAATGGCATTATTTTTATTTCTACGATAATATATGTTCTCAACATATGAGCTGATGCCCACACCAATTGTCAATTGATTTAAAAACTAGCAGACAAATTTCTTTAAAACCCCACCTTGGCTATAAAACCCACCAGATGGCGCTGGTGTCACATCTATCAAAATATAAACACCTTTCACTAGATAGCATATTTTTTTTAATAAGGTATGAAACCCTGACCAGATCACTTAGATATTTGCACAGTATATTCTTGGTATATCACTGGTACTGTCATCTCGGAGAAATTGCTGAAAAATATTCATTTAAATGTGAATTAGCTAAAATAAACATGACTGCTGAATAAAATTGGAATTTAGTGGGCGGAGCTAAAGCTGTGACATCATGTTGCGGGATAATGTGCTCTGAGTGATTGATGAGTGTAAACGGCTGATAGCAGCCACTTGTATTAGCCTGAATCTTATGTGAATAGAGAATATGCTGTGAATTAAATAAGCACATTGCCTTAATAAGAAGTGGAGTCTTATTGCCATATAACTGGAAATAATGATGGTGAAAGCTGTTGCTATCAATAGACAGAAAGAGCCTTCAGCAACAGAGTTTGTAAACTGTACACCAGCCTTTCAAATACTGGCTTTATAACAATTAATCTTTTGACATTAGTGTGGCAAGGGTTGAATAGTGTTGCAGAAAACTTGCTGCATTTGACAGTAACAGATATCATTAGCAATGCCATTTTCAAAATGGCCACATTAAGAATACTACATGCATCATTATGTAATAAAACCTTATGCCGCAATACTGACCTAAATTTATTGCTAGATAAATTGACTTTAATAATAAATTAATTAAATACATCTTTTTGAAGCAGTATGTGAATATACTACACATAAGCATGTGCATAGTGCTTCTCTGCATATGGTGAGCTGTCCTATTCCATAGTAAAAAAAACGTCATCTAGGTATATATAGAAGGATGCTGTTTTGTTAGCTTGTATTTTGGTACTTATCACATATATGCGTCATCACTGAAGCACTGCCTCACAGGGTATTAATTTCATTTCAACCCAGGGAGTGAAAGTGGCGCCTTCGGGTTGTAATATGTTGATGCCCTTCTTACCTCTCAACAAGTGGTCCATCTATAGTGTCGCCAGTCCTTCAACAATGTCACCAAATAATTATTGAGTTTTTTAATCCTGTAGGATGTAGCTAAATAAAATAGACTAACATGAATGCAGTCAAGTAAATTTACGTAACATAATGATAACATGGCATAGTAATATATGGATCTCATTTACACGCCATTATGCATAAGACTTGTACTGAACTATCACTATGGCAACAAAGACATGATTCAAATCATTGTATCTATGCTAACAACCAAATGACATTGAAATAACTTGTAGCATTTTGAATTATTGGAGGAGAGAGTGATGGTGGTGGTAAGTAATTAGTAGGCAGTTCGGGTGCAACTTGCTACAGATTTGCTGCAATTTGATGGAAAATTGTTGCTGCAACAGCTTTCAGTCTAAGCTTTCTAGAATAATCATCATAGCTTTTAGCAAACACTTGCTACTGATTTGAAGAGAAAATTAACTGTAAGTTGTTGATTACTAAGAAGTAAGCAGCAAAATTGTCGAATTGTTACCCATACAATTAACTGGTTGTCAAATATTGTTAGCTTCCTATGTGTGTATAGCAAGCATATGCCTATATATGGTATGCGCTCATCAAGAATGAAAGAAAGTTAGCAAGACTGTGTGTACGTTTTCATCGCCAGATTTTTGCACATTTTTATCATAATTTTTAACGTCAAAATACCCTGTGTTTTGTGTCTTCTATAGATGCTGGAGGAAGCCCATGTTGATGCCGTCATGATTCTCGGTGAAGCTTTTGCATTTGATGGCTTGTATGATTTTAGTACACAGACGACAACGAATAGAATACAGCGTCTGGTTCCAATAATGCTGAAATATCGCCTGACACCGCCACCGGATGAGACATACTCTCTTCATCGAAAAACGTCCGGCATGTTTCTCCTATGTAATAAACTCAGTGCAAAGGTCGCTTGTAAGGCCATGTTTGATGACATCTGGCAGAAGTATGAATATTCAAAGATGGATACTGATGATTTATGATGAAGAGTCTCACTAGACCATATGCTATTATATCAATCTACATGTACAGATCTTAGATATTGCTTCAGAGAAAAGTGCGGTAGCCGTGTAGTCTGTATAGACAATAAAAACAAGATTCAGATGGAGCCCCTTTTAAAACTAACTTAGTTTATTTTGATGAGCTTTCGCACATAAATGTGCTTCATCAAGATGATGAAGCACATTTATGAGCGAAAGTGCATCAAAATAGCAAAGTTAGTCTTAAAAGCTACTACTACTACCTTTGAATGCTTCAATTTCTTTAAATAGATAGTCAGGCAGTGATGCCTTTAGACAGAATGTTAGATGGCAATGTCTAGATGAAATGTCAGAGAGCAATGTCTTTAGATGGAATGTCGGAGAGCAATGTCTTGAGATGGAATGTCAAATGGCAATGTCTTTAGATGGAATGTCAAAGAACAATGTCTTTAGACAGAATTTCAGGTGGCAACATGTTTCAGTCAAATTATAGTCATAATATTCATCATGTTCTGAAATCATAAATCTGTTAAATGATTCATGTTAAGTTAATCAAAGGTAGGCCTACAACATGGCATATACTGGTGCTGTGAGTTAAATATTGCTCTATATGTTTTAAAGCAATTTGACTGAAATTTGATTCTGCTATTGGCAACAAAACTTTTAATCGATATACTTTCAAAATATCAAGCAGTTTTCTGTCAAAATAATTTACGTCAGTTATGACATACATATATAGTGAAATAAACAGGTGGTTACTGTGGTGATAGGAGGAGATCTATGCATGGTGGTATTGATTACCCAACTAATATGCCCAATTTTGAAGATATACTAATGTTAATGGAAAGTGCTGGTAATAAAGCATCATGTGTCCAATAAGTAAGCCATACAGGCCTCCATTTGTAGTTATGACTGCTATATTTGTACATTGTAGACAATATCTGCACCCAGATAAGCAGCTTTGTTCAGTAATGATATTTAATCTGTAGGATGAAGCAATGGATAAATCCAGTTTTAGCTATGCATCGCCCATCTCTAGCTAAGCTCCACCCACACCACTCATGTTGGGATCGATCAATCCCTGAACTCCCTGACTCAATTTCCAGAAAACTATATGGGTAAGCAGCTCTGTTCAGTAACAATATTTAATGTGTAGGCTGATTCTACTTCAAATAATACTTACCAGATGTACTATTATGACAATGTCTATTATCTAGTCTAGCTCAAAATAAACAATTAAAAACTCTGCACTCTCCTGGTCCTGCCCATACTGTATCCGGGAATTACCATAGCCCTAGGTACCGAGTCAAGTCCCAATCACAGTCAGATTCGTCTATTTTGCTGGCTTCAAGTCGCATGTTTTTTAGCTCTAAAATTTGTGCAATTGTAACGGAATTAAGTGTGTTTAACGTTATCCATCGCTGGCTTCATGGAAGGAAAGGGAAAGTCATCACAGGGGCAGGTTGTATTAATCTAGAATTTATACATTCGTGCCGTAATAACTGATTAAAATTTCTTTAAATTGGCACATTATTTTAAAATGGTAGCCATTGTTGGAGTCGCTCCGTTACCCATTAACTGTTTAATCTTATCCGGGTACTCGGTTAATTTCTCATGCGACTCAGTTCCTTCCAAGATGGATGCGCCCGTAGCCAAGATGGCGGCGCCCATGATTAACGTTTTGTTTTGGCTTGGCGTGTCTATGCACTCTGTTTTAAGCCGATCTTTAGCTCTCACTTCATTGTCGAGGGTGGTTGTAGCAATCGGTCTTAATTTCTTGGCTTTTTAACGATTAGTTAATTACCAAGTCGTGTTTATTAAATTTCACTCTAAAAGGTTTCAAATATTTGCTGCCTAAGGACTTGATTATCATTAATTTATGAGAAATTAATGTTTCTAAGTAATATTAAATTACAATCAAGTTAATTGTGCGTGTTGCTCGTCATCCTATATCATGTGCAGCGTTTTAATTCTTACTCTCTGTTCACAGAAAGTGAAGGGGCAGGATACTCTCTGCCAGCACTGCAATCGGTTCATGAAACGGAAGTTTTCCTGACATCACTGCATTGCCTGCGCGAAGTGCAAGGTTGGGAGTCCTTGCGATGTGCGCGAAGTGGTCGTCGGAGTTGGTGGCGGAGTTCGATCGTGATCGGCGTGCACATTTGGAGAGGATCGTGAGGGACAAGGCGGCCAAAGTGGATCAGGCGTCAGTAAACGGTCTTGGATAGCGTCTGAACGAGCGTATGGATTCGGCCTTGGGTGTTTGGGCAGCCCAATTGAAGGCGATGTTCGAGTCTTTCCAGTCCATGATGCAGGCTGGTGCAGGGCAACCTATCAGTGGTCCGGCCAGTTCTGTGGAGGAACAAGCACCTGTCCTTCCTCCTGCTTTGGCTCAAGAGCCGACGGCGGAGGAAGATCTCCTGATGGGAGACTCTGACATGCCGGATTTTTCTCAGGTGGCAGGCACAAGTATGTCCCATGGGTCTCCCTCGGGATTTGTACGGGTCTGCCAGGCGGGTGATGATGTTGACGTTCCGTCAGGCATTTTCCACCCGAATTTCGCTCAGGCCGCGTTGCCGTTGGAACCGTGTTTTGCGGTTTTAGTCGGCATCACGGCGGCAGCTAGCATGGCTCCTCTCGGAGTACTGTTGTCTGCCATAGTAGTGGCTGTAGTCCCGGCTTCCGTGCTGGAGCTGATGGACTGCGGTGAATCCGTGTCTGGCGATTCGCTGGATACTGGAGCCCCAAGTAGTCAGGTTATGGACCCACCTCATGTTGAAAGACGTGTGGTCCATGGCTCTCAGCATGGGTCGTCGGTGACCTACTCATCCAAGGGTGAGAAGGAAGATGAGAATGGTAGTCCATCATCAATATGCCCATATTCCTCGGCTTTACGTTGGGGAGAGAGAGGCATTGAATAGGCCGTTGTCTGGCAAATCTAAGGGTCGTTCTCATTCCTTGGTTTCCCAAGCTAACAAAGAACTCTCATTGAGGATGCGGCGAAAGCTGCCATGGCTGCACTCTCGCGCGGCTCTACCGTCTTGCAGGGTATGCTGACATGCGTGGCGGAAGGTGGGGAAGTGCCAGAGGCTGCTCCCGGAATTGTCCGGGACACCATGCGCTTGTCCCAGGATTTCCTGGCCAGGATAATCACCAGAACATTGGCGGAACGACGGAGAATGGGTCTCGATTGCGTAGATCCAGGACCTGAGATGAGGGCTGCGTTATCTTCTGCACCCTTCATTGGTCCAGGCTTGTTTGGCGGCTCGGCACGGCAAGCTTTATCCAACGTCGCGTCAATGGTCACAGAGCAAGAAGTAGTCGGCAAGTCGTGGAAGTCGACGAAGAGGACTCAGCCGCAGCAGTCTTTTAAGCAGCATCGGCAGGAGCAACAGAGGCAGCGCCAGAGATTGCCCTTCCGTCCTCCTGGCCGTGATGCCCATCGGGCATCTGGCTCACAGGGACCTGGCCGTTCATCCTCATACAAGTCCTCTAATAAGAGGCCGTATGAGGAGGATAAGAAGGGTGGCGGTTCGGGTCGCGGCGGCGGCTATCGTAAGGATGGTCATAGCGGCGGTCCCGGACCATCATATTCTAAGAAACCGCGGGGTGGCCGTGGAGGACGGTCCTGACGGGTTTCCGGCGGGATCCGTTCCGGTGATGTCAGGAATGAAGGGAGTCAAGGATCTTCACCCAAGCGAATTAGCATCTTATCGTGCAATATCGACCGCGAGCTGTGTGCAGATTCCTACCATCGGAGGCAGACTTCAACTGTTCTTAAATCAGTGGGAACAGGTCATGCAAGATTGTTTAGTCTGTCATTGGTTAAGAAACAGCTACGAACCGGACTGGCTCATCAGTCAATCGTTAGTTCCGTTAACATTGACTCCAGTATGGACTCCAGTTCCAAGGGAATCCGATCGTCTAGATGCCATTTGCTCAGAAATCAAAGATCCTCAGCAGAAGAACGTGATTCATCTAGTCCGCAATCAGTCCTCCCTAGGCTTTTATTCGATAATGTTCCTCGGTCCGAAACACACCGGAGGTTGTAGACCAATTCTCAATCTCAAATCGTTGAACAAATTTATTCTTTCTCCAAAGTTTCAGATGGTAGCAGCGGTGACGACAGGGCTGAGAAAAGGCATGTGGGCCATATCGATAGGTCTGAAGGATGCATATTTTCATATTCCAATGTCAATTCCTTTTCAGAAATACCTTTGCTTTGCATTCCAAGGCAATGTTTGGGAATTCAATGCCCTTCTGTTCGGTCTGACCACAGCCCCGAGGGTCTTCACCAAAGTGGTTCTCACCATGACTTATCTTCGCAGGAGAAACATAGCTGTTCATACTTACATAGACGGCTGGCTGCTGAAGGCGGGGAATCCAGTCATTCTGCGCAACAATCTTCAGGTACTCCTAGCCTTACTAAAGGATCTAGGATGGATTGTGAATCTAGAGAAATCAGAGTTGACTCCATCCCAAGAGTTTGTATATCTGGGAATATTTTTCAATCTCAGGGATGGTGTAGCTTTTCCGACGGAAAGCAGAGTCAAGAGTTTGATTGCAGTTCTGGAGTCAGTTTCTCTAGGAGCCTATCTGACGGCGCATCAATTTCTCAGAATACTGGGTTTACTAGTATCTCTGGAGAAGGTGGTGCCTTATGCGGCACTCAGGCGCAGACCGATTCAGATGTACTTAATGTCATTCTGGTCTCGGAGAACGAATCCTTTGTCTCTGAGGATTCCAGTAAAAGAGCCATTGATATTCCATCTTCAGTGGTGGTCATCAGAACAGAATCTCCTGCGAGGTGTTCCTCTACAACCTCCTCAAGCGCAGATGTCCATCTTCACAGATGCATCGACGACGGGTTGGGGAGCAGTATTGGATGATCTGTCAGTGTCAGGGGAATGGGATCTGACCAATGCACAGAAACACATCAATGTTCTCGAATTATTAGCGGTGGCATTGGCACTTCAAAAATTCGAGAACTTAATCCGAGACAAGATTGTCCTCGTAAGGAGACAACTCAACAGTGGTGTCTTATTTAAACCCGCCAGGGCGGGACAAGATCACTGGAGTTGTGTATGATGATTTGGAACCTTCTGCTGTGGTGCCAAGAGAGGAATATTATTCTTCGGGCAGCACACATTCCAGGAAGATTTAACATTCTAGCGGATGCTCTCAGTCGTAGGACAGTTTGTCATCCGACGGAATGGCAGCTCAACCAATCGGTAGTGGAGGTTCTTTTCAAACATTGTGGCAAGCCAAATGTGGATCTGTTTATGATGAAACAAAATGCAAAGATGGTCACATATGTGTCACCGATCCCGGACCCACTAGCCTTAGCAGTAGATGCACTGGCGATAAGTTGGAAGGGAATGTACGTGTATGCGTGTCCTCCAACGATTCTCATCCCGAAAGTTCTGGCAAAGATAAGAGAGAGCATATGCCAAGTACTACTGATCGCCCCTCATTGGCCAGGCCGATCATGGTTTACGGATCTGCTGGACCTTCTGGTCTGCAATCCAATCCCTCTTCCAGACAGAAGGGATCTGATCTCTCAGAACAGAGGTCTGTATCTCCACGACAGACCGGAGATGTTCCAATTGACTGCATGGATGTTATCAAGCAATGTGCAATTACGGGTGGCTTTTCTGAGCAAGCAACGAAGTCTGTCGCTTCAGCCAGAAGAGGGTCAACCACCAAGACATATAATTATAGAATCAACAAATTTGCAGAGTGGTGTATGTCTCAAAGCTCCTCATTTGCGCGCCTCGAAAGACACCATTTCTTGTTGGATAGTCGATACTATTCAGATGTCGCACAAAATCACTACAGGAAAGCAGATTGATCGTGCAAACGCCCGTCAAGTCCGAGCACTAGCAGCAGCATCGGCCATTTATAAGGGTGTCTCTTTAGAGGAGGTGATGTCTGTAGCACAATGGCATGCCGAGTCGTCATTCACTGATTTCTACCTTCGCGACATCTCCAGTGCACTTAATCCGGTAGCCGTCGCCAATTTATCGAATCTTAGCTAAAGCCACATCCGACCACTATTTCGCATACAAAGCAAGGTTCTTCCACATGCACTGAACAATGGTAATGCACATGATCCGAGAATGACCGTGGATTGCGCGAAGCTCCTGTGATGATCAAGAGAGACTAAGCACTCAAAAATGGTGAGTGTTTACTTTAATTAAGTGACTAATATTAGTTTACTTACAGTCGAAATACCAGCCTGATTAAGTAAATAGTCCGGTTCAAGAGTATCTTGTTCATTGCAACAGACGTTAGATTTGAAAATCTAGTCGATATACTGATTTTTTTCAAAATTAGAAGTTGTAGTAGCTTCTTTGCACTCTACTGGACTGCCCTAGCTGAGACTTGGGGCTGACACGGGTCTGGTGGGTGTTGCTTCCCCATTTTGACAGCCCTCTGGAATATGTGCGGACAAAAGAGGGGGGGAGAGGAGGGGAGCGCGGTCTAGACCATGGAAGTTTAGCACTCTATGAGTCAGATGGCGGAACCCAAGCGTATGCCAGGGTCCTAGTCTCTTTACAACCTTCTCTGTCGGATGGTAGATGAGAGCTGGTTCGAGCCTCACCTCCTCCCACCGGTATTTCTTGGCTGTCGAAATCCGGAGTTTATCACAGTAGTACATCTGGTAAGTATTATTCGAAGTAGAATAAAAAAAGCATCCGCTTTTGTTTCTATGAGAATTCTTAATACTTACCAGATGTACTATGGCCCTGCCTCAGCCGCCCTGCTGAGGTGAGGCTAAGCTGCTTTCGCTGTTTGTCAAGACAAATATAAGACGAATCTGACTGTGATTGGGAATTGACTAAGTACCTGGGGCTATGGTAATTCCCGGACACAGTATGAGCAGGACCAAGAGAGTGCGGAGTTTTTAATTGTTTATTTTGAGCTAGACTAGATAATAGACATTATCATAATAGTACATCTGGTAAGTATTAGGAATTCTCATAGAAACAAAAGCTGATGCTTTTTTGAAGCAATAGACCTTTTTAGTTTATCCATCCATTATATGATGTCATAATCAACTATGTGATCAATGATGTCATGAGTAACGTAGCTAAGTACATCACAAACGCATAATTGATGAAGACTAAGCGTTGTTGTACGTATTGTATGTTTTTATTATTTAATAATCATGCTGTTGAATATCTTGGAACTAATTTGCCTTGGCTGCCATAGGAAGCAACAACACCCAGTCAAATTAGTTTTAAAATATTCAAGAACATACCTGTACAGTTTTCTGGAAATTGATAGTCAGGGAGTTCAGAGATCGATCAATCCCAACACAGGCAAGGTGTGGGCGGAGCTTAGCTAGAGATGGGCATGGCATAGCTAAAACTGGAACGGTCCATTAAGATTTAGGCATCTGAACTCCAGGCCTCCGTACACCCGCTTACTTCTGTTCAAAGTGCAAGTGTTAGATTTGATCACATGATATTATAGCTAAGTTGTGTGCTCTTTGGAATGTTATTCGCTGCAATGTTTACTTATTTACAGAAAACCCAAATTATTTTCTAGAAATAGTAATGCATTAAGTTGTGATATCTTTGTGATGTTGTTAAATGATAATCAAGACAGATTTTTATAGAATAAACATATAATCATATAAGACCGTTATACTTTACTTTGCTTGGAAAATTTAGAGGAAAGCTCATCAGTTCATGGTAAGATTGACTGTGGGGCTAGGGAGATGTAGATTGTGTTTTGGGTCAATCTGTAAATTCCTCCGTCTGTTTATCCATGTGTGCGTGCATGCAAATTTTGGGGCTTTGTTCGATAACAACATTGCTTGGTGTATCTTGAGGAACTGTCATGGGAAAGGAGGCTTTGGGGATAGGAAGATGCAGATTCTTTTTTTTTGGGGGGGGGGGGGGGGGGTCAGTCTGTCTATTTATGTCTGTCTGTGTAAATTTTGCGGTTTTGTATGATAACTTTACTTTGCTTGGAGTGTCTTGATGACACTTCACGTGAAGGTCACCTTGGGTTTAGTTCTACTTGGTATCCTATGTACCTATTCCCAACAATGTTGGTCCCAATCCCAGGATTATTCATAATAAGGGAAGTTAGATACTTATCCTGAGAGGCCTTTTGGTTTCACCTATATATATATGCAATTAGTCAAACATAAAGACAAGCTCACCACAGATGAATGCTCCGGAGTCATCTATGCGATCCAGTGTGACCAACGTAAGGAGACATACATAGGCGAAAGCAAAAGGCCTCACAGTACATGAAAGAACACCTGAAAACCAATTCAAACTCGGCCATGGCAGTGAAGACAAAAAAGACTGGACATATCATCCCTGCCAGCAATGCCTCTATCAGGAACATTGGGACTAATTATGCCCCCATACAGATCTATGTGGACATAAAGCATTTGCTTTTTCGGTTTATTTGTTATTGGAGAAAATTAAAAATTAAAGTTTTCGCCAGCATTGTCGCCTGTCTGTCTGTTTGTTATTGTTGAAAATTTGAATTTTCACCAATACATTGATGGGTTTCATTACGCTGACTGTCAGTTTGTCGGCATCCAATCTGGGTTAAGTTTTTGGTTTAGCTCAACATATCATCTTATACGTTGCCATGGCTTCACCCTATTGGAGCTAAATTTCAAAACATGATTACGTATGTCAACTGGATGGAACACGGTGATATTGAGGTCAAAGGTAAAAGCCATCGTGACCTTGGTTTATGCTCGTTTGCTTCCATTTAGGTTTTTGGTTTTCGTTTTTATATCTAAGGATTGGTTCAGCCTAGTGTGACTAAACTTGGACACAGTGTTAAATATATAAACCAGATGCAGCAGAATCCTATAGAGGTCAATGGTCAAGTTAACTGTGACCTTCCTATAAAACTATATTCTTTTCAGTTAAATTTTTGGTTTAGCCCAACATATTGTCTTTTATCTCAGGATTGGTTCACCCTACCTGAATTTGACTTGTTCACCTAAATCGAGTGGATGAAGTACAATGGTATTGAGGTCAATGTCATTGTAACATTGGTATAAAATGCAGACTAACAGTTTGGTTCTACTTAGCTCACCTGGCCTTTATTTCAGTATTGGCCAAATGACTGGAACTAAGCGTCATCATACAGTTACCTCAACCATTAGGAGCAGCACAGACATTCAGACTTGAAGTCAAGGTCATTGTGATCTTGATACAAAGCTAGATTTGGTTTTGGAAATGCAAAATGCCAACATTCCCCCCCCCCCCCTCAATATCCTGTCAGTGTAACACTGCTGTCTTGTCTGTGTGTGTCCAATCTCGGTTAAGTTTTTGGTTTAGCTCAACATATCGTCTAATATCTCAGCATGACTACGTTATTGGTACTAAACATGGTCATGACCTTTCTTATATCATGGGTATTGAGGTCAACATTCAAGGTCACTGTGACCTTGGTATAAAACTACATTTTACTGTTAAGCTTTCCCTTTAGTTCAACATATCATCTTATCTCTGCATGGCTTCACACTAAACTTAGGCACATGCTTTCTTATATCAAGGGGATTGAGGTCAACATTCAAGGTCACTGACCTTGGTATAAAACTACATTTTACTGTTAAGCTTTCCCTTTAGCTCAACATATCATCTTATCTCTCTGCATGGCTTCACACTAAACTTAGGCACATGCTTCCTTATATCAAGGGTATTGAGGTCAACATTCAAGGTCACTGTGACCTTGGTATAAAACTACATTTTACTGTTAAGCTTTCCCTTTAGTTCAGCATATCATCTTATCTCTCTGCATGGCTTCACACTAAACTTAGGCACATGCTTCCTTATATCATGGGTATTGAGGTCAACATTCAAGGTCACTGTGACCTTGGTATAAAACTACATTTTACTGTTAGGCTTTCCCTTTAGCTCAACATATCATCTTATCTCTGCATGGCTTCACACTAAACTTAGGCACATGCTTCCTTATATCAAGGGGATTGAGGTCAACATTCAAGGTCACTGTGACCTTGGTATAAAACTACATTTTACTGTTAAGCTTTCCCTTTAGCTCAACATATCATCTTATCTCTGCATGGCTTCACACTAAACTTAGGCACATGCTTCCTTATATCAAGGGGATTGAGGTCAACATTCAAGGTCACTGTGACCTTGGTATAAAACTACATTTTACTGTTAAGCTTTCCCTTTAGCTCAACATATCATCTTATCTCTGCATGGCTTCACACTAAACTTAGGCACATGCTTCCTTATATCAAGGGGATTGAGGTCAACATTCAAGGTCACTGTGACCTTGGTATAAAACTACATTTTACTGTTAGGCTTTCCCTTTAGTTCAACATATCATCTTATCTCTGCATGGCTTCACACTAAACTTAGGCACATGCTTCCTTATATCAAGGGGATTGAGGTCAACATTCAAGGTCACTGTGACCTTGGTATAAAACTACATTTTACTGTTAGGCTTTCCCTTTAGCTCAACATATCATCTTATCTCTGCATGGCTTCACACTAAACTTAGGCACATGCTTCCTTATATCAAGGGGATTGAGGTCAACATTCAAGGTCACTGTGACCTTGGTATAAAACTACATTTTACTGTTAGGCTTTCCCTTTAGCTCAACATATCATCTTATCTCTGCATGGCTTCACACTAAACTTAGGCACATGCTTCCTTATATCAAGGGGATTGAGGTCAACATTCAAGGTCACTGTGACCTTGGTATAAAACTACATTTTACTGTTAGGCTTTCCCTTTAGCTCAACATATCATCTTATCTCTGCATGGCTTCACACTAAACTTAGGCACATGCTTCCTTATATCAAGGGGATTGAGGTCAACATTCAAGGTCACTGTGACCTTGGTATAAAACTACATTTTACTGTTAAGCTTTCCCTTTAGTTCAACATATCATCTTATCTCTGCATGGCTTCACACTAAACTTAGGCACATGCTTCCTTATATCAAGGGGATTGAGTACAATGACGATGAGATCATGAGGTTAAAGTTCATGGTCACTGCGACTGGTATTAAACTATTTTTTATGTAATAAGTTTTTGGTTTAGCTCAACATATTGTCTTATATCTCGGCATGGCTTCACCCTATTGGAACTAAACATGAATCCGTGCTTCCTGAAATCAAAGGGATGGAGCACACTGATATTAAGGTCATGCAGTCAAGACCACCATGACCTTGATATAATACTCTATTGTTCAACATATTGTTTTATATCTAAGGATTAATTCAACCTATTGTGACTAAACTTGGACAAACTGTTATATATATCAACCAGATGCAGCACAATCATATTACGGTCAAAGGTCAAGTTCATTGTGACCTAGGTATAAAACACTTCTTTTCGGTTTAATTTTTGGTTTTAGCTCAACATATTGTTCACCCTACTTGAATTTAACTTGGTCACATGTTTACATAGATCAAGTGAATGAAGTACAATGATATTGAGGTCCAGGTCATTGTAACATTTGTATAAAATGCAGACTAACAGTTTGGTTTTACTTAGCCCATTTTTATTTCAGTATCTGCCACATTAGTGGAACTAAGCATCGCCATACAGTTACTTCAGCCAGTAGGAGCAGCACAGACATTAAGACTTGAGGACATAAAGTGAGAAAACACAAAGAAAGGCCTCTGAAAGAGCCACTCTTCAGCCTACCCCGAAGGAATCAGACGGCTTTCTTTAGCCCAAGGACAGGTCACAACAGACTTAACTACCATCTGCACCAACTGAAAATTGTGGGCACACCTTTTTGCAGCTGTCAGAAAGCAGAGGAAACAACAGACCATTTGTGCGGTGGGGCGTGGGTAGGTTTTGAGCAACTGGAAAAACCAACTTCCTTTGCTCTTCGGTCTGGAAAAACAGTTTGACTGTCATGTGCTAGATTTGCATTGCAAATGCCAAGATTTTTGCCAATATTCCCTCAGTGTAACACTGATGTCTTGTTCAGTAATCCACTTGTCTGTCCATATTTTCATTGCGATAATTGAGGGTCTACTAAATCTATTGATGAAATTTGGTTGCATTTCTGCATTATAGCTCAAAAGTTCTACTCAAGAGGTCATCACCAAACCTGACCTCTGTAATGCCATTTGGGGTCCAAGAATCCTATTAATTTTGGGGTTGAAGGTCAGCACATGGTCATGGTTATGAAAATAAGGAAATTGTGTTTGTGTTGGGTTGTGTTTGCGGATGATAACTCAAGTTGTACTAGAGGATCTTAAACCAAATTGGCCTGTGGTGTGCCCTCTGGGGTCCAAAGAAGGTTATTAGTTTAGTTGTCAAATGTCACAATGACCCAATTAAGGATATTATGATTACTTTTATTATGCTCCCAGAAAGATTTCGGGGAGCATATAGTTGCGACTTTGTCAGTCCGTTCGCCATCTATAAGCTTGACCGGACCATAGTTTCCAAGACTTATGTATGATCATGAAACTTGGTATATGGAGACGGTGTGCAAAAAGTAGGTCAGCGTGAACATCTTTGTCCGGTCTGTAGTTTCGAGAGTTTTGGGTATACAGGAACTAAACTTGATATGTGAATGCATCTTAGAGAGGAGGTGTGAAGTGTGTGAAAAGCAGGTTAGCATGACCTACTTTTCATGGTCCACTGAACATTACAGTCTACAAGCTTGTTCAGGCCATAGCTTCAAGACTTATATATTCAATCATGGAACTTGGTATGTGGGTGCATCTTATGTAAATGTGCAGTGTGTAAAAGGTACATTTGACCTACTTTTCATGGTTCATTGAATATTACCGAAAACTTTTGTCCAGGCTGTAGTTTCAAATGTTTTTGAACTTGCTATGTAGATGCATCTTAGGCAGGATGTATGCAGTGTTTGAAAAGTAGGTCAGCATAACTTACTTTTGACCTACTTTTCATGGTTCACTGAACATTACAGTCTACAAGCTTGTCGGGGCCATAGTTTCATGTACAATCATGAAACTTGGTTTGTGGATGCATCATGTCGAGATTTGCAGTGTGTAAAATGTAGGTCAGTGTGACATTTGTTTGACCTACTTTTCATGGTTCATTGAACATTAGAGTCTACAAGCTTGTCAGGGCCAAAGTTTCAAGACTTAAATGTACAATCATGAAACTTGGTATGTGGAGGCATCTTATAGAGCGGATGCACAGTGTGTGAAATGTATGTCAGCGTAACATACTTTTAACCTACTTTTCACGTTTCATTGAATATTAACAGAAATTGTTGTCAGGGCTGTAGTTTCAAAAGTTTTTGGTTTACAGGAACTAAACCTGATATCTAGATGTATCTTAGGGAGAGGCGTGAAGTATGTGAAATGTAGGTCGGCATGAGATACTTTTCATGGTTCACTGAGCATCACAGTCTACAAGCTTGTCCAGACCATATTTTCAAGACATATATCCAATCATGAAACTTGGTATGTGGATGCATCTTATGGAAAAAATTTGCAGTGTGTAAAAGGTAGGTCAGCGTGACATACATTTGACATACTTTTCACGGTTGACTGAACATAAGAGTCTACAAGCTTGTCAGGGCAAAAGTTTAAAGACTTAAATGTACGATCATAAAACTTGATATGCGGATTCATCTTATGAAGCAGATGCGTAGTGTGTGAAATGTAGGTCACCGTAACATACTTTTAACCTACTTTTTACGGTTCATTGAATATTAATGAAAATTGTTGTCCGGGCTGTAGTTTCAAAAGTTTTTGGTTTACAGGAACTAAGCGTGATATGTGTGAAAAGTAGGTCAGCATAACCTATATTTGAGCTACTTTTCATGGTTCACTGAACATTACAGTGTACAAGTTTATCCAGGCCATAGTTTCAAGACTTTTAATTGTACGATCACGAAACTTGGTATGTGGATGCATCTTATGGAGCAGATGCGCAGTGTGTAAAATGTAGGTCAGTGTGACATACTTTTACCATACTTTTCTTGGTTCATTGAATATTGCCGAAATTTTCTTTTGTCCGGCCTGTAGTTTCAAATGTTTTTGGTATACAGGAACTAAACTTGATATGTGGATGCATCTTAGGCAGGAGGTGTGCAGGGTTTGAAAAGTAGGTCAGCATGGCCTAGATTTGACCTTTTAACGGGTCACTGAGCATTACAGTGTACAAGCTTGTCTGGGCCATAGTTTTAAGACTTATATGTACGATCCTGAAACTTGGTATGTGGACGCATCTTATGGAGAAGATGTGCAGTGTGTAAAAAGTAGGTCTGTGTGACCTACATTTGACCTTCACTGGTCATCGAATATTACCAAAGATTTTTGTGCAGGCTGTAATTTCAAAGTTTTGTGTATACAGGAACTGAACTTAATATGTGGATGCATCTTAGGCAGGAGGTGTGCAGTGTTTGAAAAGTAGGTCAGCAGGACCTACATTTGAGCTACTTTTCACGGTTCACTGAACATTACAGTGTACAAGTTTGTCCGGGCCATAGTTTCAAGACTTTTAATTGTACGATCATGAAACTTGGTATGTGGATGCATCTTATGGAGCAGATGCACAGTGTGTAAAATGTAGGTCAGCGTGACATACTTTTAACCTACTTTTCACAGTTCATTGAATATTACCCAAAAAATTTGTCTGAGCTGTAGTTTCAAATGTTTTTGGTATACAGGAACCAAACTTAATATGTGCATGTATCTTAGGCAGGAGGTATGCAGTGTTTGAAAAGTAGGTTAACTTTTCATGGTTCACTGGACATTACAGTGTACAAGTTTGTCTGGGCCATAGTTTCAATACTTTTAAATGTACAATCATCAAACTTGATATGTGTATGCATCTCATGGAGCAGATGGGCAGTCTGTAAAATGTAAATCAGTATTTTTTACCTAGTTTTCACGGTTCATTGAATATTACTGAAAACCTTTCCGTGTTGTACTTTCAAATACTTCTGGTATACAGGAACTAAACTTGATACTTAGGGAGGTGTGCAGTGTATGAAAAGTAGGTCAGTGTGACCTACATTTGACCTACTGTTTATGGCTCATGGAACATTACGGAGCATGTTAGTCCAGGCTATAATTTCAAGAGTTTTTGGCATACTGGAACTAGACTATACATATGGATGTATTATACGCTGAAGTTGTGTCGCATACGAAAAGTTATGACCTACTTTTCATGTTTCACTGAACATGCTTTTGACTTACTTTTCATAGTTCGCTGAACATTAAGAGAGAATTTTTGTCCGGACCAGAGTTTATACAGTGGCCCTATGGATTATGCCTTCGGGAAGCATACATCAGTTTACTAATATGCCTTGTTTCTAATAATATGCCCTGTATGGCTGAGATGTCATCAGTGCAGTACATACTTGCATACACAAATAAAGATGATCACAATATGCAGATTTCAGCAAGCTCTGATTGTAATTCTTGTCTGTTGAAACGGAAAGTCAATGAAGCCGTTGAAATCTTCAAATTCCAACCAACCATAAACCGAGACATAGGCTGGCATGTACCAGTGTTCTACCACTCAATGATGCCACATAGCTCCACAAGAACTGATCATATTGGCATAGCCCTTGACTGCCAGCTAGTGCTGAAGAATGTGACTGAAATTGTTATGAAAAGATGCACCCAAATATTCTCGACATCCCAGAGATGAACTAATTTTCTTTATCATCCTATACACCTGGTTTAAATGCTTGGCAACACATGATTATTTCCTTTCCTTACCCCCCCCCCCCCCATTGTATGTATGACTACTGTATTCTGCGGCTGTAGTAGTAGAAACATCCTACAGCTGCAATTAGTCCTTCCCTTTTGCCCACAGTGTCTTATCCTCAGCCGAAATCCTTAACTCCTTCAGGTCCATTCTTGACGGGAGTGTACCGGGTTCTGCTTTTTTTAGCTCACCTCATAGCATGCTTAGCAGATTTATGCAATGACGTCCTCTCCTGGCTTTTTATTTGCTGGCCCCGACTTCCAAGTCTCTCTGTGCTGGTGTTCCTTCTGGAATACTTAGCACATGGCCAAATATGGACCATTTTTGCTGGGCACTTTTTACAGACAGCGGGGATGTATTACACATCTTGTATAGTGCATCATTGGAAATTATACTGTCTGGCCATCGGTGTCCAGTAATGGTGCGTAGGTGTTTGCGATGGCAGGCATCGAGTTTGTCTAGAGCTGCCTTTGGAGCTGCCCAACTGTTACAGTTATACAGCATCAAAGATACACAGGTTGCATTGTTTAAACGTAGTCTTTTTATCAAGGGCATCTTTGATCTACGAATCCATAGCTTCCAGAAGGACTGGAAAGCTATGTTCCCCATGACGCTGTGTGCAGCAGTGTCCGCAGTACTGCAAAGCATTCATAAAGAGATTCTCAATTTGTAGTTTGCTTGCAGCTATTGGGAGAAGTTCGTCAAAGGATTTCTTTTCCTCGTCTATCACATTGTTGGCATATTCCATTTCTAGCGGCATACCCAGTGTCGGGTGTGGAGGGGGGGGGGGGGGTTGGTCTTGTGGAACTTTCCCCGCATGGATTTCAATGCAGCAGCTAGGTAGCAGGTGAAAAGCACCGGAGATAGACCATCTCCCTGTGGGGAGCCGATTGATGTCTCAAACTCTACAGACTTCACTGACTTGACTCGTACTGTCAGCTTGGTAGTCTCACTAGTCGTCAGGCATGGGCGAAGCCCTTTGGGCTTAGGGCTTGACTGAGTTTAAGACCTTTTTCAAAGGGCTTGCAAATGTGCTTAAACCCTTTAGTCCAAAAAGGGCTTTGGGCTTGTGCTTAAGCACATTAAGATTACTGTGTGCTTTCAAGCACTTTTTACTACTAGAGGGTCGTCAGTATACCTAGTTTGGTTGTTTTTAAGAACACCTATGGTGCTGGTAGCTGATGATTCCATAGATTTCCGTATTTCGGTTAGGGCTTCATTTGGATCGGAGCTGATGTCGATGTTAGATATCTGCTCCCCCTTTTTGTATGGAATTTGAGTGTCAGTGTCGCTGATGAGCTTGGGTAGGTTGTAGGTGATTCTACCCTCTTGCCTGGTATGGTGTTTATATATTAGGTAGAGATCGTTCATCTGAAGGCGTGTAACGACTGGCTTATGGTCAGAATTGAGGTATGTGGCTCCATAGGAACGAGCATTCCGAAGTAGGGGTTTTGGCCCCCCCCCCCCCCCCGGTTTCCTACGTAAGTACCAACCTTGTTGGGGAAACTAAGTCATCAAGAATTGCGGGATGAAATCCGAATACAGAGGCAACTCTGATTATGCCTAACCATCTTCAAACAAGAAACTGTGCTCGACATCCTCAGACAACGCGATCTTCCCAGGAGCTTACCATAGCTATGTGGAATGTACGTAGTCTGAGTGCAACATCAGAGAGGCAAACCTTAGGTGCAGACTGTGAACACTATAACATCGGTATTACATGCATTCAAGAGACTTAAAGTAGCTAAACACTCAGAGCAGCAACTACAGACAGGCCATAAGCTAGTGCTCATGGAGCAAAAACAGGCCACATAGCGGGGTTTAGAATTCGTAATCGGACCAAAGCTCTTGGACCATGTCATTAGTTTTGGATACGTCAGTGATCGCGTTGCATTCATCGACCTGGCTATACGTATGCGAAAACACACCACCATCAAGTGTCGCATTGTCAACGCATATGAAAAAGCCAAAGATAATCCAGCAATATTAGATTCTTTCTATGCAGAATTGAGCTCCGCCATTACAATCCCAGCTAGATGGCAACGGTCCATGTGTGGAGATTTCAACTCCGGGCGGAATTGCGGACAAAAAATAAATATGTGTTTGTGTGTCTGTGCATGCGCGCGCGCGCGTGTGCATGCATGTGCTTTAGGGGTCTTCAGAAAAGTTTGGGTGAGGGTGGCTAAAGACCCCTACTGGTTTTGTGGTCAAGCTCAATGACTCAATTTAGAGAATTCTTTCCATTTTCAGATGATAAGTCAAATTCTACAGACCTGGCCTTATGTTCCCCTTAACTGTTTAACACTCATATCAGCCAAAAACGGCTTCTGCAATGGTCTTGAGAAATGTCCATTTGCAAACCAAGAGAAGACTATTTTTTTTTAATTTCCACTGAAATTGCAGTGGTAAATTTTTTTAAATAGTCTTCTCTTGGTCTGCAAATGGACATTTTCTATTAGAAATTTGAAGTTTTCTTGAACAAATTCACGGGTCAAATGGTTAACACTGAAGAACCCTATTGCTTTCGGGATCAAAAAGTTAGTGTTATAATGCCCCAATCAATGAAATTATGTTTCCGGATGACAGGTCACGTTCTCTTGGCGTCTTCACCAAACTTAACCCGTAGAACATTATTAGCTCACTTGGCCAGCTTTGATGATTTTAACCAAATTTGGCTCGAATAATCCTATGGTGGTAGATTCCAGTACTTACATTCAGAATTTTGATTGGTCATTTTTGGATTTTCTGAAAATCTTCAAGACTTTAAACACTACCTTAATCAATGCTTCAATTTATTATTCAAACCCATTGTCATAGCTTTCAACGGCGGTCATCTTGGATTTTCAGTATATTTTTCAGAAATCCTCCAAAATGTATCTCCTCCTGATCCGCTTGGTGAATTTTAATGAAATTTGGCTGGAAGGATCCTAGACTAGGATGCTCCAGAACTTCCCTTCAGAATTTTGATTTTATATAGTCGATTTTTTCCAGTGCCCATCTTTGATTATCCAAAGAATTTTTGGAAATCATATAAGACCTATCTCCTAAACCCCCTGGCAGACTGTAACCAAATTTGTCTGGAAGGATCTTATGACGGTAGGGTCCAGAATGTCAGACTTTTGACTGGTCAATTTTTCTGGCGGTCATCTTAAATTTTCCAAATATTTTTCTTACAGCCTTTAAGATGTCTTAAACCGCTTGGCGCATTTTGACCAAATTTTGATGGAAAGATTTTCTGGTAGTCACCTTGAATTTTCCAAAATATTTCCAGAAATCCTTGAAAACCTGACAGTTTAATCAATGTCCCGATTTCAACCAAATTTGGGTGTAAGAATCGTACAATGGTAGGTTTTAATACATCTGACGAGAATTTTTATTGGTTAATTTTTTTCGTAAATATCTTAGATTGTCTGACAATTTTCAGGAAATCCTGTAAAACGTATCTCATAAACAGCTTTGCGGATTTCAAACAAATTTTCTTGGAAGGATCCTATTGTGGTATTTATATAGAATATTTTTAGCTCACCTCGCATGAAAGGCCAATTGAGATTATGGCATGGCGACTGCATTGTCCGTCTGTCATCCGTCATCCATCAACTTCTGCTTTAAAACGCTACTTCTCTTTAACCGCTTGCTTGATTTCAACCATACTCAGCTGAAAGGACCTTATGGTGGTAGGCTTTAGAACGTCTATACAGAATTTTGATTGGTCTTGGATTTTCCAAAAATGTTGGGAAAATCGGTTAAAAGAATACTCTCATTATCTGCTTGTGCGATTTCAACCAAACTTGGCTTGAAAGGGCAGTATGGTGGTATCCCTCAGAAATTATATACAGAATTTTGATTGTTCAACTTTTTCTGTGATCGTCTTGGATTTTCTGAAAATCAACCCTACTTATGAACCACTTGGCTGATTTCAACCGAACTTAGCTGAAAGGATCCAATGGTGGTAGATTTCAGAAGACGTTAGCAGAATTTTGATTGTTCAATCTTTCCAGAATCCATCTTGGATTTTCCCTAAAATTGTCAGGACTACTCATTAACTGCTTTGTCGATTTCAACCATACTTGACTGGAATGACCCTTTCATCGTAGATTTCTAAAGTTGTATACAGAATTTTGATTGGCCAGTTTTCCCCGACGGCTATTTTGGATTCTTCCAAAACCTTCGGGAAATCTAGTAAAAGATGAGACATTGACCGATTTAAGCCAAATGTCGCTGGAATAATCTTATTGTGATAGGATTAAGAAGTTGTATACAGAATTTTGATTCAACAAGATTTTTCGGCAGTCATCTTGGATTTTATGAAAACCTTCGGGAAATCAGTTAAGACTACTTACTAACTGCATATACGATTTTGAATGAGCTTATTGTGGTAGGCTTCAGAAAATGTATACAGTATGTTGATTTGATTGGTCGCTTTTCCGGTGGCCATCTTGGGTTTTCTGAATGTTTCTGACAAATTATTATAAATATTTATACACAACAATCTCACAGGTCAATTTTCCAGGTGAATCCCACAGGTCCTTGGGCCTCTTGTTTCAGAAATTTAATAGGTTAATTTTTCTGGTGGCAATCTAGGATTTTCTAGGTTTTCCAGGGATCCTTTATAGTGCTACTTCTCTTTAAAATCTAAATTTTAAGATAACTATAAAGGTAAGCTATTGAATATTTTAAAACTAATTTGATTGGATGCGGTTGCTGCCTATGGTGTCAAAATATTCATCCAAATGTTTAACAAATTGTAAATTCACCAAAGACACAATTCTGGCATTTTCATGCTAGACCTTTACCACTTTCGTGACGGACCAATGGAATTCGATTGTGGTGTCAAGACAAGATTGCTGACCTCGCAGAAAGCGAAGAAAGGAGATGTAATATAATCATCCATAGATGAGAAGAATCAGCTAGTGAAAATTTAACGGTGATGGCCCAATATTCCAACATCCCATTAGTCCGACAGCCAAATAGTCTGACAACCCAATAGTCCGACAGCCCAGACACTACATGCCAGTCACAAATCATTGAAATCATACCGTCCACAAGTAAAAAAGATCTTGGCGTGCATATCGATGAAAACTTCTTCGATACCCATATTAATGCAACCGTATCAAAGGCTAACAGCATAGTTGTACTAATTAACAGAACCTTCAATTACATAGATGAAAACACGCTTACCTATTATTCAAATCACTCTGTCCGACAAATTTATCCATGAGGATTACAACATTGACAAAAACACATTCTTTGACCGATCAAGTAACACACGTACTTGAGGTCACACATTCAAGCTCAACACTAAACGCAGCAGAAAAGAAATCCGTAGGCAATCTTCCCCAAACCGAATTATTAACACATGGAACTCGCTCCCTTCTGTTGTGGTTGAGGCACCCACGTTTGGCCTGTTTAAATCAAAACTGGATATACCCCTAGATGACAGAATATATGATCATGGCATAACCAACTAATAGATATATAAGACAAATCTAGAAATATACCCACATGCTAGGCGCAGCAGGGTGTAACCATGAGCGTAGGCGGCATAGCTGATACGGGGAACACCCATCTGCACCACACCACCTCCCAAAGTCAACCAGGGTCCTGAATAATGTCAACCAAACAAATAAATAATTTTAACTAAACAGAGTGCAAGCACTAATAATACAATACCAACACCTGAGGTAATAACAAGCCACGGGCTTATGCCTCGTAAAATGACGATGATGATTAGTCTAACAGCCCATGGGTCACCCAGAAGGAACATACGCGTGGATGGATGGGTTGGTGTGCGTAGGATTTTGGATGGGTGGGTTGGTGAGTGCACCCATCTGGTTTCAAATCTACTTAAGCGACAGAACGCAATGTTTGCAATTTAATGCAACTTGCTCCGAAAATAGGAGACTAACCTACGGTGTTCCTCAGGGATCCATTCTTGGTCCTTTGCTGTTCCTGTTGTACGTGAATGACCTACCCACTACCTGCAAACACATTTCACTAATACTGTTTGCTGATGACACCAATGCCTTCTGTTGTGACGAGGACATAATTACATTATATGAAAAAGCAAATAAGGAATTAACAAAAAAGAAATTGAAGAAGCCCCTTTCGCTAAGTTTTTAGGAGTATATTAAATAAAAATCTGACTTGAGGTAAACAAATTGATACAGCATCTGCAAAGGTTGGCGTGGTGTCATCTAAATACTAAAACTATATATGACACACGGCACGGTTTAAACACTGTACAGCACCTTGACCCTTCCACATCTCGCATATGCAATGCTGTTTGGACTAACACGCACACAATAAATTAAGAAAAATTCAGTCTCCAGAAAAAGCATCCAGCAGAGGGCCAAACAATTTTTAAAGCTTGAAAAACTGCTTAACTTAAGACATCGGAAAATCACAAATGCTTACTATTGTTAAAGACTCGCCACAATGCTCTATCCAAATCCATCATCCCATACTTCACAGACATCAGCATTCGCCAACATTATACAAGAAAAAGGCATAATCTACACGTTGAATATGCACGAACAGTCATAGGGTCAGAGCCGGATTTATGTCAGAGCGGGCGGGGCTAAAGCCACAGGACCCCGACTGTATGGGGGCCCCCTAAAAGTTGCACTAAAAATCTTTTCGATCATTTTTATTATTTTAAATAAAAAATGTAGTAGTAGTAGTAGTAGTAGTAGTAGTAGTAGTAGTAGTAGTAGTAGTAGTAGTAGTAGTAGTAGTAGTAGTAGTAGTAGTAGTAGTAGTAGCAACCATCTCATCAGAGTTGTTTGAATCGTCTGCCAACAAGCGGACAAGCAGTTTAACAGTCATTAAGCCTATATCTACGTTGCTGCCCGCCGGAATTTTCAGTTAAACAGGTGACTACGGCCCTGAATTCTGCATTGTCAATCTTACATTAGCACATATATACACATAATTCTTGGCCATGTTTGTAAAATTAACCAGTCCAAGCAGAGGCCTAGCGTGGATGTGACCTTGGGGTGTTGGGGGGGGGGGGGGGGGGAGAGACCCACCAGATCGGACTAATATTCACCAGTCGGAAATTTGCTCAGTTGCCATTGTCACTATTACTATCAGAATCAGTATCATGCGCCGCCCAAGTCTTGTTCCATAGTCCATTGGTGCATCTAGTGGGTGGGGTGGGGGGGGGGGGGAATTTACAACCACATCATTGACAAATCTGTTGTTGGATTAATAACAGTCATTGCAGGGAAATTGATTTAGTTCTAAACTACCCTTACGCAGAGGCAGCTACAGCATCCATTTAAATTATTTTCAAAATCTCCAACAGTGGGAGAAGGAACTATTAGACAAATTAGTTGGAAAGGATTCTATGATTACCTTGAAAATGTCTCTTTACCGGCCATACCGCATGTACACACGACCAGATCTTGGCGAAACTATGACCAGGTCTGGAACTATGGGTGCTGTTGGGTGGGGGCTTGGAGTGGGGTGGTTGAGATCTTAGATGATCGGGCTCCTGGGAAAAGCATGACATCTATAGGCATTTTCTAGAGGCATGAGAGGAAAGTATTGACTAATGACTCAGAAATTATTTGACTTTATCAGTGTCCCCTTTCTCCTAACATTTACGGAATGTGAGCTCACTTATGCATTGCTATCGGCATTTGTGCACTCGTGAAAAAGATCGCCAACGCACGATGTACCTTCTGTGTCTTGTAAACTCTGGCACCAAAATGATATATGGAATAGAGATTTTCTCTCTCGCCAAAAACAGATGGACAGCCTAGAATCATTCCACATTAGTATACTGAGAATAATACCCTACCAATCCATACTGCCAAGTGCATTGTATTATTATTAAATGGAGCAAGGCCTATTATTGCGGAACTACACATTCGACAGCTTTCGCTACCAAGAAACTATCATCTGGAGTTAAAACTATGTATAGAGGAACATACGGCCTTCTAACTCTAAAGAACCTAACAATTCTGATTCCTACTAAGTATCAATGGAAAAATCAATTCAAGGCAACAATATATGCATACTGGGCACGTCATCTAACTCAGCAATGCAGTACAGGAACATACCTGATTCAAACAAATCTTGCCAAATTCAATCAAAATGAAATTGACTCTACGTTTCCACTTTGTCAGCACAACCCCGTGGACTATAGCCATACGCTGTGAAGGTGCAATGCCCTGCTTTCGCACATACTGTATCATATTTCAGAACTCAAAACATTAATTAGATTTAAACTAAACTACCAGAACTGGATTAACATCTGTAGAGACACAAACTCGTCAACCCAGCTCACCATAGAATGTTCTGTGCTAGTTGACTCAAATAATATTCCAAATGACCCAGAACTGTGCAATGAAATTGAATAAATCGCGAGGAGACTATGTTACAGCACTCACTGCGGGCGCGTCTACATGCCTAACACCATAAAAAGTAGGAGGTAATGCAGATAAAATTTCTTCGTCTTGGTGTTCTGAATGTGCATGTTCTACATATTCTTATCCAAGTTGATTAAATGTTATTGCTCATGTATGATATGTTTCTTCATCAATCAGCTGTGTGTATAATCACTTCAATCATATTAGTATAAGTTAAGAGTTTAGCAGCTGTCACCATACTAGTGTGTGTGCTCTCCAACCAAGTGGAGGGATGCCGGTATACAGAACAGAACAGATAGCTAGTAGAAATAAAGACAAAGCAGATGTGTTGATAAACTTATTCACTAGCTACAGGACACACTAGCTATAGAACAAGAAGTATTTAAGCTAGGACCGAAATTCAGAAAATAAAGCTATTGGCCCAGTTGAAATCCACCATAATGTTCTAAAAGAACAGAAAGATTTTCTCTACACGCTCCTGCAACTGATATTTAACAACTTGATGTTAGAGGGACAAGTACCAAAACTTGGAAAACTGCAAATGCAATTTTCAAAAAGGGAAACGAGTCAGACCCCAGCAACTATACACCAGTGAACTTGACAAGCACCATGTGCAACTTAATCGGGAAGTTGGTTAAAACCAGAATTGTGAATCATATGATTAGGAGTGAGCTTCCTTTTTTTTTTTTTTAGCAAAGAGCAGTTTGGATTTTTTATCCGGGAGGTCAACAACCCTGCAACTGCTAAAAGTCATGAGTGAGTGGACACAGATCTTGGACAAAGGAGGAAAAATCGTCACCAAAGACATGGACTTTATGAAAGCCTTTGATACTGTGCCACACAAATGACTACTAAGTCTATTAAAAAGCTTTGGCCTGCGCAGCCAAGTAATCAAATGGACTGAAAACTTCCTGTCAAAAAGAAAACAAAAAGTGGTAGTAAATGAAGTGAATTCTGGATACAAATTTGTGACAAGTTAAATTTTCCACGGTAGTGCTCTAGGGCCCATGCTATTTGTAATATACATAAACGACCTGCCAGAAACTGGGAATGCAATGGCATACCTATATGCAGACAGCACAAAGCTGTACATTGAGATTAGAGGACCAAAAGATGAGGTGAAACTGCAAAATGACCTAAACTCACTACAAAAATCGACAAACACTTGGCTACTAAGGTTCCATCCGGACAAGTGTAAGATAATAATCGTAATGATAATGAAAAGACCGACCATGCCACCTATACAACATTACGGGAGAAACGGTTATGCTTGATAATGTAAACAATGAAAAGACATAGGAACGGATGTTGACAAAAACATAACCATTAAAGCTCATATACAGACACAACTGAACAAGGCAAACGAGATCATGGACCTGATTAGATGATCGTTTATGTACCTTGATGAACAGATGTTCAGTTGTCTGTTTAAAGTACTTGTGAGACCACATCTGGGGTGAGTGTATGGGATCCGCATACAAAGAAAGGATATTCTACTGCTGAAAAATGTGCAGAGGAGAACCACAACATTGGCTCCCTTATTGAAGGAGCTAGATTTTCCGGAAAGACCAAGAAAACTAGGACTCTCAACACTCAGATACAGACGCATGAGAGGAGATATGATAGAGACCTTCAAGATCCCGGGGGCATATACGACCGAGAAGTAATTGGCAATATGATGGAAAGGTCAAAGAAAGTATCACGAGAGGACACAATTGAATACTTCTTAAGAACGGATGCAGACTGGAGATTAAATATAGTCATTCACCACCCTATGGAATAGCCTACCTGAAGTGATAGTAAATTCCAAAACAGTGTCTGGTTGATGTATGACTAGACAAATCTTGCGAAAAGCTGGAGCTAAAGTACGACTTTACAGCGTAATTCACATCGACAGGAAATCACGTGTGTGAGTCATACCCAGCAGTGATAAACGAAGAGGCGGACATAAACGTTACACAAGCCTGAGTCCATAGAATCATCTTAAGTAATCCTAAGTAAGTAGTCAGATAACAAGTGACATATTTTGATTATGGCATTAGATACTTGAGTGGCAGATTGGCTCACTTCAGTGATATCAATGTGTTGCTTTCAAAGATCTTATCACGAGGTACCTGTGTAGGAAGTCTGCAGGCGTCCCATAGTTATTCTCTGGAAACCAGATTTCTGACGACTTTAATGTTTCTTCTTCTCTTCTTGTGTTCACCTTTCTCATGACAGTAATCTTAGACTGTTTTCCTTATTTGGTGCATGAAAGCTGAAGTGGTCATCAAACTGTCTCTGTCTCATCTGATCTTCTCTTCAAAAGTAACTTCAATAGGCCAGAAGATTCTTCTAGCCTGTTCATATCGCTGGCAGTGCTGCAAGAGATGTTCTGCTGTTTCTTCTGCCTGCTGACACTCACAAAGTGCGGAATCTGTAATCTTGAGACGGTGAAGATGTGCATTGAGACGATTGTGACCAGTCCTCAATCTGAAGATACATGTCTGATCCTCCCTACCGAGGCTACGTATTGCATCATTATGCTGCCTGCTGGTGGTTCTTGTGGCTTTAATGATATGCTTCAGTTCTTCAAAGTCAACCTCGTGGTTGAATTGTTCTTTATTTGATCCTTCCTTAGCCAGTTGATCAGCTTTGTCATTTCCTAATATGCCACAATGCGAGGGGATCCACTGTAAGTTGACATTGTTCTCCTCAGCCAGTTGCGTAAGATCTTCATGAATTAAATCTGTAGTTTCCTTTCCACCCTCCAGCGCCTGGGGCGCTGAGAGGGAGTCTGTCAGGAAGACAATATTTTCATTTTTGGTTTTTCGTTATATCAGCATTTGGCTAGCCAAGATCAGTGCCTGAATTTCTGCAGTGTAATTGCTACAGTGCTTCCCTGTTGGCAAGCATGAGTCTGTTATATCTCCACATGGAAACTGAATGTGACCACCTGCCCCTCCATTCTTGACAGCCTGAATAGCTGATCCATCTGTATAAACATGTATCCACTCTTCCTCAGGGTGGTTTTCTGCAATATGACTCAATGCAAGAACTTTGTTTGTCACCTCTGCTTGATCACCCTTGCTTTCATTCCCTGGAATCGAGGGCCAGATTGAAATTGTGTTTTCTATTTCAGAAGCTTTCCATGGTTCCCTCTCAGGGATAGAAGCTATGTTTCTACATCTGGGGAAGATGCCCGACTCTGTTTCTTTCAAATTTTTTGGAAGTTAATAAGAAATTATTCCTTTTGAGCCTTCCTCTAGACATTTTTGGTGAGTCCGCATATGCATGGGATGGTGAGGCATCAATTTGAATTTCTCGTATTGAATCTCGGCCTTGATTTCTCGTCTCTGCTGGAGTCGCTGGATATTGGTAAGTTCTTCTATCGCTGCTATTGGAGTGGTCTTCATAGACCCTGTTATGATATGAAGAGCCTGAGTTTGTACCTTATCCAATGTCTGAAGGGTGCTTGTAGCAGCTGTCATCCATGATGATGAGCCGTATTCGATGATTGGCCTAACTGATCCAGAGTAAACCTGTTTCAGAATTTTCATGTTAGCTCCCCATTTTGTTTCTGCATAACTGCCAATCTTCGCTTGGCTATACCTTCAGCTTTTCTGATTTGCGCCTTCCAGGTTAGTCTTTTGTCAAATAGCAGACCAAGATAAGTTACTTCATCCTCAAAGTGCAGAGCTGAGTCACCAAATTTCAGACTTGTCTTGTGTTCCTTTTTAGTGGAAAGTGTGAATAAAGTTGCGACTGTCTTCCCTTTATTGATCTAGACAAACCATCTTGTAACCCAAGAATTGAGGTGATCAATTGCGAGTTGTATGCGGTAATTGGCTGTTGACACATACTCCTGGCTGCTCCACATCACAAGATCGTCAGCATACAATGCAGCTCTGACTCCCATTGGAAGGTTCTTCACCAGGTCATTGATGAATATTGTGAAGAGGGTGGGAGAGACCACACCACCCTGAGGTACACCATGTCGTAGCAGGACTTTCTTGCTGCTCGTCCCATTCAGCTGTACTGATGCCTTTCGGTTGTGGAGATACTGGCATATCCAGCTGTACATTTTCCCAGAAATACCACTGGTCCTGAACTTTTGGAGGAGTCCATGCTTCCATACTTTATCAAATGCCTTCTGCAGATCAACCCACACAGTGATGGTATGCTTTTTCTGTTGGAACGCCTCCTCAATAGACTGTGTCAGATACGTTGTTTAATCCTCAGTAGATCTACACTTTCTGAAGCCATTTTGTTCATCCGCTAAGAGATTGTTGCTTTCAAGATGTCGAAGTAGTCTCTGGTTGAGGATTCTTTCCATGGCTTTGACAGTGCAACTAGTCAGACTGATAGGTCGATAACTTGCCGCTTTGGATTTATTCTTGCCTTTCTTCAGTACAGGGATCATGTTGGCCTCTCTCCAAGACTGGGGAACTTCTCCTGTGTACCAACTGTGGTTGAAAATCTCCAAGACTGGGGAACTTCTCCTGTGTACCAACTGTGGTTGAAAATAATCGTTGGTTATTCCATCTGGTCCAGGAGACTTCCTGTTTTTCAGAACTTTCAAGCTTTTCTCCAACTCGCTGATGGTCAGAAGCTCATCCATTCCCGCGGCATGTATTTGTGTCTCTCCATTCCCCTTTGCAGACTTCATTGCAGCTTTTTGACGACTCACTGGCACATCTAGGTTGCTTACTTTCTGAAACATACAAGCAAAGTGTTCAGCAGCAGCCTCCCCTGTTTTGATTTCACAATCCACTTCAAGAGTTATGTTCAGTACGCTGGTTTTTTCATCGTTAAGCTGCTTCACAAGCCTCCAGAGTTTGTTCGTATCTTTTCAAGATTTAAGCTCGACGTTTTTACCTCCACGATTCTCTGGTGGCTCTGATTTTGGCTTTCAGATATTTTGCCTTGGATTGTTGGAGTCTCACATGGTTGGCTTCTGTTGGGACATTCTCTGCAATTTCCCTTGCGTTTGACATTTCTTCATGTAACTTTTGCAGAGCCCTACTCCAGTAAGGTCTGTAATTTTTCATGGATCCCCATGGAATGCATTTGCCAACAGCAGAGAGTAAAGCAGAGTTAAGCTCTTTAACAACTTTATTGATATTTTTGTTTTTTACATCAATGTCTTTTACCAATCTGTCACTCTCTTTCTGATATCTGTCCCAGTCTGCTTTCTTATAGTTCCATCGAGGCGTCTGATTCCGGTCAATCTCAACATCCATGTTAATGGTAATGAAAACAGGGTGGTGATCACTGCCTCCAAGTTGTTCCCCAACAATACCCACAGATTCTTGATGTAGATTTCCTGTCGAAAATGCTAGATCAGCAGAACTTGATAAATGCCATCGTCTTGAGTAGAATGTAGGGTGGGGGGCATCTACCTTATTCAAGAGAATCAGCTTCTGCTCATCCATCCAATTGTCAATGTCCTCGCCCCTCCTATCAGTAGAATGATAGCCCCATAACTGAGAATGACTGTTGAGGTCACCAGCAACGATAGTTGAATCTGGGTGAACTGAGATTTTTCTGAGATTCAATGGTTGATTATTAGAGCAGTAATAGTTGACAACAGTGATGGGACGTTTCTCTGGAATTCTCTTGATTGTGAGAATTTCAGGTCCGTCCATGTCTCTCTGAACTTCAATGGCGTTTAGGTTATTCCGTACAGGGTTATGACTTCTCCTTTATGTCTTCCATCCCTGTCAGATCTGAAGCACTGAAATCCTCTTATACAGAATCTTCTGTTGGCATTCAGATGAGTTTCTTGGATACACGCGACATCTATGCCTTTCTCCTTGAGAATTTGGCTGAGCTCCGTTTTCTTGTTAGAAACTCCTTCAGCATTCCATTGCATGTTAGTCAGCGGTTTGCTTACTTGTACTTTAGGTTGCACAATCGTCTTCCTTTTTCTCCAAGGTCTACAAACTTTACCACCAGTAGCTTGGGTGGACCCCTTCGAGGCGGGGGGCCCGGTGCTGCACACGCCTGGCGGGAACTCACATGGCGAGCACCATGACGGATATTCATAATATTAACAGTCATGAAAGATAGGTTATTTAGTGCTATGGTTGGCCACTCGCTCAAAATACCTGGCTTGGTACCCAGATAAAGTGTTACACCCCTGCGCCCGACCCAAGATCAGAGATCTTAGATCTACTTTGAGGCCTAGTACTTGTAGCAGGGGATTTTAATGTTTGAATTGCAATATCTCTGTCCGAACGGAATCCACACTAGTGTCTCATCATGTATCGCCCAAGAAGCATTGATGGAAGAAATGCGACCTGATTCTGCTGATTAACAGGTCCAAGAGCTCATTCGATTGGATGTTCTTGTGACGTATTTTCATTGTCCTTCAATCAGTTAACAATGCGAATATCTGAATTCTCAATCAAGTGCGCTCTAAACTATATCTTCTTAGGTAATACGGTATTAATGTAATAAATGTGATATAAATCCATGCAAGCATTCTAAAGTCATCTTCATGAACCGGATCTGACTGGTGGGACAGACTTGCCGCATTCTTGTTCAATTCCACCATTGCCGATATCGTGAATAATTAATACAGCAGTACTTTTGATCCCTGAGAAAGATCGTTCACACGTGTATTCTATGTAGTTTATATGGGCACGATTATAGTCTTCTCCAGACAGTTGTACAGTTAATGTAGGCAAGATGACGACACCTATACTCATCATAGACTTGCAAATAATGTGGGCAAAATGGCAGCTTTCTGCCTATATTATCAAATTTACAGAGAGGCGTGGGCAAGATAACGGCCGCCTTCAGGCATAATATGTGATGCATTTACTGTGGACAAAACGACCACATCCACCAGGCACTGTGTGATGTACATATAAGATGCCAGCTTCCTTCAGAATAGTAGGTTGTGCAGCTAATGTGGATATGATAACGACCAGTCTCGGGCCATATAAGTTAGCGTAGACAAGATGTCCACATACTTTAGACATTGATAGCTGTGAAGTTAATGCGGGCAAAATGCTTTCTACATTAAACACTGTATAGATGACACTGCAGTGGTGCCCTCGAGTGATTATGCAGGTCTGACCCCGTATGATTATGAGGAAGCTAGCACCAGATTTCCCCCGCATACCCTCCATTCTGCAAGTCACAAACGTACAACTTGGGAAATCTGGAAAGCTTTCCAACCTGCTAGAATGGCAAGTTACCAGTAGGTATTCTGGAGAAGACAATGTCTGTGATTGAAAGAGAGGCTGTTTTTCGCTACAGCTGAACAAGTGAATGTATGCGTGCAAACAAAGCCAGAAAACAAATATTTGCCAAGGGAAAGACGTTTTAAGACTGACCCACCCAACCCAACTCAGGATGCTATGATTGAGCATGCCAAAAGAGTGACATATCAGAGTGCATATCTGGGGGGAAATGCTTGGATCACGGCAAAGCCTCCAAAGTCCTGCGGAGTGTGGTTGGCAACAAGACACTGATATAATATGATATATATATATGTATATATATATATATATATATATATATATATATATATATATATATATATATATATATATATATATATATATATATATATATATATATATATATATATATATATATATATATATATATATATATATATATATATATATATATATATATATATATGTTATCTGTGTCCTGCTCTTATATGAAAGAGCCCATGAAAAACTACTTATGTGATGTATATATATATACATATACATACATATATATATATATATATATATATATATATATATATATATATATATATATATATATATATATATATATATATATATATATATATATATATATATATATATATATATATATATATATATATATATATATATATATATATATATATATATATATATATATATATATATATATGTTATCTGTGTCCTGCTCTTATATGAAATAGCCCATGAAAAACTACTTATGTGATGTATATATATATATATATATACATATATATATATATATATATATATATATATATATATATATATATATATATATATATATATATATATATATATATATATATATATATATATATATATATATATATATATATATATATATATATATATATTATCTGTGTCCTGCTCTTATATGAAAGAGCACATGAAAAACTACTTATGTGAAAAATGTGGTGTTTTTTTAACAATTTTTACACGATCTACTAGACTACAGTGAGAAGTGGGAAAGTGAGAGCAACATTTAGACAATGTAAACTGTGCATGGAATGCGTAAAATACCATCGTCCTAGCCAGACATTGCACACTGAATAGTTAATGTGGACATGATGATAGATAAGCTATATAATGTCTACATGCTGTTTACTATCATGCTCATTATGGCTGGAGTATACAATGTTGTACTAAATAGCTACATTAGCCATGAGTTATGCATAATCCAGAGTTGATATGAGATGAATAATGTAATACATTCAAAAGCATTGGCTAGTTATTCCAAACAATAACAGCCAGTCTACTGAGTATTCCAATCGAAGTTATGTCTGACGACTGTTTTACGAATCGATTGAGAGATCGATGGGAAGTTAATTAAGCTGATAAGGCAAATGCTCGAGGTATGTTTAATTAGCATAAGCTGCGGCGATCAATGTTTGTAATGACCTTTTGTCCTATGGAGCCACGTGATAATGACTACTTTAAGGTAGATGGGCACATGCCTTATGCGATGGTCATCTTGTGGTAAAGAATAGACATCTAAGTATTCCTATGCCACATGTACTAGGGGACTACCTGTCTTTTGTGACCACTCTGCTGTTGCTCCTTAGCGGGGTCCTTATAGAGTTTGAGGGTTTGACGATATGCTATTAATATACTTCAGGTGTCTAGAAGCTCAACTTGATTGGGGTGGGGGCATTATAATGTGTGGCTATGATTTGGGTGCGCGCATCTGGCTGTACGAGTAAGCATATCAGTATTGACCTGTTAAACGTCACCATTATGAAATCCTATCATGCAACGTTGACACAGTCAGGTCTTGTGAGATGCTACATTGTACCGACCTACTGTCCCTCTGTTTAATGGTGGTCCCTGACAGATTGCCTCTTGCCATTGCGTCACACTCATCGTCTGGTTAATGGTGGTGACGTGTGAGAAACCAGGATTTTCCTAGCTGCAGATACTAGCCCGACACATGGTTTTGTGTTAAGCGTAATAATGTATGGCATTACGCTAACCCTGGATATAGCAATGGGCACGCTGATGTGACAAAGAGATGTACCATTTAAAATCAGACGCATCAGTTTTTAGTTGTGACTCGCAACTAGTATAAATTTATCTGTCTGTCACTTGGTTGGTCTGTCACTTTTTTGCCAATGCTTGCCTATGCGTGTTATCATCTGCCATTGCTACACAGCTTGTTATCGTTTTAATAGAATAATTATAGGTCACTGGGAGGAAACTAAGGAAAAAAATATGATAAAGCTGGATTTTTGCATACAGCTTCTCTATGTCATTAGTGAGGGCACTAGCTCAAAGGTCAAGGTCACTATGACCTTGCTATAAGACCTCTGCTTTTCCAACGTTGAATTGCTGCGCTTAGCGAATCATTTACATTTATATTCCAGGATTGGTTATTCTTATTGGAACTATTCTTGGATATATGGTTACCTATGATGTTATGGTTCCTAAGAAAGAGGTCAGGAGGTCAAAGGTCAAGATCATGGTGACAGAGAAAGACGAGACATTTACTTCCGCGGAATTCTTGTTTAAATGATTCAATATTATTTATTCAGTAGTCAAAGATATACAAGATAGGCATTCACATCAGATGAAATCTGAAATTAGATCATAAAAATATAGGCCTATCTATCTGTTTGAAAACTCACCACAAAATGGGCATGCGTCTTCAGGAACCCACAGGCAAACATCAATCAAAGTTAGGAAAGGATCGCTCCATTAGGCCTATTGAAAAATGCTTAAAATCTCTATTTTGAAAACTATGTTGCTGAAAGTTGTTGCTTTTGCAGTTTAGCCACGAAATTGACATAGTTATTCAACACCCCATTGGCAAGTTTCCACTTCTTCCTCTTCTTCTTCTTTTCGATCGCTGGTATCACACTTGGAGAGCCGTTCTTAAGATGAAATCTGTGGTTTTCTGCAGTTCTTCCACAGGCCCATACAGCTTTTCAAGAAAAGAGGTTGACAAAGGCCAGATCTCTTCTCTCAGCAGCTGATACGTACTGCAACATTGAAGTATGTGCTCTGTGGTCTGTTCTGCTTCTCCACAAGGACAAGCGGGCGATGTCGTACGGTGGAACCGCCTGTACATGTGTTGGTTTAGTCTGTTGTGTCCAGTTCTGAGACGAAAAATGGTCACTTGCTCTGGCCTCGAGAGATGATGGTAGGCATCTTCTGATTGAGGTGTTCTATAGAGTGACTTGATGATAGTCTTCATCTCTGTATGGGTAATCATGTTTTCTGTCTGATACTCTTCTGCACCCACCTCTGCCATCTTGTCTGCTTCCTCATTTCCTTGGACTCCACAGTGTGAGGGGATCCACTGCAATGCCATCCGAAAGCATTTGATGGTTTGTAGTGCTTCTTCAAGTTGTGGCAGCTTACCTTTGGTGATAGCCTCAAGGACGGAGCGGACATCAGATAAAAAGACAATCTGTGCAATATGGTCTGCTGTTCTGCTGATGGTATTGGCTGCATGAACCAGTGCTTCGACTTCAGCTCTGTAGTTTGTGCAGTGTTTGCCCGTCGGTATTGCAGCTGACTCTTGTTGTCCGTTTGGATACTGTATGTGCAGTCCGGCACCTCCGCTCCTAATTGTATCTTTGGCTGATCCATCTGTGTAGATCCTTATCCATGTCTCCTGAGGGTACATTTCTTCCAGCATGGCTAGGGTCAGGGCCTTCTTGCTCACATCACTGTGTTCATCTTTGGTTGTGAGATGAGGTACTGTGGTGCGAATAGCTCTCTAGTTTGTTTTCCCAGGATGGAGGATCAAGGGTGTGGTTTGGGTCTTCTATTTTTGCTGGCAACATTTCTGGGTGTTTCCTTTGAAGTGCTTTTGTCTCTTTCACAAAACTTGATCTTTTAAGTCTTCCTGATGACAGCTGTGCTTGCCTGATCTTCATCGGGTGGTTGCTGAACGATTTGAACGTTGCAGCTTGGATAAGTGCTTTGCATTCCCTTCCTTTGCTAAGTGGGGGGATGCCTGCTGTCTGCTCCATTTTTTCTATTGGTGTTGATCTCATTCCACCAGTGATGATACGCAGTGGCTGGTTTTGTACTCTGTCGAGGTTATGTTGATGAGATTTAGCTGCTGTCATCCATGAGCTGGATCCATACTCAAGGTGTGGTCGTACGGCACCTAGGTAGATGGTCTTGAGGATCCTTTCATTGGCACCCCACTTTGTTCCTGCCAGCTCCCTCATGATGTTTAGCTTTCTTCTGTCCTTTGCCTCTGCATTCTGTATGTGCTCCTTCCATGTTAATCTTCTGTCGTAGGTGACTCCCAGGTATGTCTAGCGGTCCTCGTACTCGAGTGGAGTACCGCCCAGTGTCAGATTTCCAACCTTGGTTTTGGTGGACAGTGAAATAGCATGGCTGATGATTTTTCTTTGTTGATGGTAATACACCAGCGATTGGCCCAAGCTGTAATTCTGTCTAAGGCGAGCAGTATTCTGTACGTGGCAGTCGTTGTGTACTCCTCGGTGCACCAGAGTACGAGGTCATCTGCATAGAGGGCTGATTGGATCCCATTGGGCAGCTCTGCTACAATGTCATTAATGAAGAGTATGAAAAGAGTTGGTGATAATACTCCACCTTGTGGCACCCCTTATCTCAGCAATACATTCTGTCCAGATTGTCCATCCACCAGCACCCTAGCTCTGTGATTGTGTAGGTATGACTTGGTCCAACGGAACATGTTGCCACCGATGCCTGTGCGCCGGAGCTTCACGAGGAGGCCATCCTTCCACACCTTGTCAAATGCCCTCTGCAGATCAATAAAGGCAGCTAGCATCACCTTCTTGGCTTGAAAAGTGTCCTCTATGACCTGTGCAAGATGTGTTGTTTGATCTTTTGTGCTCCTGTATCTTCTAAAGCCGGCCTGCTCTGAAACTATAATGTTCTCCGACTCCAGGTACCACTGCAACCGCTGGTTGATGATGCGCTCCATGGTCTTGCATATGCAGCTTGTAAGACTGATAGGACGGTAGCTCAGCACTTTCGTCTTGTTCTTACCTTTTTCAGAATAGGAGTCATTCTGGCTTCCTTCCAGCACTGAGGAACCTCTCCATTGGTCCAACTGAGATTAAAGATGTCTAGCAACTTGCGGAGAGATGCATTACCAAGGTGTTGGGTCATTTCATTCGTAATGCCATCTGGCCCGGGAGATTTCTTCTTCTTTAATTGGCGGATAGCATTCATCAGTTCTGCTAAACTAATGTCAACTTTCAATGCATCGTGAGTGTTGGTGTCTGTTCTTTTCTTTTGCTCTTTTCTAACCTCTTTTTGACGCATCCGTCGTATAGAAATGTTGCTTTCTTTTGCATATGCCTTCGCAAAGGCATCTGCAGCCATCTTTCCTGTCAGTGTTTGTCCATCTTCTTCAAGAGTAATCTTCTCTCCCCCGACACCCTCATCATTCAGTGCTTTAGTCAGTCTCCATAGCTTTGTGGTGTCTCTCTCTCTAAATTAAACCCTGCCGTCTTTTCCCTCCAGCTTCTTCTTTTGGCCTCCAGCTTGGTCTTTAGATACCTGGCTTTAGTTTGTTGTAGCGTGAGGTGGTTTTCATGACAGAGATTACCCTCTGCATCTTCTCTGGCCTTGTTTAGTTTTCATGTGCTGCTTGCAGTTCTGTTGTCCAGTAGGGGCGGTAGTTTTTCCTGAACCCTCGAGGAATCGCTTCGTTGGCAGCCTTGAGGATACTTGAATTAAATTCCTTGACCACATTGTTGATGTTTCTCCCTTCTACTGCTATATTTTGGGTAAGCTCACTGGAACGAATTCCGAACAGACTCCAATTTGCCTTTTTGTAGTTCCACCTTGGATGTTGAGGTGTACATGTCGAAATACTTCCAGAAAGAGAGAGGAGGACTGGGCGGTGGTCGCTTCCTCCTAACTGCGATCCGACCACTCTACTGAGGTTTCTGTGAATGTCTTCTGTACAAAATGCCAAGTCCGGCATTGTTGTCGAGTGCCACCGGCGCGGTTAGAAGGTAGGCTGATCTGTGGGATCGTTGACAAGTAAAAGGTGCTTTTCATCTTGCCATGCTTCAATGTCTTCTCCTCGTTTGTCAAGTGTTCTGTATCCCCAGCTCTGGGACTGGCTATTAAAGTCTCCCGCAATGAGGAAGTGGCAGTCCGGGACCTGGATTGTGTCAAGTGAGAGATTCTTGTCATTAGGGCAGTAATAATTGACAATGTCAATCACAGAGTTGCTGGTTATTACCTTGATCTTGATATATTCTGCCTCTTCCATAAAGTTTCCACTAAAGTTTAGAAATAATTACACCAGGAGTCATGTCATGTGAACAGGTCTCAGTCAATCAGAGTTGTCCCTATATCGCTGTAGCTGTTCCATATGTAGATCTATTGATGTGTTCTGACAATTGACAGGTCTAATGAGGGTGGTGGTGGTGTAGGAGTGTCTACATCAAAATATTGTTTCCTGGATGAAGAGGCAATGGGAGGTTGGAGGGGTGGGTGGGGTGGGGGTGGGGTGCTGAAACCATTCAGTACCTAGATCCACTGTTCCCTAACGAATATCACATCTAAACGGTAAGTCCAAACAATCACGCTGTTGTAGTTAAGAGATTATTCAGCACATAATTTTACTTTTGCTTGCTGAAGAAACAATGGGAAGTTCAATCCAAACACATTGGGGTGTGGGGTTGGGGAGCCTGGATGGTGACGAATGCAGTCTATATTTCCTGGAATAAATGCATTTGTTGACATACATGTATTCTCTATCGCGCTTTATTGTCTTTATCGGGGATTTATTTCAAAATATTGTTCACTTTCGGAAACCGCTGCGGAAATGGCAAACATGATGTTGTGAAATGAATATTCTGAAATGAAGAATAGGCATAACGCGGCGGCCACACCACACACTCCGTCCCACCTATGGATGCGTGCGTATAACCCTTTGAACACAACATACCAGATATGAACATGGGCGCAGATACATATAGGATTGTTAAGTGATGATGCGATAAACATTGTGACATTTCATTTCATTGTACAAATGCCACATGTTTGTGCACACAGTCGGAAAGATGCTTTGGTGGCTGTGGGTTTTTTGTTGAGTTGCAGTTGGTTATTGAAGTTTTTAAAAGGCACAACTGAATAATTGAATTTGGATAATTAGTGAATTTAGCGTGCTTAGTGTCTAGTGTCTTCGGTCAAAACATGCGTTTGATAAGCATTTCAGTTTGAGTGGATTCTAGTGTAGCGGTGTAAGCCAGTAGTTCATGAATCATTGATTGCAGTAAGCAAGCTTAATGTGCTTTAATTGATCTGGATATTTAATTATTTTGCTACTTTGTTTATATAATATTTGCCGGTCAACCAGCACTGTTGACCAATATTGACCAGTACTGGGGTGGAGGGTGCCGTCATATTATAATGTTTTACAAACAAGGTATACATCAATTTAGTTTGATCTACAGTACATTCACATATTGGTTCTACTCGATCCTGTTGTTTGAATCCCAACAAGACACCTCCAGCGACACGCACCCGGAGTCAGAATTTGGATAATTAGTTTGATTTGTTATTTCAAATTCATTACCAATTTGCTAAGTTACTAATGGATAAATAATCATTTCAGATATGCTCCACTCAGCCTTCAAAGTAATAATATATCTTGGTGTATCATATCATATATGCATTTGAGATCAAGACCAATGGACTACATATCTATGATATGTTTTTAGCTGTGGATAGAAGCTCAATAAATTGTTGTGTCCCTTAGTGGACCAACTAGTCAGCGAGTCAGAAAAGCTGATTCCAGCCTGTATCTAAAGACTATTGACTCGGTTTGACTCCAATTTTAACACAACGAAGGACCTTGACATCCAAGAAGATTTATAGATTTTGGCCCTGATCTGAATAAAGGAATCTGGATTCAGATTGGATCAAATTCTGAATCTCAGAAACAATTGCCCTGATTTGGTTAAAATTTTAACACAGGAAACGGCGTGATCATACACTAGGATTTCGACGTCATCCGAAAAAATCTGGACCCGACAGCTACCAAGATTCTCTTGACTTTGTTTTTTCTATGATATATTCGTGAAAATTGATAATATAAAAATATAATAGATTAACAATCAAATGAATGTCCATATTCACTTGTAGAAATGCGAGAGATACCCTCTGGAGAGCATCTAGATTTCCAAATTGTCAGGTGGTGGACCCCAGGACCACCCCCACTCCTCCTTAGCCCCTAGAGAAAATTTTGTATTTGCGCCCATGATTAGGCATCAACAGCTCCCAGTCATGTCGGTTCTTTAAGATGGGTGTTCTTAAAACTATTCGTCTTAAGCAACCACATTAATTTGATCCGCAGATCTATCTACCATAGTAAATGGCCTGTATTAGGCAATTACCTGTCTTTAATAAGTTCATTCTGAGACCCGCATTCCCAACCAATGCTACTATCGCGTTAACTCACACCTAATACCCGCTAATATACCATTTTAGTTAGCGCCAGCGAATCTGAAAATCAGAGTTAAAATTAGGCGTTATCATGTTACTGTATAAGTGGGACAATATTCAGTATTGTACTCTGTAGGTGCAATTCTGTATCAAAGCAGGGGAATATTGATTAATTTCAAACAAATAAATTCTGTGAATACCTCACATGAATGATTAATTAACTAATTACCTTGGAGCATTCCCCAGATCAGTTCAATAAAATGCTATAACCATCAACGTCCAGTCAAATTAGGCTCAAAATATTGCACCAGCATACCTGTATAGTTAACCTGATGTTGAAAAAGTATTACATTTGAGATGTTTTATAGGATTGTAGACACACTCACGACACACCTGCGCGCACGCACGCACACACGCACGCACGCGTGTGTGCGCGCGCACACACACACACACACACACACACACACACACACACACACACACACGACCGGATGTATGGCCGCCCGCACGCATGCTATGACATCATAATCAATTACGTCACACGCTGACTGATGTCACAATCATAAACCTACTTTGACTGGGGGTATTGCTATCTTAGCACACATGCCCTCACGCGAGTACAGTCATGTTGGGTTAAAATTTGTGTTGAAATAGGGGTTGAGTAGGGGATTTTCTAGATACAACTCTGTGTACCCTCCCGCCAGTAAGCCCGTACACCTGCACGCCTTCCCACACGCCTCCATATATGCCCGACTGCGTGCACTATAGATTTATTAGAAGTCCCACCAGAGTCGGAGCCATGTGTTTGAATTGACAGATTTGACTTTGGTGCGACCTTCGTTCAGTTACAATAGACTTACATACCAAACTCAAACCTTCCCATCGTCTCTTCAGCCAGGAACAAACTGAAGAACCCAGTTCTGTCAGCTGATTGGTCACTGAATCCCATATAAGGAGCCATATTGGCGACAATCCCTCAGTTGTGGAGGGGAGGTTGTCTGATACGGTTAACATTGAACACAGCTCTCCAGCACTACGCCAAGCAGCCTTTAGTAATCTACACCAGTCTGAACAGATAGAGCCTGTGACCGTGATTGGAGACCTGCTCCTCCTAGCGCTGAAGTAAATTTTTCCACCCCTCTTCAGAGGCTAATATAAAATCAAAGAAAGGTATTTGGCTTAGCTGAGAATTAGGCAGCCTACGGTGCATCAGAGTCAACTGATGATGCATAAATAGCGGAACTTTCAATACCTGAAATGCCATGCTTTTGCACAGTATGACATCGACAAATTGAACTGTGAGCCTTTCTGGCCGATATCTATCTCGCCAAATCTTGTCCAAGTCATGCCTAAAAAGTGGTTCATACGAATCACACTACTTCTGCCTTTACAGAAGCGCCTAAGTTACTGCATAAACGTTAAGTCAATCCAACTGTTCTAAACATTGATTCTGACAAAGCGTCTGAGCTAGCTGCGCCGATCGTCTTGTGCCAAACTATTTCTAAACTATAAACCTCACACCGATTTCTCTACACGTGTGTGTTATATCCAGTATTGTCTTTCGGCCTGCTAAGCATTGCCTCTGATGCAGCATCTGAGCCAGCTGCGCCAATCATCTTGTGCCAAACTATTTCTAAACTATATGTAGCACGCCGATTTCTCTACATGCATGTGTTATATCCAGTATCGTCTTTCAGCCTGAAACCTAACAGACTTTTCCTATTGATACTTGGACTTTTCACTACAGCTTCTTTTTCTATAGTATTACTTTTCTATTAATTGTATAAGTTATCGTGCCAATTGTAACTTTGGCACATCATTTTATTTTTCATACGCTGATGACTAATAGGCGTCCTTTATTTTCTTCAACCTTACACGCCAATGACTAAAACGTGTCCTTTCTATATGTCGATGACCAATAGGCATTCATAGATCAGTTAGACCTAAGCTATTAGCCACTATCTGTGATACCTCGGCTAGTGCCGATTTTAAATTATATGTTCTATTCTTGTTTTGGGTCGCTATCTTTAAATTCATATTAGTTAATAAACAAATAGTCTCCAAAATTAACATTACAGACGTTCAATAACGCATAAATCTAGCAACATAGGTTCACTAGTGACCGTTTCCATGCCAAAACCTAGACACAGGATTTGGCTTAAACCTAACTAGTTATAAACTCAGATAAATCAGTTAGGATAATAGCAAATAGAGGCCGCTGCCAAAATATCAAGTGGGTCTAAGTTTATATAGACCACTATTGTGTGTTAGCATCATACCAAAAGAACAACGCTGAAAATATACAGCCGGCCTGGCAGCTTGCCTCCATTGTGCTTTACTCCCGCCAACCTGGCCACTTTATAATTATACCTCCCTCCTTCGGTTTGGTTGGGCCAACCCTTGAAATCACCGAGATTTCTTGACAGCTCCAATCTAAATGAAGAGCACACACTTCCTTAGTATCTTCAGTGATACTTTTGAATAGGATCTGTATAAGCCAAAGTAGTAATTCGCTGCGAAATAATAATATTAATACAAGTGGCCCAAGTGGCCTGTGTCGCTCACCAAATTTCGGCCCAACCCGCTGTGGTTCTGGAGTCATTTTGGCAAAATTAGGTTATCCAAGATGGCCATCAAACCATTTGTCCAATCAAGTTCCCTTGAAACAAACTTGGTGCAGCTCTTGCCCTAGATGATATTTCATGCGTTTTGAATTGATTCCCCAAGCGGTTTTGGAGAAGATTTTAAAGACATTTTAAAGCAGCCAGGTTTTTTTACGGATCAATTTCTCTTGAACAAACCTTAATGGCTCTTAGTCCTTAATCATGTATCATAAATTTCGGCCTGATCGCTTCAGCGGTTCTGGGGAAGGAGTCGCTTTTGCGAAAATGAGGTCATCTAAGATGGCCGCTGAACCATTTAGTCAATCAAGTTCCCTTGATCAAACTTGGGTCAGCTCTTACCATAGATCATATTTCATGAGTTCTGAATTGATCCCTCAAACGGTTTTGGAGAAGATTTTTAAAGCCATTTCTAAAAATCAGCTGAAATCCAAGATGGCCGCCGGCCAAATTGGCGATCGGCTTCCTTTGAAGAAAATGGAATCTCTATGCCCTAAGGATGCTTCCTGCCAAATATAATTGAAATCGGCCCAGAAGTTCTCGAGAAGAAGACATTTTAAATTTCCCATTGCTTTAGTATGGCAGTTTTTGGCGGGAAAATGATCCAAGATGACCCTAAACCGCTTATCCGACAGTTTCGAAAATTACAAATTTGAGATCAGCATACCGAAAAACCTATATAAGACCAATGTCAGCCTCAAAATCCATCAAATAAAAAAATCTAATATGGCTGCCAAACATGCTATATTTTGGTTGGCCCACGGCGGCCATGTTTTTTGACGGATAAACTTTTTTCGAACAAACTTTACTGGCCCTAGAGGGGCAGTAGCCGAGTGGTTAGCGAGTCGAGCTCGTGACTCTAATGTCATGGGATCGATTCCCGGCCGGGCTGCGGCGTTGTGTCCTTGAGCAAGACACTTCACTCTGTGTTGTTCCAGTTCACCTGTCTGTAAAATAGGTACCTGTGAGGGCAGTGTCGGCAATGTGGAATGTCAAAGCCTCTGAGCGCCTATAAAACGGCAGCCGGGCTGTATGCTCCCAAAAGGGAGTTGAGATTGTCAAGGAGTGAAATGGGCCCAATGACCAGGGGGTAAAGTTGGAAAGTCGGCTGAGCACGCAAGTGGAAGCAGACTATAAACCTGACCTATACCTATATATGCCCTTAGTCCCTAATCATATCTCCCAAATTGTGGCCTGATCCCTTCGGCGGTTCTGGAGAAGAAGTCATTTTTGCTAAAACTAGGTCAACCAAAATGGCCGCCAAACCATTTGACCAATCAAGTTCCCTCTGAACAAACTTGTTTGAGCTCTTGCCATGAATCATATTTCATGAGGTTGCCTTCAATCCCTCAAGCGGTTTCGGAGAAGATTTCTAAAGACGTTTCTAAAAATCGGCCAAAATCCAAGATGACCACCGGGCAAATTGGCCGATCGACTTAGTTTGAACAAACTTGGATCTCTATGGCCTAAGGATGCTTCCTGCAAAATATAATTGAAATCGTCCCAGCGGTTCTTGAGAAGTCGTTTTAAAGGAAAAGTTGACGGATGGACAGATGGACGGACGGACAATGGACGGTCGTCACGACATAAGCTCACTTGGCCTTTCAGGCCAGGTGAGCTAATAACTGGCCTACCTGTGAATCTTGCAGAATAACTATTAGCTCCTTAGGGACCAAGTCTAAATTGCTTGTTCTCAGCACACCGACTTTGGCAACTTTCGGTCCATTGTCGCTGCAGCAACATTTGTACGCACAGTCGGCTTAAGGGTTCGCTCTATAGGCAGACCCAATATGGGGCATTGAGCTTGCTACATTAAGAAAGCACCTTCTGTTTCAAACGATAGTCTATGAATAGGTTGCTGAGGCAACCAAAGGATAGTTTAGCACCTTACTAAGGTCCACTCACTACACGACGAGTACCAAACCTATCCCCGTTTGAAGATATGGATGAGCAGATTTCTAAAGAAATCTGCTTGCCATTTCCACGTAATACAGCGTGCATAAAATTGAATAATAACATATATAAATCAAATCAGTTTACACTTCGTTTATATCTAAGAACAGTTACACTGCTTCTTTTCCCTCCGCTACTGCGTGGTAGGAACTTCTTTTGATGGTGGCCCACGCAAAGCATTCCTCTTGCTAGCCATTTTCGGCCTGCTTGGTGCATATAGTTAGTTTATATTCAACTAGTGTGAATGTACACATTCGGCCCACGCGAGGCTTATCACTCGCAGGAACTTCTTACTTATATATATAATCGGTTAAGTTATTTTCTGGCGAGATTGTAGCTCTGGCGCAACACTGCTCCGTTAATTCCTCCTGAGTTTCCGGCTCATACTCGCAGTACTCGCCGGCCCGACGATGCTGGCCTCAGGAATGGAGATTGGAGACTGCAGGCTGCCGACGGCCACAAAGACAGACTTCTGGAGTTGGTGGAATGTTTATGTTCCAGTGGGGCCGGGTAACCATTGCCGCCTGCAGTGAACACTACAGTGTCATCTTGACTATTTGTGTAGCCAGTATGCCTCTGCATTGTGTTCATAGTTAATTTATAATATACAATATATAAGTATATACGAGTGCAGCGAGTCGAAACTGGCTTTAATTATGAAAGATTCGCTGGTTTAATAATGGTACTCGTTACCTGCGATTATATAATAAGTGACATGTTAACGCTGTCTGTGTTGAATCTCGCCAAAGATATCTAACCTATCCTTAACTATATGATAGGTACCCCTGTAAATGTGGAGTCCTAGTGTGGCTATCTAGTTTAATATAAACTAATGCCTCAAGCACGCCAATAAATTGGTTTTGCAAGAGGAAAGGCCTACTTAACTTTAATGACAGGTTGCCTTCCTGGCGGATGAGCCTGGGTAGCCATCTCGGCACGTAACCATTGGACCACTACCGCAGGACGGTGGCGTGTAAATGTTGCCTGGTGCGACTTCTAACCACATGTCAGCACAACCACGAATAACAAGACAAGGATAAATGCATTGAGAAAGCAGTGTAGCTATTTACGGCGGAGGCTGAAGAAGCGGGTGGCAGACTGTGGTGACCTTCCAAGAAGGCGTAGGGAGCTGATTGGCATTCCCAGTCACCATGGCATTAGTCTGCCAACCACGTTTTCAGCCAGCACCAATCGTGTCGAGAGTGAACCATATGAGATTCGCTCCCTCGGGGCTGACGTTTCGCTGCGTTAGGGTTATGTAGATGCCCAGAGGTCCACTGCTAGACCAGTCCTACTAGAAATAACATTTGTGCAGTGAATCCTACTTTGGCTTATAGAAGTCCTAAGGTACCAGCGAGGGTACAGGGGAAGTGTGTGAGTCGTCGCCATTTCGATTCAAGCCGATGAGAAACCTCTGTGATTTCCCGGGTCAGCTCTAGCCAACCGGCGGAGGGGATTACCAGACAATTAGTAGGCTAGAGGGCCAGAGAGTCATAGAAAGAGCAGCTGCTCTAGGAATTTAGAAGGCCGTTAGTGGTCAATTATGGAAACTGTTGAGCTATTTTGACGCCAGCATAGCCGGGAGAGGCTTTACAATAAATAGCACTTCTTTGTTCAAGCAGTCGTCCCTAACCACTTTATCCTAACAAAGTATCTGAGCGAATACTAGTTGGTTCTAGTCGCTGTATCTCGAGTCTATTGGCGAGGCACGAGAGACGGCTCTAGTGAAAAATGCGTTGCCGTATTAGAAGAGTTAAGCCCCGTTCCTACTTAGCCGGATTCCCTTGCGGACATTTGCGAATGTGATCCGCAAATGTTCGTCAAAAGTTCTAAATGTTTTCGACATTATATTTGTGATGTTCGTATATACTCTGTGCACCTTCGTAAAATATTCCTCTCGTCCGTAAAAGTGGCTAAACCTTAACGAAATGTTCAAAAAATTCTTAAAATCTTACGTTTCTACCAGAGACGACATGGACACCCCGTCTATCGCCAGCCAGAAGACCAGCAATTCAAGGGCGTCCAAGACTGGTTCAACTGCTGCCTGCGAGAACCCCATGGTACAAAAGGTACATACAGTTACAATGTATAACATAGTGCAGTGGCGTAGCTAAGGGGGTCTTTTGGGTGTTAGAACACCCCCCCCCCCCCCCATTGACCTAGCTTCTTTTTTTTTTTTTTATAAAGGTGTACAAACATATATTCTTAGCGGGAGAGATTCGAGCATAATGTTTATTTCCTTTTTTTATTTTTAATGCAATACATTACACGTCCATATTGTCCATGCATATATTTTCTAACTAATTTGACTACAAGACAAAATACAGCATTTTTAAATGTGAAGATGATACTCTGTAATATTTGTTACCATCCAACACACAAAGGTCTATAATATTTCTGTAGAAACCAATGATATTTTATCATTTAAATCACTTGAAAATAATGGCTTCTTGGACCATCTGATTTTCAAAAGGGTTTCCCGGGTAGGATCCCCGGACCCTTCACCGTAGGGGATGGGGACACCCCCTCCCTGGCGACCTCCCACCACAACACAACACCTCCATTGAAATGCTCTAGCTACGCCAATGACATAGTAAAACAATACATTTCAACTTAAATTTTTTAATATCTGTCCAAATAACGCATTAAAAGTATTGTTATTCTTGCATAAATATTGAAAATATGTCAATTTGTTAATATATGAACACCATTTACTATTATTTTTACATTTATAACATTCGGTTATTACATTGCATGTACATGTATAGTAACAATTAGCAACTTCTAATTAAGTCATTTTTTTCATGGTGTGTTTCAGCTGCCTGGACAAGTTGCCATTGTGACCGAGATGAGACGGGCCATGGAGGAAACACAGTCGGATCGTGAATGCAACATATCAAGAGACATCAACAGCCCCGACCACTCCAGCCGCAACAGAATATGTTTCAGCAGCCCCAGCCCGTGTACCAGCAGCAGGACTATTTTCAACATGGTCAGCAGCCACAGCAGCAGTTCTTGCAGCGGCAACCCATCCCACAACGGTTTCCGATGGCCCAGTTGACACTGTCAACGTCGACCAGCCAACATTTGGGCTTTGGGCAGCTTGGCTTCACATCAACAGACTATTTTGCCGCCAGCCCGGGTTACCCTAACCTTAACACACCCCAGATGCCGGCAGTATCACCAAGCCAATCACCAGCTACAGCGACAATCACCCAGCCCTCAGTGTCAACTGTGGACACGACTACTAGCATCTCTACACGGACTTCTGAGCATGTGCAAAAGGAACTTGGCATATGAACATTCATTTACTCTGGTCTTATATTGTAAATAATGTAAATCGGTCAACTCTGTCAACTGTGTTGCTATCTGTTAATTAAACTTGCTAAATTTACATGCAGTGTCTTTTGTCCTATTCCCTGGCATGCCTGATAACTGCCCGGGGTATATAAAATTGGCGACAGAAATGTCTCGGTTATTAACCTTTAACACACTGATGTCGAAAAGTAAATTGATACAGAGACAGTCAAAGATAGGCTTGTGTACATTTTGAAAGCAATTGCAGCTGAAACCTGTCGCTGTCATAGCCAGCAACAGCTTTCAGCAGCATTGCTTCCAAAACGAACACCAGCTATCATTAGAAATTAAAATAAATTAATGAAATTTAACTTTTCAGAGTGCTACGGGTTAAAATGGGAAAGGGGGCTTGGTTGAAATATTATAAGAATTTGGTACTTACCTAAATCATCTTGTCCTGCCATGTAACACTGCCAGCTGGAGAGTTGTAGTACTTGCAGAGATAATGTCTGATTGCCTTGGCCGTCTTCAAGGAAGTGTTTCCAGATAGTGGTTGCCGTCCAACCAGGTTTTCATTCTCCCTCCAGGCTCCAGGAATAAGATTGTGAGTGACAGGATCCACCCTGTCCAGATCAGATGTGACCTGACCCGGGAACCTTTCCAGTAGAAAGTTATGGAGCAAGCAGCAGGCAAAAACAATCTTCTCCACTGTCTCTGGCGTCTGTTGCATGGTGGTCAGCATACATCTGAATCTGAAATGAATCAAATCACAAAACACAAATAAATAATAAATTCTTAGTTTTAATACTTGGAGCATGGAAAGGAAATGTCACATTGAACATATAGCCTGCACTGTAGAGGAGAATGCAATTGTTACATTCATGCTTGCTACTTAATAATAATGTAACGCGCCAATACCCAATCGTGCGCCGTTGACCAGCGGCGCAGACCCGTTGGTCAACGGCGCAGAACCATTATATGACCTCCTTAATGAACCACTACATTCTGAAAGAACCATTCTACACAATTATTTCATTAGTTCTAACTATGCCGTGCTTAACACCTAGAGCGCTGAGATTTAAAATTCGTAAATTAAATTTACCTTCAAACTCCAGCTGGTGATCGTTTTGGAAACAATGTTGACAGCAACTGGTTTCAGCAGCATTGTTTCCAAAATGAACACACATCAATTTTCTATTACAATTTGCTTTCGGGACCATAAGATGGTGGTTTCTGAAGACGGGTGATCTTGTCGCATTAAAATCACGGCCGTCTTCAAGAACGACCTTCTTATGGCCCCAAAAGCAAGTGTCCGTTATGGACCGGTTTGCCTCTATTTACCTGTGCACCAGTATGCCGAATGCGTTCTCCACCACCCTTCTGGCCCTAGAGAGACGGTAGTTAAAGATGCGCTCCTCGTTTGTCATGTGACGGTGAGGGAAAGGTTTCAGAAGCCAGGTGCGCAATGCAAATGCATCATCTCCCACAATGTAATAAGGCATCGGCTGATCATCGTTGGGCAGGGATTCTGATTGTGGTAAGCCGGCCGTATCTAGCTCCAAAGCTTTGTACATGGCACTGTCCTTAAATATCCCTCCGTCTGAAGCACTTCCGTTAGCCCCAATGTCAATGTACAGGAACTTACAGTCAGCATCTACCAATGCCATCAGGACTATGGAATGAAAATGTGTGTACTTAAAGTAGAAAGATCCAGAGTGTGGTGGACACTTCAGCGCAATATGCTTACCATACAGAGCTCCCAGAGTGCTGTGGAAATTCCAGCGCTTTGAGAACTTGGCCACCTCCTTCCACTCGTCTGGCGTTTTTGGGCAAGGCATCAGCTCCTCCATAAAGAGTTGTATAATAGCCTCACATGTCTCTGGCATAATACGGCTTATTGTGTTAAGAGCCACCCTGAAACTGTACATCAGGCTCTTGTAGGAGTCACCTGTGGCGAGGTAGCGCACGGTGTTTGCGATTTTGAGACCTGGTTCCAGGGCCCTCCTCATGAAAGTGTCTTCCTTCTCCAGAAGAGGTGTTAGCGCATCCACCAGTTCATGGAAGATCTCTGGGGTGACACGGAGGAAATTTTTATATCCTGACAGATCCTCTCTGTTCAGTTCCGCCAACAGCTTTTCGTACTGGCCATGAGCCACCCTGCGCAGCAGCCACTGTCTCACCCACACAGATCGCTTCTTCACCACACTGCCTTTTTTCTTTTTCGCTTGCTCTTGTCGCATTAAAATCACTGTTCAGCAGCAATTCTTCCTCCAGCAGCAGTAAACGGTACACATCTTTATCCATTGCCAGCCAGAACTCCCCTTTATATAGATGGCCTGGATATCATGTCATGTGACATAGAAACATTATCAACATCATGTCGCGCTATTCGTAGCTATTCGCAAGTACTCGTAAATTGTCGTGAAACGTCGTATACATTTATCGTATTTTGGCCACAAATTTCCGATATTCTAATTCTGTTCTTAAGTTTCCGAGAAAATCCGTTTAATGTTCTTAAATTCCCGTATACATTCGTTAAGATTTCGTACTTTTCCGTAAACTTTGGACACAGCTGGGCGGCAGAGGCCAATTTTTTACGGATGTCCGTAAAACGGGATTCCGCAAATGTCCGCAAGAGAGTCCGGCTAAGTGGGAACGGGGATTTAGTGGTGCATTTATTGAGAAGCTGCATAGTATAGCTTAAGCGTCGGGGCACGGTTTAATATATAAAACTAAAGCTAGGATTCCATTAACGCGTATACGTATGTGTATCCGTATCCGAATTTTTTTTAGCTCCCATTACAAATAGATATTATGATTCCATATGTCCGTATGCGTATGCGAAATCTGTCCGTATCCGATTCCGATCGCTACATGTAGCGATTTTATTGGGATACGGACAGCATTCGGATGTGGGATTCCTTGAAAATGACGTTTTCATTACGTCATTCATGGGCTTTCCCAAAATCGGCACTATTATTCTGTACATGTGTTCCAATATATAAGTTAAATTCGTAGTAAGTGCGCTGAACTGTGAAACTCACTGAAAGGCTGACATAGACTATTTTAGAACATATTCATGATAGCAGCAGCAGCAGCAGCAGCAGCAGCAGCAGCAGCAGCAGCAGCAGTAGTAGTAGTAGTAGTAGTAGTAGTAGTAGTAGTAGTAGTAGTAGTAGTAGTAGTAGTAGTAGTAGTAGTAGTAGTAGTAGTAGTAGTCCAATTGATTGAATAAAATCACTACTTTCGGATACGCATACGCATACGTATAAATGGAATCACTCATTCGGATACGCATACGCATTAATGGAATCCTAGCTTTAACTTAACAAAATGAAAAAGTATTAAATAGTCTAAACGGCGCTCGCCATACTACAATTTATACAATACAATCAGGTCTAGCTGATCTATGGCGCCTACTTGTAGCAGCGCTAGTGAAAAGGAAATAACTGTATTACAATAAAAATGATGAGCGCCCATTAGTCAGCAGCGCAAAGTTCATTTAAGTCACAGTTGCTAGTGGCCGCCTGTTAGTCATCAGAGCATATCCGCCAGTAGGTTGTGGGCGCCTGTTCGTCATTGTCCCAGGAGTCTGTGGTCGCGGTCTTCAGGAAACAATGAGGTAGTAGAAGTGGGCGCTTCATAGTCATTGGCAGAAATAAAAGCACAAGGTTATCAGTCCAATTTACTGAAATGGTAGCTCCACACACGTGAAGTTGCTTCTATTGATGAGGAGGCTAAGTTTATAATGGTTATGGCACAAGACGATCAAAGCAATGTTCGTAGTTATAGTGGTCAAAACATAATAAAGCACTGGATACGTGCATGACTCTATCTACCACTGTTTGGCGTTGTATAGCAGGTTTGGCTAGATATCAGTATAGGCCAATCGTTTCACATGATGTTTCTGATGCTAAAAGCCAAAAGAGTTGGCGTCACCAATCCGATGTTGTTGGCGGGGGGGGGGTCCTAATTTCAATTGTTATATAACCCCTGAATAGGGGTTCCAAAACGTGTTGTTGGTCACTCGCTGCATCTGCTGCGAATACGGCTTATGCTAGTGGAGATTGCTTAGAGCGAGCTCTGCATAGTAAGCATAGTGTATTGTCTTCCGCACTGGGCTGAC